>CM028384.1:19912701-19951133 GCA_013146195.2 Codonopsis lanceolata | reverse complement strand
CCAACACTTAATTAACCAAAATTGCTACCACACCAACCCGCAAAAACCAAGAATCATATACCAGATTCAGGCCTCATGATCAACACACAGATTAGACAACCACATAAAATATCAACATGGTGAACAATAAAATAGAGATTGCACTAATCTGCTTATAGAAACAAAAAAATCAAGGGGCTGATATGATCAACACAAAATATGTCCTAGAAAATATGCCTAACATGTGTTGAAAAACAAGAAAAACAATGCAGTCACACACATGTGATATGTCTAGATCATCTGAATGTAGTTCCCAATGTAGCTGCATTGGAAGACACATTTGCCAAAGTTGTGATTTTATGTACAAATTCTCATCTTTTCTTCACCAAATCAGCACAAAACTCCCATAAAAACCATAGGTACTCTATTTCCCTAGGAGAATAGTTTTACTTTATTTCAAGCATATTCAACACATGCCACTAGGAACCTTTCACACTATTTACCAAGGGTAGCAACTTTTCTTATTGACCAACCCATGTAATCCGAGGAGTCATAGTTCCAAAAGAAAGATGCCACAACCTTGTCCATAGGTAGCTCTTTTCCGTTAGGTAGCTTTCACACTTTTTCAATTAAAGGGAGTCAATTTTCTCAAGATCAACCCATGAGAGCCTAAGCTCCATAGTACTTTGACAAATTGTAGCATCCCAAAAATTTCAAAAGGTAGCTCTTTCCTTTGTGGTCTTAAGATTTTTCAGATTCGATAAGCCTATTAGGGAGATGGTGAGGAGAATCAGAACAAGAAAATCACAACAAATATATGAATGCATATCCAGGTCAACAAACAAAGGTACTAAAACATAAAGAATGAAACTAGTGTGCCCCCCTAAAATACAATGCAAGATGCCTAAAAATAATTTTTTTTATATAAAGGAAGAGTGGAGTCACATGGCACACATACCGAGAGATTTCCTAAGATTTATAAATATCTCAAAATCTAGACTCTTAGTGAAAATATCAGCCAGTTGATTTTCTGTTCCCACATGTTCAATGCAAACAATGCCTTGTTCAACCAAATCTCTAATAAAGTGGTGTCTTATATCAATGTGCTTAGTTCTAGAGTGTTGAACAGGATTTTTGGCTATACTTATGGCACTAGTGTTGTCACAATACATGGATAATATATTGCTGTGTAAACCATAATCCTTGATCATTTGATTCATCCATAAAAGTTGTGTACAATCACTACCAACAGCTATATACTCAGATTCAGCTGTTGATAGGGCAACACAGTTTTGTTTCTTACTAAACCATGAAATCAAGTTATTTCCCAAATAAAAGCATCCACCTAAGGTGCTTCTCATATCATCAACACTGCCAGCCCAATCAGCATCACTAAAGCCAACAAGATTGGTGTTTCTGTGTTTAGTATACCACAAACCCATGGCACAAGTCTCACCGACATACCTAATTATTCTTTTCACGGCTTTCAAGTGAGAGACTTTAGGGTTTGCTTGATACCTAGCACACAAGCATACACTATACATGATGTCTGGGCGGGTGGCAGTCAAATACAACAGACTTCCAATCATACTCCTATATAGTGTATGGTCAACACTTTCAGATATTTCATCCTTATTTAGTTTATTGGATGTACCCATAGGGGTTTTCTTTTGTTTTCCATTCTCAAGATTGAATTTCTTCACCAAGTTAAGAGCATACTTGGCTTGAGATATGAACATCCCTTTATGTAATTGTTTTATCTGAATTCCTAAAAACTAGGTCAACTCTCCTACCATGCTCATCTCAAAAGTGGAAGTCATGCAATTAACAAATTCCTTCTCTAAGGACTTGGAGGTGGATCCAAACACAATGTCATCAACATAAATGTGTGCTATCAGAATGTGTTTGTCTTGATTTTGAATAAAAAGAGTTTTATCCACCTCTCCCCTTCTAAACTCACTTTTCAAAAGATGGTTTGTAAGTCTCCCATACCAAGCTCTAGGAGCTTGTTTGAGACCATACAAGGCCTTTTTTAGTTTAAACACATGACTGGGTTTATGGGGGTCCTCAAAATCTTTTGGTTGCTCAACAAAAACTTCTTCTTCAAGGATGTCATTTAAGAAAGCACTCTTCACATCCATTTGTTGAAGAGTTATATCAAGAAAACATGCAATGGCAAGCAGCAGACGAATGGATTCAATACGGGCTGTGAGCAAAGGTTTCATCAAAATCCACCCCTCAACCTGTATACCCTTGAGCCACAAGTCTAGCTTTGTTTCTTATTATCTCTCCCACTTCATTTGTTTTGTTTTTGAAAATCCATTTTGTTCTAATAACATTTACAGAAGTGGGTCTAGGAACAAGATACCAAACATCGTTTTTAGTAAATTTGGTCTAGTTCTTCTTGCATGGCATTTATCCAACATTCATCCTTAAGAGCCTCATGCACATTTTTGGGTTCAATGGTGGAAACAAAACAAGATGCATGGATTTCATCAAATTCTAGTGTGGACATGCAAGCAAGTTTTTTGTAATCCACCTTACCTTTTCTTCTAGTTGATACACCATCCTGAACATTACCTATGATCTGAGAAGAGGGATGTATTTTCTGAATTTTGCTTGGTATATCATATCCCTGATCACCAAACTAGATCGACATTCCGCCTGCTCAATCAATTTCTCAAGTTTTCGTCAATGTGACTTCCAATGTAGCTACATTCAGAATCACATTGGGTGTCACATTCTAAATCACATTGTCTGAACTGTCTGAATCTGCAGATCCTGCTTGATCAGCTGCTGGTTCACTGGATTCAGATGCTGGTTCTAGATCGATATCTCCAAAATCAAGGATTCCTGAAACATCTTCTTCAACAGTTTTATGGCCAAGATCCATTAGATCATCAAAGACAATGTTCATAGATTCCATAATAGTCTTAGTCTTGAGATTAAAAACTCTGTAAGCCCGACTATTAGTAGAATAACCCATGAAGACACACTTGTCACTTTTAGAATCAAACTTAGAAAGTTGGTCTCTATCATTGAGAAGGTAGCACACACAACCAAAAACATGAAAATATTTTAAGGTTGGTTTCTTTCCAAGAAAAATTTCATAAGGAGTCATTGTACTACCTGGTCTCAAGAAAACCCTATTTCCAATGTGACAAGCTGTATTTAAGGCTTCGGCCCAAAATCTTTTAGCCAATTTTTTTGAGGTCAACATAACCCTTTCCATCTCTTGTAATGTCCTATTCTTTCTTTCCGCCACTCCATTTTGTTGTGGAGTTTTGGGAGCAGAAAATTCATGAGAGATGCCATTAGAGGCACAATAGTCTGAAAAGGATGAGTTTTCATATTCCGTGCCATGATCTGATCTAATTCACCCAAATGTATCCAGAAAAGTCATCCACACAAACAAAAGTGTATTTTTTCCTTCCTAAACTTTCTACCTCAATGGGACCCATGAGATCAGTATCAATCATCTCTAGACACCTAGACGTGGAACATTGTGATATAGGAAGATGAGATGCCTTGGTTTGCTTACCTTTTTGACAGGGACCACATACCTTTGTATTGTTCCTTTTCATGTTTGGCAACCCTTTTACTGCATCATGTTTCACAAGCTCATGGAGCTTACGAAAACTCATATGTCCAAGTTTTTTATGCCAAAGATCTGTAATATCAAGACTAGCTTTTTGGCATGATTGGCTATTGTTGAACATATAACAATTGTCATATGACCTTGTACTTGTCAGAAGACATTTGTTAGTTTGATAAAAAACTTCACAAGAATCTTACCTGAAGGTCATCATCACACAATTAACTTATACTGATCAAATTTGTTCTAAGTCCTTCCACATGATAAACATTGGTGAGATCTGGAAGACCTTCAACATTCAATGTTCCTTTGCCAATTATCTTGCCTTTGACACCACCTCCATAGGTCACCGAACCACCATTGATGCTCACATAATCTTTCAAATTCTCAATTGAACCTGTCATATGTCTAGAGCAACCATTGTCAAAGTACCATGACCCAGCTATATGAGATTTCAAAGAAGTGAAGGTAACATTGCACATCTCATCATCAGACATTCTAGCACCAGGACATATGTCAAAAGGTTCACAGTATTTGGACTTGCCTTTGTCATTACTACCCTTAGGAACCCACATCTGTTTAAAAACATTAGGTTGATTTTTATGAGAATAAGATTTCTGATGTGACTTCGAATGAGACTTCCAATGTGACTTCCAATGTTGCTGCATTGGTTGTTTCATTCGATGTTGCATCTGATTTTTTGCCAAGAAGGCTTGCCTAACTTCATCCTCATACATAGCCTTTTTCAGAAAACAAAAAGGTTGTATATGTCCAGGCTTATGGTAGAAGTGACAAACAAAGTTTTTCTTTCTTGTTTTTGGCTTTTTGAAGAAATCAGGTTTTTGAAAATTATGAGCAGTCTATTTGGGTTCAGATGAGCCTTCTCCTTCTCTTACTAACACTTTTGGAACAAAACCAATACCTGCCTTGGATGAGTTACCTGAATTAAGCATCTCATCCATTTTATGTTAACTTGAATTCCATTTGGCGATGGTTTCTTTTGCTTGAATGAGCTGCTCCTTCAACCCTTCGATCTCAACATCCTTTTTGCTTAGCAAGCTTTCCAGCCTTACTATGCAATCTTTCTGATCTTCATTAGCCTTTTTCAACAGCTCATTTGCCTTACCAAGCAATGTAACTTGGTGAGCTCGTTTCTCCCAATCTTTGTACAGTTCCTTGTACCCTTCCAAAGAAGTCGACTCGAATCTCCACCATCATCCGGGCGTGGAGTTAAAAACAGAGAGATCATCCCTCCTGCGTTCACGCATCTTCTGATGTGACTCCGGATGTAGCTACATAGGATGTCACATTGACTGGAGAACCTGCACTTTCAGTTTCAAAATCATAAACAACAGTGAGAGTGATAAGATCACCTGGATCTTCTCCATCACTATCACTCAGAGTTGCTGAAAAATTCAAACCCTTTTTCCTTAGAGTATTTGCACATTGGTTAGCATAATGACCATACCCTTGTCACTCTCTACATTGAATTGAATCAATGTTCTTACCATTGTAGGAAGACTTTGAAGCAAAGGGGTTTGTGAAAGACTTTTCTGGAGTTTGGAATGAATTTTCCTTGGGAACAAATTTTCTAGAATCAGGTTTAAAATTGTTTTTGGAGTTTGATGATGGAGTTCTATTTTGACTCTTATTTTTCAAAAAAATTCTAAATTTAGTAGTCAAAAGAGCTATAGATTCTTTTCCAAAATCAGACTCATCAGTATCCTTTTGAATTTCAAGCAAGTCAGATGAGATATCAATAGGAGCAGGCATAACAATATTTTTCACAATAGGTGTAGAAGATGATGAAGCCCCTTTGCCTTTTTGTTTGATTTGATCATTTAGGTTCAATTCAAAGTTTTGAAGAATACCAGTTAATCGTTCAAAACTCATCTTGTCAATATCATGTGCTTCCTCTGTAGCACATATTTTGACATTGACCTTTCAGGCAAAGTTCTCATCATCTTGCTAACAAGACGTTCATTAGTGATGAGATCTCCTAAAGCAAGAGTAGAATTTGACATGTCAAGAAGTCTACCATAATAAGACATAATGTCTTCAGACTCATTCATCCTTGTATTTTCAAATTGTGTGGTGAGCAGTCTTAACTTAGAGGCGCGAACACTGGTAGGTCCTTCACACAAGGTTTGAAGGGCCTCCCAAACATCTTTAGCAGGTTCATAGTTGGCAATCACCCTAAAAGTATTAGCATCTAAAGATTTATAAATAGCAGACAAGGCTTTTGAATTAAAGGACGCAGTATTCCTATCTTCATTGGTCCATTCAGATTCTTTGGTGACCTTGATATCACCATCAGAATCTGTTGTTTTAGGAGGAATCCATCCATTCAAGACAGCAAGCCACACTCTTTCATCAATCGATTTGATGAAAATGCGCATCTTGACTTTCCAAATAGAGTAGTTTGCATTAGTAAGAGTAGGAGGACGAACAACATTCTTGTATTGAGAATCCATCACGGCTATGACCAGAATCAACTCTTAGTGATGTCAAGAGAAGGCTCTGATACCAATTGAAAGAACACAATAGCTAGGATTCTCAAGAGAAACCAAAGCAAATTCCAATGTAACTATGAATGTAGCTACAATGGGAATCACAATGATCTACAAAGTAGCGGAAGACAGAATATTAAAACAATGAACTAAACGCAAACACTTACCAAAAACAATCTATAAGATAATACTTGTAGACCTAGCCTCAAGGCCACAAAGATTTCACTAAAAGTAATAATTGTTTTACAAAAATAATTGTGAAATCACTCACAAAATATTCTCACAAGACAATGAGTCTTGGAGAATAAAAAACCACATAAACAAAGTAGACAAAATGTGGGAGGAAATAAAATCAGCTTCCTAAAAACTGAACAGGAAGACAAAACAGGTTTCCAGATCTTCAATGTCACTGCCAATGTTATATCATCAACAGCCTCAAGCGAACTATTGTACTTCAGGACTGGAAACAGCTTCTGAAACACCTTGCTTCTGAACACAGCTTTATGGCTTTTTGTTCTCTCTCTTAAGCTCTACAAACAACACGTATCCTTGCTCCTTTATTTATAGCTATGTGATGTCCTACACACACGCAAACATTCCTTTTACTACATGGAAAAGGATTAGCAAAAAGGAAGAACCAACAACTTACCAATTCGATGGGATTTTATTACCAAATATCCAGGTGCTCAAGGATCATGGATTGACTAGAATATATGCTAAGATTTAGTTACCAAAAAAGATGTACCAAAATCTAATAAAAGATATTAAATCCTAAATTAACACAAACTTAACAAAAATAATATTTTGACCAAGAAAGGTGAAACAAGTAAAAATAGGCATGGCCTATTTTACCCTTACACTATTGTTACTAATATTAAATGTTTTTTTACCTAAATACTTTTAAAATTAACATAAGTTTATAACTAACGTGTGATACATATTCTCTATTGGTAATAATAGTAAAAATCTTTGATCTGAAGATTTTTAAAACTAACATCTAACTTGATAGTAATAGTAGAAATTTTTTTGTTAAAAACTTTTAAAAGCATTATTCATTTTTAAACAATGTAGGATACTTATTTTCTATTTCTATTGGTAATGAAAATTTAAGTCTTTTATCTAAAGACTTTTAAAACCAACATCACTTTCTAACCATGTGGTATACATATTTTTTATTTGTAATAATAGTAGTCTTTTATCTAAAGATTTTTTAACCAACATCCATTTCTAAATAATGTGAGATACATCATTTCTATTGATACTAATGTAAAAATGTCTTTATCTAATGACTTTTAACCAATACACATTTGTAAATAATAAGAGATACATCTCTTTGTAACCAATGTGAGATATATCATTTAAAATTGTTTTAATAAATATCACTTTTTTAACCAATGTGAAATACTTTTCTTCTATTGGTAATAATGGTAGACTTTTAAAACCAACATCACTCTTTAACCAATGTGGGATACATGAACGATCTTCTTAAACTATGATTACAAGAAAGAAAAACTATAAATTACAAGCTAAATTCGGATTATTTCCGACCCCTAAATTACGACTATAAGGTTTGTATTTATACTAAAGCTTACAGGGCAAGAAGTAGAATTATGTTGGAATTCCCATCTTTGGAAGTCGGCTACCCTTGCGGTCGCAAGGTATCAAGGGCTTGCGGCCACACGGCCTTCAGTCCTTTAGGGCTTCTTTACACCTTACGGGGGCAAGGACTCAGAGAATGCGGCCGCAAGGCCTTAATATTTTCTGGTCCTTCTTCTTTGCAACCTTTGCACTTTGCATCCTTTTAAATTCTTCACTTAAAGCCTTCATGAATTCTATAATTCCATCTAAAACCCTGAAACTCACAATTAATCTCCAAAACACATATTAGTAGCCAAAAGCCTCGTGGAATCGCTACTTCTAATCTGTATAAGTACCTCATAGATGCATATAAAACACATCTATCACATGCGTACACCTTTCCCGAGGCGACATTAAATGCAATGCCTCGGTTCTAGCGCAGCATGTCGAGGAAGTCATGTCTACAGGTAATTTATCTTCCCCTTTTACCCCTCACCTGATCTATAAAAAAGGTCGCTTCCCTTCCTTGAACTCTATTACAAACCTTCAATATTCACGAGCCTTTTTTCTTCCCTACTCATCGCCTCTTTGAATCGTCGGTGTTCATCAAAGTTGAATCGGAAGCAGCAAACCAGAATTGTCGAAATTAGAACTTCATCAACTCCACAAACAACATTCTATTCTTGATTACTTTTCTGTTTTCATTTTGTCTTCATTTCGTCCCAGCTAGAACCCTAGCCTTAGGATTCGATGATACCCATTGGATGTTTTGATATCCAAAACTTGAGGGTTCACGACTCTCTCTACCCAAGCTTTCTGTTTTAATATCGTTTTTTCACAAATCCATCGTCTAGACTTTCTGAGTTCATCTTGATCACCCTTTCTGACCTTTGCATTGACCCGAGCACACACATAAGTAGGAATCGAGGAAATAAAGAATTGGTGCCATGCTCACTGGTTTGAGACGTAAAAACCACCAACTGAGGGTTTTACATATAAATTCACACCTGTTTTTACAGGCAGGAATTAATGTATGTTCCTCGATTCCTGTAGGATGTCTTCTTGCGAGGAGAGTGGTTCAGAGATTGAAGGACGCAGTTACGACTACTAAGCTTCATCAGAGCGTGATGAAAGCTTTGACATTGAATCAAGTAGCACTAAAGGGACCGAGCATGATGAGACCTCAATGGCCTTGGGAGAAGTTCCTGAAATTCACGAGCAAGAGTCTTCGATTACAACCGACAAGGAACAATATACAAGTGTTGAGGATGAGCAAGACGATGATCATAATGCCCATGTTGAAGACGAGCAAGGCGGGGACTACAATGCAAGTGTTGAGAACGAACAAGTGTTTGCCGAGGAGGACAGATGCTCGGGGTCTGAGTCTCTGAGCACAAGCGCCCATCAGGAAAGGAAGAGAAGGGATGCTCGCTGAAAAGGCAAAAAAAACATGTGATCTATAAACCAACCTCATTGAAATGGGATGACCTGACCTATGAGGAAGATGTGTCCGCCTGGCTATACTCCATGGGAATTAACCCCAAAAACTATAGAGTGAGAGCCTTTGATTTGGATATCAAGAAAAACGGCCACAACTACCAAGGAGACCGAATGGTCTTTTATTTGGATTTCTTCTTGGTCGGTCTGAGACGAGGTTTCCTTTAGACCCCTTCATCGTCTAGTTCCTTCGCTATAACAACACCCTCAGTGAGGACTCTGGTCGTATATACCGTAGCTTATAGGCTACTCGGGTTTGAGCCCAATATGACCTTGTTTCGAAAACACTTCTTGTTCTCATTGGATAAAAATAATGGGCATATCATGGGCCGTTCCAACCAAAACTACTTCAAGCTTCTTAGCGACGGTCCCAATAAAGTTGAAGCCTAGGATGGGAAAGCCTTGCTCGTTGAATCTCGAGTAGGATGACCCTTTTCACCATACTTGCGTAACATGGAAATCCCAAAGTGTGATAGGAATGCTTTCCAATCTGGAGAACCAAGAATAGCCATTGCCTTCAAGGCTTTGCTCAGAGTGAGAGAAGGTAGAGCCGGACAAGATTGGGTACTTGATTAGGATGCCCTTACATCTGACCCCACCCTCCTTCGCTTGGTCGGAATACTCAGTTGGCCCGTAGAGGCGGTAGAGCCCCGGGTCACTATTGAGGCTGGAGATCCCCATCCATATTGGGGTAGCTGCCATGGAAAGAGATTTCCCAGCGAATATCCTGACTGCATACGGGCTGGTGCTAGTTGTATTCCTACCTTCTCACTGATCGATCTACCTGCTTTTGTTTTTTGTTTTGTACATTATTTCTGCTTGAATTTTCCCTGACTGTTTATTCCTTTGAAATTAATTGTAGACATTAGGCAGCTCGAAGATACTCCCAGATTTTTTCAGGCCATGAAGAGGGGCTCAATGAGGAGGAATACCGAGCTGGCCACCCAGGAGCCAGCCTCCCTTCCCATGGTTCCTACTGTATCCTCCGGGCGAGGAGTGAGCCGAGGCCGCTCGAGACAAGCAAGGTTGCTCCTTCTATCATCATTCCCCCTGCTACCAGTGCTTCTGCTCTCACTGCTCCTATTATTTGCTGCTCAAGCCAAGCCTGTGCCCACTCACGAGTTTTCCTCGAGCAAGAGGCCTGCAGTCGACCCTCCAGCTGAATGGAGAACCCCGTCATGGACAGAGAAAGATGACAAAGGGACAGCGTCTGGCTCCCGTGTGCCTTGATGGCCTAAAGATGACTTCCATATGCTAGAATCCCGTAAGATCGCTAGTAGGCTGATCGCTGAGATAACCGATGTGCCCGACCTTGAAAAGCTCAACTTATACAAGCGCGGTAGTCATCACGCCAAGGTTGGGCTTGGGGTGATGTAAAGGCTCCGCCACAAAGGCCTTCGAAAAAGGAGTTGTAAGCATTCGAGCTCAGTCCTGGTCGGGGAGATTGGGTTGTGCATGGCCGAGACTGGCTTGTTTGTACATCTCTCCACCTCCGGCTCGCTGATCGTTTAAAAGAATAAGTTGGAGGAGCAGCTCAACACTTTTCGAGCTGAGCGAGGAGAATTTCTACCTAGGTGACCGAGCTCTCCAAGGTCAAGGAGGAGAAAAAGGTCTTGGAATTCCTTCTCAACTTTTCTAAAGAGTCTGAAGAGACTGCTGTCAAGAACATAAGTGAGGTGAGGAAGGAGTTCAGGGAAGTGAAGAGGAAGCTTGAGGAAGCTAAGGTTAAAACGGCCGAATGGTAGAAGAAGCTAAGGGAAGAGCTATCCCACCTAGCGAAATGCAGAGATGGGCCATTATTGATGATTATAAAGCCCGCTGAATTCGAGGCTCATGTCGAAGACGAGACCTACCCCTACAACCTCCAAGGAATAAATAATGTCCTTCGGTAGGTAGCGGGCAGTGAGCTAGGGGTGAAACCAGAACTGCTTGCTGAATGGGGTACCAACCAGCCTTTCTACCTCCCAGCTCGTCCAAGCCATGCATTGGTGACTTATACTGAAGATGAGCTAGCTTCACTGGCTCAGTCTGACTCTAAAAAAGGGCTACCCGTGTGGAATCCTCCTGAGGTCGCGGCGACCATAGTGGCCTATCTTATGACCCAAATATGGATGGCTCGGTCCCAAGAGGCTGCAACCCTGGCTTCTCATGCTGCTGGCGATGATGATGAGGTGGTCGTCATTGAGGGAGAGCAAGCTGGAGCCGAGGAAATGAGGAATGCTTCTGAAGCTGAACCTTTAGAAATTCCTTCTGATAATTAGGCCATCTATTGACTCTCACAGGTTCTAAATTTGGTTGAGTCACCTTCTTATTCAATTGCACAGTGGCTAAAAGGTCTGCATACTAATTAGTTTGGCAACTTTCTTAGAATCAAAGGTGTAATAGAATATTTTAATGTTAGTTTTTCCAAGGCGCGGACCAATAGGCTTCAACAACAGACTTGAAAGCACGTCTCACCAGCAGACTTCAACTGCAGTCCTTTAAAAGCACATCTCACCGGCAGACCTTGAAGCCTACTCAGCCCGAGATCGAAGTTCAGCCAGACACGTGGAATTAAGTCACATATTATTTATACTAGATATTTTTAATATCTACTCAAATAATATTCAAATTATCTCCATCAGTTTTCCCTCCCAAAAGGTCAACTATGTCATTATCTGTTCTTCAGACAAATGACACTGATGACTGTCCAAAATGTTGATTGTATTATGAAAACTGAAGACATTACCTCTTTTGTCTAAGAAGACTTTCAAGCTGTAACACCTGCAAGCTGAAAACTTACTCTGTTTAGGAATGTCTGCTCTACATCACTGTATCTCTGATATCTGTTGCTGCACGCATTCTACAAAGCGTCAAAATGCATTTAATGCATTTTAACGTTGGATTCAAACTCTCCACTCAAAATCCAACGATCCTGAAGATCTCCCCTGATATAAATTCAAGTCTTGAAGATCTGGAACATACATCTCTTGCTCATTTAATACTCAAAACTTCATCTTCAATACTCAAGCATTCAAGAGATCAAAAGGAAAAGAACTAACACTTTACCAAACTTCTTGAAGCTGGACATCTGCCAGTCTTATTTTACTTTCAGCTTCTTCTAGTTTGAAATTAACTGTTCTTTACTTTAGCACTTGAGAGATCGATCATTCATTGATTGTTTCTCCCATCATTATACACTTGGTTGAAAACTATTTTGTACACGATCCATTAGAGATCTAATTGTCTCACCCAATGGATAAACAAGTGCACCTTTCAAAATCCAAAGCTGACCACTTTGGTAGTAGACGTAGTACTTTTCATAGTACGAACCACTTCTATATTCTCGCGTACTTTTTGAATTGATTTGCTTAATTTGTCTTCCATAATAACTGCTATTGTTATATCAAATTTAATCTGCTGTTGGGGCTGTTCAAAAGTAACAATCTTCGATCTGTTTTCCGATGCTCTAACTATTCCTAAATAGTTAGTCCTTTTAAAAAGGGGGAAAAAGAACATTTCAAAAAGTTTTTTAAAGAAATATTAAAACTACAACTAGGCTATTCAACCCCCCCCCCCCCGCTTCTAGCCTAGATTGAGCCTATTTGGGACCAACATTGAGCCTAGTAATAACCTTTTTTACCTTTGCACTAATATCATTTGTTTCCTATTTCATTGTCTTTCTGAACTTTTACATGCCAGCTCGATATTTTGAGCTAATATGCTAGTGCAACTTATTCACATAACCATTTAGACTTTAGGTACAAGCTAAAATCCAAACTCGCTAACCGCTTAGACCTTAGGTACAAGCTGAGATCCAAGGTCGTGTTTCACTTGTTCTTATATCCAACTTTTTTCAAAGCCCCTGCTCACTTTTGCGGGCATGGACACCGGTACAATTGGTTCACCACACCACTTGGTCTTAGATACAAATTAGGCTTGACCTGTGGACGGGCTTCCTCCTCACTTGGAGTTTGGGAACTTGTTTCTGCTACAAAATCTGCTAGGGCCTGTGCCTTTATTACTCACCGAAGATGGTAATCTATCTGAAATTATGTCAGCTCGATCGACTAGGTGAGCAGTCGACTAGAAAAGTCGGGTTTATGAAAGATCTTTCTCAGGAATGTCCGTGTATACAATTATTACATGGGAAGAAAAGTAAGCTCGTAACTTTCGAGCATCAACAACAAGCGAGTAAGCTAATTTTTCTACATTAAAATAACGACCCTCAACTGTAGTGAGGGCCTTAGACACATAGTAGATAGACTTTTGAAAATTACATACCTTTCTAGCTAGAACATCGGCCATAACCTGATCTGTGGAAACTAAGCAGACATATAGACTCTCGCCCATGACTGGGATACTCAACAATGGAGGTTTTCCTAAGTAGTCTTTCAGATGCTGAAAAGCCTACTCGTACTCAACTGTCCATTCGAAACCCTTGTTTCCCCGAAGGACCTTGAAGAAGGGTAAACATCTCTCTGTCGACTTGAAGATGAAGCGGCCAAGGGTGATGACCTTGCCGTTAAGTGACTAAATGTCCTTGATGCACTTTGGTGGCTTCATCTTGATTAATGCTTCAAATTTTTTTGGGATTTGCCTCTATTCCCCTTTCATTCACCATGAACACCAGGAATTTCCCGTCTTCACGTCGAACACACATTTGCTCAGGTTGAGTTTCATGTTGTGCTTCCTAAGGTTATCGAAGGTCTCCTCCAAATCAAATGTATGGTCGTGGTCTTTTGATTTCGTGACCATATCATCGATGTAGGCTTCGTCATTTCTTCTGATCTATGAGCTGAACACACTGTTGACCATTAGCTAGTAAGTAGCTCCTGCATTCTTCAGCTTGAATGACATCATCTTCTAACAGTAGAGGCCACCCGCTGCTCGAAACGCGGTTAGGGCCTTGTCCTTTCCATTCATCTTCACCTGATGGTATCCTGAATACGCATCGATGAAGCTTAGAAATTTAAACCCCGCTATAGCATCCACCAGTTCATCGATGTAGGGAAGAGGATAAAAATCCTTCGGGCAAGCTTTATTCAGGCTGGTGAAGTCCACGTACATTCTCTACATGCCATTTACCTTCTTCACCATGACCACATTGGCTAACCAGGTCGGATAGTGAATTTCCCTGATGATATCTGCCCAGAGTAACTTTTCGACCTCCTCTTTGATGGCCTTGTATTTTTCCGAGGAGAACTTCCTTGGCCGCTCCTGGATAGGCTTGTATGCAGGATCCACACTAAGGTAGTACACAACCACCTCCTCGCTAACACCCCTCATATCCTCTGGTCACCACGCGAACACATCCAAATTGTTTTGGAGCTATCTGATCAAACTGGCTCGAGCTTCATCAGAAAGAGCCTCGCTTATTGATGTATTTTATACGTCGATATCCGGTACTTTTACGACTTAAATTGAGCAATTCCACGAGGCTTTTGGCTACTGATATGTGTTTTTGAGTTGTTTTATGAGTTTTAGGATTTTAGGTGGATTTATATGAATTATGGAGCTTTTATTGAAGATTTCGAAGAAGGGGCCAAAGTGTAAAATTGAAGAAAAACGACAGAAAGAGAAACTGCCACCTTGCGGCTGCAAGGTGATTTGATCTTGCCTTCGCAAGGTAGGCAGAATGTTGGGCTCTCGAAATAAAGACCTTGCGAACGCAAGGTCATTACCCCTTGCGACCGCAAGGTGCCCAGAACCAACCTTTTGAGGTTTTTGAGCTGGATTGAACCTCCTATTCCCCTACAACTCCTTGGTATAAATAAAGGACGGTAGCCAAAGCCAAAACGTCCAAGAAGTAGTTTTAAACAGTTCTAGTGTAGGATTTAGATTGTATTACGTAGTTTAGTTGTTGTAATTAGAATTTTGAAGATCGATCCATGTATTCATTCATCTCCGTGTGTAGTTCATCTACATGGATGAACTAAACATCCATTAATCTAGGAGTTGGGAGGTAACTTGTATCGAATCTATGGCTTAATCAATTTTTATTCATTCAATTCTTGTTGATCATGGTGTTTATCAACCCCTTTATTTTTTATTTTTTTTGAACAAATGAATGTAATCGCAAGTGATAAAGGCCTAGAGGTGCGGATAACTGCATGACCAATATGCATTTGTCGTACGCTGGCTCACCATCATGATAAATTGAACCTATCAATGCACGAAAGTGATAAGTTAGGGTCAGATTCATATATATGACCTAAGTGACAGTTAGGATACATATGTTTTTGTGCATAGGATATAGAATGGATGAATTATTTGGAGATGGAGACTGAATGGTAATTCGACAGACTATATCTATCTTTTGTGAACGAACCCAAGATATTGAATGATGCTTTATTTAAATAAGCTATAGAGTAGATACAAGTGAAACTCTAATTCTAGATTTCCCTCCACCATCAGATCTTTCCTACTGTAATTGCTGCTAATTTAGTTAATTTTACTGCTTTAGTATAATAATTAGTTTAGATAAAATCAATATAAAAACCCCTTAGTTTAATAATTGCTACCGATAGTCTTGCTATTTGTGATCTTCTTGTCTCTGTGGTTCGACCCTTGCTTCCCAAGCTATTCTATAATAATCTTGTCCACTTGCAAGGAAATAATTAAAATAAAACACGATAAAGTTTTTGGCGCCGTTGCCGGAGAAAAGCTAGTTTGCGTAGTTAGTTGTTGGTAGCGTAGTTTTAAATTCAGTTTTTATAAAAAAAAATACAAAAAGATTTTTATTTTTAGTAGTTAATTGTTAATTATTTATTTTATGCACGGTCATAGATCTCTAAATCCTAAATTAGTAGAATTAAATCAAAATATAAATAATTTTGGAAAGCATCAGGAAGACCCTGATAATTTAGGAACCCACCCTGATAATCAAGAACAATTGAATCAAGAGGATCCTCTGGTTGATCCCCCAATGGATAATAATAATCAAAATCCTGAAAATCCGGTTCATCCGGTAAATGCGAATCAAAGAGTGGAAGAACCTGCTGAAAAAAATATGGAACTAATAATTAATCAAAGAACTATAAATGATTATAGTCGACCTATGTTGAATACAACACAATCATGTCTAATCTTACCGGAAGCAGTAAGGAATTTCGAACTTAAAGGTCATTATTTTAATATGATACCTTCATTTCATGGAATGCCAGCTGAAGACCCAGTAAGTTTCATTAAAGAATATGATTATATGATGAGCACTTTTCTGTTAGGTGGTTTGAGTGAAGACCAAGTAAAAATAAAATATTTTCCAAGTGCATTAAAAGAATTGGCGAAAAGATGGTTTATGAATCTAACACCTAGTAGTGTTTATACTTGGGCATGATTTGTTTATGGGCAAATTTTATAAACATGCATCACTTACAGAGTACAGAAAACAAATCATGTCTTTTCAAAATGAACCAGGAGAAATATTCCATGAAGCATGGGATAGATTTAAAAATTTACTTATCATGTGTCCTCATCATAATCTATCTTAAGATGTGTTAGTACTTCAATTCTATCATGCACTTTCGCCTGATTTACAAACAATGGTTAATAGTGCGGCCGGTGGTTCTATTACTAGAATGACACCAGTTGCACTAGAAGAATTACTTGAGATGTTAAGTGCAAATTCTCAATAGAAAAGTGCAAGAGGTAAAAGTAGAAGTTTATTCCAAGTTCAAGAAAAACCAGAGATGAATATGCAAGCTCAATATGAAAATTGGCAAATTCAAGAAGCATGTGCTATTTGTGGATTAAATTCTCATGCTACTAATTTTTGTCCATCTAGTGTTATGTATTCTGAACAGGTTAATGCCATGAACATGTACCCTCAAAGACAAAGGAATGATCCTTACTCAAATTCATATAATTCTGGTTGGAGGAATCATCCTAATTTTTCATGGGGAGGAAATAAACCATTACAACCTCAACAATTCACAAATCAAGGACAATTGCGAATTAAAAAAGTGTCAAAGTCAAATGGAGCTAGCAAAGGTCAAGTTGCTCTTAACAAATATTTGTTAGAAGAGATAGAAAATCTAAGGGATAAACTTGCAAAAGTTGTAAACGAGAAAATAGAAGAAGGGAAGTTCCCTAGTCCAACAGAACAAGAAAAATCTATCACTACTCTGCGAAGTGGTAGAGTAATTGGAGAAGAGGTAAGTGATCCTATTCAATCTTCTAATGTGCCTGATAAAGTAGACAATTCTGATAATGAAGTTGAAAAGGATAAAAGTAAAGATAATCAAGAAGTAGAAAAAGAAGTGTCAAAAAATAGTCAAGAAGAAGTGATCCAAGAAAAAGAACAAGAGGAAGAACCTCTTGAGGAGCCTCATGTGGCACCACCACCTTATGTTCCTCCAATACCATTCCCTAGAAGACTTATGAAAAACCGAATGGATAAACAATTTTCGAAAATTTATAATATGTTATCCAAAGTGAATATTAATCTCCCTTTGCTTAATGTTATTAAAAATATTCCAGCTTATGCTAAGTTTTTCAAAGATCTTCACTCTAAGAAACACAAATTTGAAAATAATGAAAAAATTATTGTTTCTGAAAACGTAAGTTCAGTTTTACAACTCAAACTCCCTCCTAAATTGAAAGATCCTGGTAGTTTCAATATCCAAGTCTCATTGGGTAGTTCTAAAAAGATGAAGGCTATGTTAGATTTAGGAGCAAGTATTAATTTGATGCCTTTCGCAGTCTATAAACAATTAGGGTTGGGAGAACTGAAACCCACTAATATGTCTTTACAATTGGCTGATCGTTCAGTTAAACATCCTTTTGGGTATAGTAGAGGACATTCTAGTTTAGGTAGACAAATTAATCATTCCGGTTGATTTTGTGGTTCTAGAGATGGAAAGGAAAATATGCACAAACAATGAAGTTCCTATCTTGTTAGGTAGACCTTTTATGGCCATTGCCAACACAATGATAAATGATAAGAATGATAAACTCACAATGACAGTAATGGGTGAAACTGTAGAAATCTCAGTTTTCGATGCGATGAATAGACCGAGTGACATGAATGCATGTTTCTCAATCGATGAAATGGAAAAACTAACAGCCCAAACCTTTGAAGAAAATTGTGAGAATGATGATTATGAGAAAGATGTGTATGAAAGTCATGATGATAGAACTTTCTCCTATATAAAATTCGACATTGAAAAATTAGAAAGAGAACTTTGAGAGATTAATGAGAGAAAATGTGGCGACCCGACCCAGACCCGAGGTGGAACCGCGGGTCGGACCGCCCAAATAGGAGGGAAACAAGTAAACACATAAACATGCAATGACTCATTTTAAGAAAATGACGTGACGAAACATTGGAGACGTAACACGCCTCGGCACCAAAAGGCCAAAATTTTTAAAACTTTTCAAACCTGATATAACAGTTAAGCAATTAAACCAAGTCATAAACACTACATGCCGGAACCCAAGCTAGTAGTTTATGGACAAGAATTAAATAAGAGCTAATAGGATGCTCAGCGGAAGACATTATACGTAGTAAACTAATTAACCCGATAACCAAAGCTCGGCTTACACATTGCCGGTATTAAAGGGATTACAAGTACTACAAGTGATAATACTACAAGTATTTAACTAAAATAAACAAGTACAAGTTCTAACACATTCCCAAACATAGTCTAAATGACTTGCTTTAAAACCTGTCGTCTTTGCAAATTACAAAAGAAATAAAGAAGACATCTAAACCACCTCTTCAACAGCAACGGCGGACCAAAAGAGGAACAAGGGAACACAAAAACCACAAGCCTCAACGAGAAGGACCTGCTTTGCTAAGATCTAAAGCAGTAACGGGGAATGGGTAAGTCATAAAGACTTGTAAGCTATCAATCATGCATGTCATGGCAATATGCAACATACAAGGCAAGATATCGTCACATAAGCATATAGAACATATATCCAAGATGCACATTATTTCACATAGGTGCTTATAATTAAATCACATAGGATAAGGATATATGGAGAGCCGGGCCGCTACGTAGTTCCTGCATACAAGCATTATCTGGAATGTGAGGTGTCAGATTTGTGTGAGTACATCGACCTTCCGAGGAGATGCCCGGGATAGACACACCAATGATGCTCTAATGGTTACAGCAAAGGGGCTACTTCCCCACTGTGGCCACAGTGGAGGCGTGTGTGTACAAGGATATGTATGCCAGCTGGACTCATGCAAATGCCAAGTAGTGTTTACTTAACAAATTCTCAAGTAGTGAATGAGGTCGACAAGAGCGATCTCGTTCATGACAAGTAATTATTCTCATCAATAATCAAGTAAGATTGAGTTCGACAAGAGCGAACTCTACATGTCAAATAGGCATTCTATTATATGATATCTAAATCAAGCATATGTCTAGAATTTATATTCTTAGTGAAACACATTTAGAACGTCGTAGGGATTGATCATTGAGGTGGTATTGTTCAATGGCTCACTAATTTTGACTCCGTCGAGTCGTCTCTATAAATTCATCCAATAGAGTTTAAATGCTAAATGCATTCTAAACCCTTTTCTAAGATCTCGTATAGGATAGACTAGGCCATTAATCCAAATAACAACCATAGTCAAGAATTATCATCAATTCATAATTCATGGAACCTTAGAATCATTATTTCTATAAGTTATTAAAAGTCAATGGTCCAAGAACAATAGTTATTCCTAAGGAGGCATAGAACACTTTTAATTCTAGGCTTACGACCAAATCAATAGGATGAACAATTCATAGTTTATGGAACCTTAGAATCACAATCTCTAAGAGTTGTCAAAAGTCATTAGTCCAAGAACAATAGTTATTCTAAATGAGGCATAGATCACTTTTAATTCTAGGATTAGGACTAAATCAACAAGATGAACATATCATTCAAAAATCTCATAAACTCAAATCATCATCAAACATGGCATAGACATGGTAGGAGCATGGGAATCATAAGAAGAGGGGGACATGGCATTTCAAGCATACATCTTAAGGGGAATCAATAGCTTACCTTACACCAAAGAAAAAGATGGAATGAACACAAACTAATTGGATGAAATTGTGCTCCTCATCGATAGCTTCATTTTGGTGGTGTCGGTTTGGCAATCGGAGTTCGGGAGCTCAAGTTATGGAAGAAACACACACTAATCTCCCCTCACCATTCACACACAAAAGCTTGGGAAGAGAGAGAGAGAATTTTCAGAAATGGTGGGTTTAATGGCTGATCACAAATTGGGAGGTTTATATGTGACATGCAAATGTGGGGGGAACTCCACATGTCACAAGTAGAATGCATGGAAATCCACTTGTCAAGTGGAGGATGAATGTAGTTAGTCTTAATCCAACTTACTTAGGGTCGAATAGGATGGTTTAGGGTCAATTAGGATGGGGGTTCAAGGGGTTAATTGGTCACAATTCAGATTGCATGAAAAAATCTCGTAGTGCACATTTCTGGACCATGCGGTCGATTCATACATGGACCATGCGAGCGCATGGTCCTGTTCCCAGCAAATGTCCCTTTTTTGAGAAATTACTGGACAGTCAATCTTTTAAAATCGACCATAAATAGCTCACAATTCTAAATGAGGTTATTATTGATTTTTCTGAAACTATACTCATTAAAATATATTTTAGGTTTTTAAATTACTCCATTTGGACTTATATTCATCAAAATATGGTTACTACAAGTTCAAGTACAGAAGCTGATTTCTTGAAAACAGAATTCTGGTACAGCCGTAAGTCAAGACCTAATTGAGGTACTTAGACACCTTGGAAAATTACCAAATTTTACAGAGAGTATCCTAACATATTTAGGTAAAACATAATAAGTTTTTAGAAAATTATATTTTGTAGATTGGTACCATAATTTTCCCGAAGTTTACCCAAAAACATGACTGATCTGGTAAGAAATAAATTGATCATCTTATTACCAAATGTAACAAGTCTATGAACAATGATTGTGCAAGCATGAGAAATACTAGTACACTTGTTCTAGAACTCAAATGAACTTCTCGCAAGTTGAAAACACAAACAATACAAGCAACGAAGGCAATCCTGAGAAACCCTAAGACTCAAACGAAGCAACAATGCTTCTAAACTCTCAACCAAGCCTACTATGATCAAGATGAATGTTATAAGTCATATATGCAAGATAATAGCACTCCAACAAGACTTGGTTAAGTGCTAACATGCTAAGGTGAACACTCAAAGCACAAACGGCAAGGTATGCAACGCATAGAAGACATTCAAGCGACTATGAACGTAACAACTCTAATGCAAGCATGACATCAACAAAATGAAGTCTCTAACATGTTAAGGCATACGTTAAGCATGTTATAAAGGTACTAAGGATCTAGTAGGACTTAGTTAAGTACTAAGATGATACACGAAGCAGTTATAACAAAGCATGCAATGTATAGAAGGCATACAAGCAACTACGATCATGGTTGACCTAATGCGAGCATGGTATGAACAATATGGACTCTAAAACATGTTAAGGCACATAATGACCATATTAATCAAGTATAGAAGGCATGTTACACAAGTAGGGTTTGGGTTCTTACATCCTCCCCACTAAAAGGAATTTAGTCCCTAAATTCATACCGGAATCATCGAATAGGGAAGGGTATCTCTCTCTCATATCAAGCTTGGTTTCCCAAGTAGCTTCCTCAATGTTATGGTTCTTCCACAAGACTTTGACCAACGATATTGTAGACACCCCAATTTCGTACCCCTAGTTTGTAACATGACATGATATATCAGGACCTGTTAAAACTTAACAAATGTCAAGTTACAGGGTTGAAAATGTAAAAGGACAAAGTAAGATGCGCAAAACAGTGAAATGCAGGGGCTAAAGTGCAAAAATAGAAAGAATTGAGCCAAAGCTGGTGCCACCCATGCATGAAGTGGGGGTGGCGCCCAGTTTAGCTATGGGTGGCGCCTGGATTGAAGCTACAGTGCTCCCCAAACTGCTACAGGACTGCTACAGTTCGCGTAATGTGCAATTTTCTCGGCGTTCTATACAACTGGCTGAAGCTTGAAGAGAGAAAAAGAAATCCCATCGATTTCCTCTTCCCATGCTATAAATAGACCCTTCGGGGTTCATTTTCAGACACCCCTTTCTTCCCCAAAAACTCTCAGCGTCGTTGTTATGCTGGAGAAATAGAGAGCGACGTCAAATAGTGAGTGATCTACCTAAAGCCTCGAAGCCCTGCCAAAACTCCTCCAAACTTAAAACCAACCGGTCAAAGTGAGCCTTAGCGCCCCAGCTAGGTTTCCACCCTATTTCCCCGGTCCAAAAATCATGGAAAGAGCAGTTGCTCTGCTCAATTTAAAAGGTCAAATCAGTCAGAAATAAGCCGTTATTCTGCCCGATTTCTGTCTCCCTCAAGCATCCAAACAACCAAAATAAGCAGTTACTCTGCCCGGATCCCGAGGCAAAAAGTAACTTTCGGAAGCAGTTATTCTGCCTGAATTTTCTCACCACTTCATCACAAAAAAAAAAAAAGACTTCCTCTCCCTGAAGGACAGAGCGAGCACACCCTAGTCCGCTAGTAGGAAGGTTTTAAGTTTTATTTTGTAAAAGTGCAACTTTCCATCCGGCCCAATATAAAAATATAAGTCGTTATGCTGCCCGAATTCAGTTAGGAAATAGCACTAAAAAGAGTCATTACTATGGCCAAATATTTTTAAGTATATTTGTAACTATTTGTAAAGAGACGGCTGCAAGTCCGTAAATAATGTAGCCACGGATGTATTTGTTTTATTTCCTGTCTTTTAATGCTTTATTTGTTTGCTAAATAAATATAACAAAAAGCATACTTTAGCCAAAAACTATTTTTGAGACCGAAAGGGCGAGTTGGATGCCTAGCACCTTCCCAACTCGTAACTTAGCCTCCAAACCCATTTTTACAATCTCTGGTTTTCTTTTTTTGGTTTTGCTTTATTTGTTCCTCAAAATAAAGATGACGACTATATAAAACATTTTGGATCCAGTGGGGCCTCGCAAAATCTTTTCTTGCACATTTTCGTTTTCCCCTGAAAAATGGAGAATGAGAATGAAAAAGTGATGTATTCCTATATCCTGGTATCCCCTAAACAAGGGATAACTTGATATAGAAAACCCAAAGCACCCATAGTGATCTGAAATAGGCCATAAGGCTATTTTCATAAAATCCATAGTGAGGCCTCGCAACACTCCTTTCTTGCACTTTTCCATTTTCCCCTAAAAAAAGGAGAATGTGAATGAAATGGTGATGTATTCCTATATCATATTATCTCTTAAAAAAGGGATAACTTGATGTAGAAAACTCAAAGCTCCCATATTGGACTAAAAATTCACTGAAAGTTACCGAGGCGTATTCAAATGCGCAATCTTAGACAGCACTCCTCTCGCACTTTTAATTTCGTCTTCCCCTAAACAAAGGAGGGTGGAATGAGAGCAGTGGATGTCCCGCATCCGCACGTACACGCACCCCTATCCAAGGGCGTGCGGGCCGCGGGCACAAATCCCGGGAACCCACAGTGGCAACTCTGCTAGGGAGATCGTTTTATTTTAAATAAAATGGAGGGCTACACTCATAAAAATAAAAAACTTTTTTTCTTTTTCTTTGTTTTTGGCTAAAGTATGCTTGTTATATTAATTTATGCATTTGAATATTGTGTTCCTATACATTCGTGTCTATATTTGTGGATATGATCCTCCATCTTACAGCAGTTTCATTCCAGTAACTGTTACAGATATACATAAAAATATATGTATTTTTCAGAAAAAGAAAAAAAAGTTTTCGCAAAAATAAAAAAAAAAATATATATATATATATATATATATATATATATATATGCAATGAATTTCCGGGCAGCACAACAATAAAAAGGCCGAGGCTTTATCTTTAATATTGCTTTATTTTCGGCCCTATATTTTATTTATGTTCTACTTTATTTTTATTCCGCAAAACCTCTATATATTTGCATTCATTCTGCCATTTTATTTTAGGGACATAGGACCAATTTTGTAATTAATATGAATAGATAGATTTCCCACTTTTCTTTCTATTTCTTAATGTGATGTGTTTGCTTGCTTGCGCTCAAACTAAAAAAGACGAGAAAATCCACAAATAAGAGCAAGACATGCCATATCTGTTTTATTTTATGTCTTATATGTCTGCAAAAAAAGAAGAAGATTTTACTGCTTTTTAGAAGCTGTACACACGCACACGCATATAAATATATTCTGAACTGCTAACCTACACCATGCCCAGCCTACCCCTTGCATAAGCCATCGTTAGAATGCATATAGATTCTCAGGACACTTCAAAGACCGATCGGTTTTTGCATTTTTGAATCGTGGGTCAGCCCCTGTAATAAAAAAATATGAGATCAAAATAAAACAAAAGTAAAAAATAAATAAATAAATAAACGCGCAAGTTGAAAAAAATGATGCGCATGTATAAAAAAAATGAAATGAATAAATACATAGGGGCTGATTTATTATTCTCTGATGCTCAACCTAGACCATTTCGAATGGTGGATCCCGGAAAGAGTATATGTCCTTCGCCTGGGATCAGTCTGATCTTGGGGAGTTAAAAGGCAGGTGGAATACGTTGGTCCTATAATCTGGAGAAAGAATCCACTGTTCCAGGAAAGTCCTGAGACAGTCAAAATAAAGCGGGTGCTTATCCGATCAATTGTAGGGAAAATACATAAATAATAAATAAAAAACACTAATAAAGGCACGCTGTACTCCAAGCCCAGAAAGCCTTCAGCCAGCCTTCTAATACCTCCAAACCCATTTTCCTCAGAAACCTGGCCCGAATTTTGAAAGGCGGTAGTCTTGGCCTTGATCTGAGGAAACAAATGCGAGATCGGATCGAGAGGGTACCGATGTCGAGATCATATAAGGAGAATCGATTCGGAGAGTCGAGTTTGAGCAGTATGGCAAAGACAAATGAGCAATCCGATATGGGTACAGATACAATGGCTCCAGGGTATGCTCCGACTCTAGCAATGCAGCAGTGGCTAGACCAAAATTTGGGTGCAATGGCTAATCGTATAGTGAGCCAAATGGCTAACCTGGTGCAAAACTTAAAATCCAGTGGTGAGGTAATCTCTTCCCCTGCAGTTCCTCAAGAAGCATCAACCTCCCATGTTCCTCCAAACACAAACCCCCAGTCAAACACCAACCCACCAAATACTGTCACTACCCCAAATCCAAATCCTCCACCAAGTCCCTACTACCCAAATATCAACCTTTACCCGTCCTATTCTCCATATCCTTTCCCAAGCACCAATATTCCCCAGATTCCAAATGACCTCCCTTTTCCCATAACCAACCCGCTCCAGAATAGCCCGTATATGGACCCACAAATCTATAACCCATCAGGCCAAGTTACTACCTACTTACCTTTCAATGATCCTGGCCGCCCAGTCGAAACCATCAAAAATCCACCAACCCAGAATCCTTATACTGCCCAAAATCCACCAGCCCAAAATATGTATCCTGCCCAGAATCCTTACCAGATACCGCAGTCAAAAATTAACCAAGCCTTCCCTAATCCTGCCAGCATATACCAAAAACCAACTCCCCCAGCCACCAAAATGGAGGCTGACATGGAAAATATGAAAACCTTGATGCTCAAACTTCTCAACAAAGGGGAATTATCTACGCGGGCACTGGCATTGCAACCTTCAGCAATACTAACTTCAAAATTCAAAATGCCCGACATAGAAAAATTTGATGGGACTGAATGCCCTATATCCCACTTGAAAACTTATTCCACTAGCATGCAGTCAAGGGGAGCTAGCTTTGAAAATATGGCTTCCAATTTTCACCTCACCTTAATAAGGGCTGCCAAGTAATGGCTAATGTTGTCTGATAGTAGCACCATGAATACCTGGGACCAAATAGCCGAAGGGTTCCTTGAAAGGTACAAAGACAACACCAGCCCATAAAATAAAAGAGATCTTGAGTCGTGCACCCAAAGGGAAAAAGAAACATGTGCTGAGTTTGCAGTCAGGTGGAAAAGAAAGTTGGCCCAGACCTTTGACAAACCTGATTCGGCCGAATCATGCAGAATGTTCATCAAAAACCTCCAACCCATTTACCTGGAACATATGTGGTATCTTCCCTATACCAATTTCAAAGAAATAGTGAATATAGGAACCCGTATTGATGAAGATATACGGACTGGGCAACTAAAAGCCAATACGCCCCTAGCTCTTTCCGTTACTTTAAAGGAAAGACAACCGCATCAGCACCAGCCCTCAATATGATAGGGAATGCCTCAGCCACTTTTCCTACCCAAAATTATAGCACTGTTCCATGGTCATATGGGTAAGACAAGTCTGTCAACGCATTCGGAGGAAATAATGGCTCAGGCAGAAATTTCAGAAATCGGAACAGGGTAAACCGGTATTATGATGAACTGCAAGCTCCCCAGTCTATGATACTGTAGGGGTTAATGGCACAGGGAGTGTTAAAGCCTTCGGAAGATTATAAGCCACCAAACCCCATGCCCAGGACTTGGAATCATGCCCAGTACTGTGAATATCATCGCTGTAGTGGTCACCTCACCAATAAATGCTATACACTCAAAAATGCCATCCAGGACCTAATAGATGATAAGGTTATTGAAAAGCCTCCTCCTAGACCAAATATAATCAATAAACCCCTACCTCAAATCAATATGATTGAGGCTGATGAAAATTGATGTGTACCCAAGTTCGAAATCAATAAAAATCCCTCACCATATATCCTTGTTCCTTTCTCCCCATCTTTATCCATAAAAGAGCCTAGCTGCAATATGCTCTCTTGGGACACTATCCTGGGTAGCCAAAATACCTGCAATATTGAAAAAGCCACTTGGGTCGGTGGAGATATTAGCCACCTTACCCGATCTGGCCGAGCCTACCAACCAAACCTGGAAAAAGGTGACCACTCTAGCAAAGACCAAGAAACAAATACTGGGGCTAAGATGGTGGAGGATACTTTCTTAGCTCAGATGAAGAAAACTCAGGTCAACATTTCCATTCTGGGGCTTACTTTGTGCTTCTAAGACCCATCGTGATACGCTGGCCAAGTCTTTAAGCCAGGCAGTCATTCCTATTGAAACCTCCCCAAATGAGCTTACTCAGATGATCAGAAACATTCACTTTGGGAATGTGATTATGTTTACTGATCTAGATCTGCCAAAGGAAGGAACCAACCACATTGATGCTCTCCATATCACTGTGGGAATAATGGAAAAACGGGTTCCCCAGGTTCTGATAGACAATGGGTCTTCTTTGAATGTGTGTCCCGCCAACACTTTAGCCAAACTGGGAACAAAAATATCAGAACTCACTCCTTCCTCGCAAACAGTAAAGGCATACGACAACACTAGTCGATGTGTCCTAGGGGTGGTCACCCTAATGTTGACTATTGGGCAATTAAACATGCTAGTCGAATTCTAAGTCCTGGATATACCAGCCACCTTTTGCCTGTTGTTGGGACGCCCTTGGGTTCATGGGGTAAAGGGGGTAGCCTCTTCATTACACCAACATGTCAAATTCATCCACGATGACCACATAGTAATTATTTTGGCTGACAAGATCGTGGAGAATAAGGAAGGCGAGGATATCCCGATCCTCAAGATAGAACATGAAGACACAGTATCTTTCTTAGTGGCTTCAAGGTTATCCCCCAGGCTGTGGTCAATGCTATTGAATATGGCCGAGAAACTGACATCATTGGAAAGAAAATCACCTCCCTAGGAAACATGGTCCCTTTAAACATGTTTCGAAAAATGAATTATATGCCTGGTCTAGGTCTCGGCCGAAATCAACAAGGGCTTGTCAATTTAGTCCAAGATGAACTTAAGGAATGTATCCCTCCTTTTGGTCTAGGATACACGCCTACTCCAGCTGAAATAGCCGCAGTCATGAAACAAAAACGTGAGAAAAGAAAGGCAGAAAGAGAAAAGTGTCCTTATGAATATCCCCCTCTCCAACCATATAGAAAAACCTTAAATGGTTACTTTGTAAGAAAAGGGGAAACATAAGCCTATCTCATGTTTCCTGAGCCTTGGCTAGACCAAAATGGGAAAAGATGCCCCGGTTGGGAAATCTTTGAAGATGTCAGTCTTCTCACAGATAGAATGCAATAGGTTACCCTGGAGCCCCGTAGCACTGCATATAAGACTGTCACTATTGAAAATACTTGGTCTATAGACCAAGATGATTATGCTCTGGCCCTATTAGATTATGACGGTCTAGAAGACAACTTTTTGGGTATGATAGGCGGAGGTGCCGACTATGAAAGGCTCCTGCTGAATTTGAGCTTATTCTTAGATAAGCCTCTGCAAAGCGGTATACTACGACCAACCCACTTTTGGCCCGCAGATCAGATCGGTGGACCGCTTCGGATATCTTGTCCCTATTTCTTCCCCAGCTTTATGGATTGGTCATCTACCGATCCGCTCCCTAAAGTTGAGGATCTCAAACCCCAGGTCCTCAATAATGTAATAAACCCTGTACAATTTGCTTTTAATGATAATATAAATGTCTTTGCTTATTCCTTAGTTGCACCTACATTAAAAGACGGATTAAATAATTATAATAATGAGTCATTTGATGAAATGGACCCAAAAGATAAAAAATATTTGCTTGAGCTTGTAAAGTCAGTTGAGCACCACGAACATCACCATTCATCGGCGACAGCGAAGACTTGTCCGTCATCAATGGGAATTTGGACAATGAAATCAAAATCGGAAATCAAAAGCTTCGTCGGGCACCTCCCAAGGCTCCACGAAAGGGTAGCACTCATTGATCTCCTCAGAGTTCGTAGATGTCTTCGCTGGTCCTATGAAGATATCTTAGGGGCTAGACCCAGCCATTGTCGAACACCGAATCCCTATATATCCCGATGCTCGACCAATCAAGAAAAAGCTCTGCTGAATTAAGTCGAAATGGTCACTACAAGTCAAAGAAGAAATCATGAAGCAGATGCGCGTCAATTTCATTCGGGTAGTTGAATACCGATCGTCAACATAGTGACCATTCCCAAGCCCAGCGGTAAGGTCTGAATCTGCGTAGACTTTCGCGACCTCAACAAGGCGTCGCCCAAAGATGAATTCCCTCTACCCAATATTGATATTGTGGTAGACGCCGTTGTTGCTCACAAATTCAGATTCATTTTTGACGGCATGATGGGCTATAATCAAATCAAAATGGCAGCAGAAGACGAGGAGAAGACCTCATTCACTACTCCTTGGGGAACTTATTGCTACAATGTCATGCCATTTGGGCTGCAAAATGTCGGGGCTACTTATCAAAGGGCTGCCACCACCCTCTTCCACGACATGATCCATAAAGAAATGGAGGTCTATGTTGGCGACATGATCGTGTGTACTTGACGGCATGCGGTGCCCATATCAAAGACCTTTGAAAATTCTTGAAAGGTTAAGGAAACACCAAATGAAGCTTAACCCCACCAAATGCACATTTAGGGTTACCAAAGGCAAGGTCACAGGATTCTTGGTGGTGAAGCGGGGCATCGAGATCGAGCCAGCAAAAATAAAAGCCATCCTAGAGATGCCGCGGCCAAAAAATCCAACCGAAGTCAAAGGCTTCCTAGTCAGGTGCGATATATCGGCCGTTTCATCAGGCGGTGACAACCACATGTGAGCCCCTCTTCAAACTCTTAAAAAGAATCTTGACCAAGTGCGGGATGAGAAATGCCAGCTAGCCTTCGAAAAAAATAAAAACCTATCTTACCAATCCCCTTGTGCTAGCTTCACCCCATACACATAAACCTCTCCTCCTATACTTAACCGTCACAGACACGTTAGTAGGGGCTATGCTCGCCCAAGAGAAAGAAAATTCCTACATTGAAAATGTCATATACTTCATAAGTAGGAAGCTGCAAGGAATCGAGCTAAATTACTCGGCTTTGGAGAAAAGGCTGCAGGCCTAGTGCAGGGTCACTCAAGGCTCAAGACCTACCTCTGAGGGCGGTCCATCAAGCTCTTCTCTAGGATGGATCCTATAAAGTACATCTTCGGCAAAGCCATCCGTCGGTGGCCAAGTGGTCCTTTTTTCTCAGCGAGTTTGACATAACCTATGTCACACTCAAATCTATCAAAGCGGTGTAATTGCGGACCACTTAGCCGTCACGCCCTTAAAAGCGAAGATGCAAGCGAACCCGGCTTCGGACGAAGGTGTCTTGGAAGTGCCGACTATGACACCGGTGGCGGATGTTATTTGTGAAGCCGCAAATAAAAGAGGCTTTGGCATAGGAATCTTGCTCATAGACCCAGCTGACTCTCATACTCCACGGCCGTAAGGTTGGAATTCGAATGCTCAAACAATACGGTGAATATAAAGCTTGTATTCTTGGCCTAGAAAGCTCTCCAAAGGGGAGCCAAAGATCTCGAAGTATATGGAGACTACGCCTTGATCATAAACCAAGTCGAAGGAAAATGGAAGACCTAGGATCCCATTTGCGGCTCATCATGCCAAATTAATAACACTTGCCGCCTGGGTTTGATTCTATCTCGTTCCCTTATACGCCACGAGATAGAAATCAATTCTTGCCACTGCCACTCGGCATCGCTAGTCCAAATTCCCACGAAACCCAAGTCAACCTTTTATAGTTGGGAAAAGGGTCACTCAGACATATTGCTTCAAAATTAATGCGACCCGAAGCAAATCATGAGCCACAGTACATTGATATCCTAAATGCCTTGAGAAAGGAATCTATCCTCCGGCTGGACAAAGAGGAAGGTCTCCTGCGGAGATGGGCCTCACAATTTGTACTCGGCGGTGGCGGCCTATATAAAACCTATCAAGGCCTTAACTTATTATCGTCGATCGGGCCAAAGGCGGCGAATCATGGATCATTTGCATGGTGGTACCTACGGGCCCCACATGAATGGCCATATGTTGTCCAAGAAAGTCATCTAGAAGGGGTACTATTGGAGCACGCTTGAAATTATATTTGATGGGTGCGTCATTGCGACAAATGCCAACGCTTTGCAAATCTGCAGCACGTACCTCGCCACGTCTTATATAACTCCACGGCCCCCTGGCCCTTCTTAACAGGGAATAGACACTATAGGTCAAATTCACCCGAAGGATCAATGGCCCGCGAATACGTTCTAGTAGCCGAGTCGATTACTTTACAAAGTGGGTGGAAGCCTCTTCCTATAAAATCTGATTGCAGAAAGGTGTCCAAATTCATCGGACCAACATTATATATCACTATGAAGTACCTTTCGAAATAATCTTCGACAACGGACACACATTTTAAAGGGGCGTGAATCGTCTACTCGAAGAATTCAAGATCCAAAGGCATAAATCCTCCCCACATCATTTGCAAGCCAACGGTGCCGATTGAAGCGACCAACAAAACACGAAAATATCATCAAAAATTGATACAAGAAGAGTACAAGCGGCCAAAAAATTGCCATTAACCACATGGGGCTATCGCGCCGGTCCATGACCAACCTGGGGCTACCCCTTATTCCTTGGCATATGGCATGGAGGCGGCGCAGAAGTTGAAATACCATCATTAAGAGTAATGATGGAATCCGGCATGCTTGAGTTGGTAGGGTCAAGGGCAATTTGAAGAATTAGCCCTCATTGTGAGCGGTGCTTGTTAGCCACTGGAGCATACCAGCGTCTCAAAGCCGAGATAGCCGGGCCTTGAAAAAAGTCAAAGCGCGACATCTAAGTCGGGGACCTCGTACTTGAGAAAAACCCCCTAGTTATGTTGATACTAGGGGAAAATGGAAATATCCGTGGATAGGACCGTATGTTGTCAAAGAGATCCGGTCAGGAGGTGTCGTACTCCTCACGAACCAAGAAGGAGAAGATCTCGTTTAGCCCTTCAATCTTGACAAGCTCAAAGGTATTATGCTTGAGCCACCCTATCTAGTAAGTGCTTCCCTCTCGGCATTTCGCTAGGTTGAAAACCAGAAAGAGGGCGGCCTAGGCAAATATTAGAGCAAATAATAAAAAACAATAAAAGGAGAAATAAGTGCTCACTAGGCTTTGAAAGGCGGCCTAGACAAAAATTAGAGCATAAAAAAGAGGAAAAAAAGGAGAGGAAAGGCACTATTTGAATCCTTAGCATCCTACCTCAGGTCTTGACATACGAGGGGCTCGGCCGACAAGGAAAAAGAAAAACCACTACAGAAGCTCACATTAAAACACTAAAATATAAAAATACAAGTCTAAGGTGCAACATAGGAATAATTGCTAAAGAAATTTAGATTGTGCATTATCTGCCTCTACGTATCTATTATTGCTTCTACCCCCTTTTTGTTCCCCCAAATTATTCTTCTTTTGCGACCTAAGCCCAGCAGTCCATCGATTACTGCGGCGCACGCCTAGGCCATGTACTCCTCTGCAAAGGCGCGAGAAGAAGCTCTAGTCTCATCCGTATGGGAGCCCCGAGTATCCTCTTCTTCGTCATTGGCATCCCGTTCTCTAGGCGGTGTGTTACTTGGACCGGCCCCATCATTTACGGCGATGCCCCATTCAGTCCGAGGGTGGGAGCAGCCACTTCTGGCTCCCAAGGGTTATGCTGCCTGCTTGCGTTTCTCAGTCGAGGAAGCTCGTTGCCATCATTCTTGAAGGTCGTGCCCCATCCATTTTGAGGGGGGGAGTGGCCACTTCTGGTTCCCAAGGGTTGTGCTACCTACTTGCATTACTTACTTACTGCGGGCGCATTGCTAGGACTTGTTGTATTTGGTCGAGGCTGTCAGGCACCAAGATTATGTACCACTTTGAATTCCTCTTGCAAGGCACGGGGGCGACTAGCCCGAACTATCAATGTCCTCCTCTATTTCCATTAGGCGAGTGTCTATGCCACTAGCAATATGACGGCCCAGTATTCGCCTCAGTCCACGCTGATCACGCGGGACGACCCCTCAGCTGCCACCATGATCCACGACAGATATTCATGGGAGAGGAGCATATAATCAGAAAATAAATAGGCCACCTCCAGCCTATCAAAATCTCGCTGCCACATTCCCTGGATAGTGGTACCCAGGTTCCCGTCATTATTATCCATCTTCGAAATACCGTGCAGTCGGGTTCGGGGGATAAGTTGTTCTCTGTCGAGGCGGCGCAATATCACATGCGCTCATATAAAAAGAAGTCCGCTCGATGCCCAGCAAGACAACCTAACTATACTCTGCAGAATACATAATAAAGCGCCGGATCTACTAGTGGTGGATCACCCAAACTATGTCCATGGAGCCCCTGCGAAAGAAGCTCTCTGCCCAATCATACTCTGAATAGTTGGTCTGAGGGAAGTGACTGCGAGAGCCATAAAGCCGGATCATACATAGCTCCATGCGATGGGGGCCCGTCACCCAAAGAAAGTGCTCCTTGACCACATGTGGAGCAAAATGAAACTGCCGGTAGGGAATAACTCATCACCTTTGCAAAAGCATCCGGGCCCGCAAGTGTCTCCGAGAATCACCGGAATAATATTCGGCCCGGCGATCCGTGCACTGCAATGCTAGGTCAGCGACCCATGCGTCAATGAATCAGGGTTGACCCACCATCAAATACCTCCCTACCGGGCACATAAAAGTCTGACGGATAGCCGACGCCTCAAATAATCCACGTCCTCCTCCCTAAACTCTGTTAAGGCTCCAGGAAGGACAGTCAAATTGAAAGTTACTCCGTTAAAAAGGCCCGGAGTAGCGAGGCGAGTGGTGCAAAACAGCTCCCTAATGGCCATATATGGGCGCCTCAGATGAAGGCACATCGATAAGGCGAAAAGGTCTTTGCCCCAACATTGCCTGAGAACTCTTCATAAGTGGGGCACATTTCGTTCATACCAGAAGTTAAAGAGGTGGTCTTGAGGCGACCAAAACACGGAGGCTCCCTCGGCATATCCCATTAATGACTATATTCCTCTGGGAAGCGGGCACCTATATCCAAAATATGTTCAAACGATCGCTCATCCGGCCAAAGAGAGAATCAATCGAGAGCATTCTCATAGATCTCTATCTCGGTCTTTGCATGAGCCCAGTGCGGCCATTTGGGGAAAGATAGAAAGCTTATTAGGCGAAAGAAAGATTAGGCTGGGAAAAAGAGCGAGCTCGAAATAAGTGCGAAAAGAAGAAGTAGTGTGTGTGAAAAAATTTCGCTACTTGGCCTCCGTTTTATACGTAAATTTAAAAGAAGCGGATGAATTCTTATAAGCGATTGGCTGAAAAAGATTTCCCGAGAAAAAGGCTGGGTGCCACCCATGTTCCAACTTGCTCGGCGCCCACTTCATGCGTGGGTGGCGCGGGTTTGATGAATGCCTCCCCAAGCGACACTGGTGTCGGGTTTCTGCCCGACCGTCGGTGTCGCCCTTGTCTAATCACGAAGAAAGTAAAGAAGGCTATGAAATTAGGCTACGGTTATTAGCTTGGCAACAATTATATGCCCAAGCATAGGAGGGCGGCTCCCTCCTTCTCGCCTAATATCTCCGAAAAACCCTCTCGAGCCGAGGTGTATTCTTTTTAAAATCTGTTTCTAAGATGCGGCGTGTCATTACCCTTAGATATCGGTATAGCTTTATTTTACGCACGTATTTTAAGTCTGCATTTTATTTTTTGCATCATATAAAATTATATTGCCTTTGCATAATAAATGTTTGTACAAATTAGGTACAAATAAAAGAAAGAAAAAAAAACTAATGTGTGTAGGTAGTAGGAGCTAATAATCGCAGGACGCTCTGCCCCTATCAAAGCCGTCTCCCATCACTCGAGGGCCAATTCCGCCGCCAAGCCTGTGACCTCTACCTCTCACCCGAGGGCGAGTCGACCCGCCAGCTTCATCGTCGTCATCATCACGGCGTGCAGTGCGCCAGTATAGCATCATTTCCCGGCAGAAAAGTCATGCATAAGCCATTGGTAAAGTTAGTTGATGCTAACAAAGCCAGCATCGACCTCTTATATGTGGACACCTTGACTGAAAAAAAAAAAAAAAAAAGTGTTGAAACAGCAAAAGGAAATGCATCAGTCTAAAAAAAAGAATAATGATGCTATAAAAAAAAAAGAAGGAGTGATGCTAAAAAAATAAAATGAGTGATGATATATACAGATGCGAGCATGATCGGGGATACGGTACTCCTTGGGAATATCCGCATCGAGGTAAGACTTTCTCTATAAGTCTTCGTCTCGATGATATCGGAAGGTGGAGAAGGCATCATCGGGCATAGAGAACTCGGTGTGCACCAAGAGATGGGTGAGAGGACCTGTCCTATCACATGCATCGGATGCACTGCCTGGTGACCGCGAGGCGGGAGGAGGCTGGATGGAGCATCGTCCTCAAGAACTCCTCATATGGCATGGCTGGATAATCGCATGGCGGCATGAAAAACTTTGATAGGTAAAGATACCTGTTCGGCAGAAGATCTGGAACGAAAACCCAAGGGGGAGGTGCAGGAGGCACCACCGGAAATGTCGAATACAGGACATGCTGGCGATTAACTCGCTCGCTCGTGTATAAAGAATCATTCATGATTGACACCATGAGAATCCGAGCGGCTCAATGTTAGGGTGACCTCATGCGGCCCTACCAAATTTTGCCAAGGAACTAAATGCCAGCAGGGTTGAGCTATCTATCTGTCACGTAGCCCAAGTCGTTCGAGAAAATGGCCGTCCTATCCTTCTTCTTCCGGTTTGCGTTTACAAACTTAGTCAAGTAAGGTGGTCTGTAAACGCTGCTGCGTAGTGGGCCTGGTGTAAAATCAAAGACAGAATACGCCCACACCTAAAAAAAAAAAAACAAAGTCATCTATAAATATAGGGGAAAGAAATAAAGAATGCTAACGAGAAAAAAAAAATTGAAAGAAGAAGTGGGAAGAAAAGAAATGTACCTCCCAAGCGGGAGCAAAGCCGAGTCATAACGGTGATTTATTCTGGCTCGCCCTGTCCATGGAGGCATAAAGTTCAGCCAGGCCCGCCTGCCCCCAATCATATTCAATCACGCGGTTCAGTTCCCGAAGGCAGCCTAGGAGGGAGACTCTAAAAAAGGTGGATGAATTGGCAAAGAGCGACATCCCAAAAAAGAAAAATAGAAAGGCTCGGCGGCGTAGCGAGCTACAAGCGATGATATCCCGGCATTGACTCTCCCGGCATTCGCCAAAGCCATCTCTTACTTGCGCCAATTTTGATCTCATCCGCACCTTTATATTTGGGCACGAGGCCCAAGAGATCCTCCACCACGTCATGATGTTAACGGAGAGTATAATCCGGCTCAAGAGTTCGCCCGATGTTGTTAGAGATACCGTGATGGCGAGCAAAATCGCCGCGGGGTCATAGTGGTCTCTCCCGACTAAAGTGGAAAGTGTGGGTAGTGTCCCACCAATAGTTCCATAAAATATAAAAATGGTCATATAGGCGTGGAAGGGACAAAATGCCCGCATGAATACCCCAAGGCCTATAACCTCCACCAAAACCCGTGACGGCTCGCGCATCAGATGGAAAATGTCCATCACCATGTCGCAACTCGCCCGGACCCGGGTCAAGGTAGCAGCTCTGAAAAAAAAAGGGATAGGAAGGAAAGGTAAGATTCTCATAAACCCTTTTTCTTGCGTAATCGTACATTAGGCAACTTTTTAAAAAGAAGAATAATAATATATATAATAATACAAAGTATGTGTTCTTGTATATATATAAAAAAAAACATATAAATATATGCCTTTCATTCGTGCATTTGCATTTTATCATGTATTTAAAATTTTCATTTGCATTCTTGCATAAATAAAATGTATATCAATCATTAATGTATCATAAAAAATCTTTTCTTATAAAAAAAATAAAAAATATAAAAATCTTTGCTTATAATAAAAAATCTTTGCTTGTAAAAAATAAAAAATAAAACAAATATATATGTATTGCATTTGAAAATTTTAAGTGCATTCTTGGCGTTATCAGAAAAATAAAAAGTGCATTCACGCATTTAAAATTTTCGGGCATAAAATAATGATTTAATTTTTTTAAAAAATAAATAATAAAATGCCTCTTTTGCATCTAAATGTGTATTTTGGCATTTTAGACATCATAGAAATGTATGTTTGCATTTAAAAGTATATACCGCATTTTGCATTTTCGCATGCAAGATAAAATAAGTGTACCATGCATCATATTAGTGAGCATCCATAAATTTTCGCATTTCATTTACATCAAATAAATGATATATGCATCTATCATTTGCATTTATAGTCCAATAAGTTGCATTGTAGCATTAGCGCAAAGAGAATAAAATGCCATCAATCATGAAAAAAAATATTTCCCATGGCATTTATTATATCCTGCGACATAGACATGCATTAAAGTGAATTCGGTGCATAAAATATATTTGTTTTGTCTTGTATGTCCATCTGAAAATGCGTCCAGAAAATATGCTCGGAAAAATTTGCGTTTTGTTCTAAAAAGTCCGTTTCATAGGCATATAGCGTATAAAAATATTTTTAAGCCTAAAATATGCATCATATAGCTCCAATTACATTTATAGAATAAATCATGCATAGTAGGGTCAAATAGTGACCACTAGTTCAATTATGCATCGTAAAAATAAATTGCATAAATTTCATGCATCATTACAAAATTGCATTATTTTAGCTCATAAATTGCATGCATAAGCATTATATGAAGCACATATATACTCAAAGTCCAAAGAAGTGCATAAATTAAGCAGATCTGAAGAAATCAACCAAATGAGTTGGTAAAGAGTATACTTACATCGGGTTTGAAGTTTCGAGACATGTTTGTGCCAATCACGGACCAAGTTGCCCAGATCATCGTTGAGTAGAAATATTCAACGTGATTCCGGTTCAAAGGAGGAAGTTCCTCCTCTCTTCACAGATCGGGTGCATTGGCGTCTTTCTTCTAGATCTCGAAGAAGAAGTCATCTATTTGGAAAAACAAGCACTTTGGCGGAAGAAAACTAAGAAAAGGAGAAGAAATGAAGAAAATAGAAAAAATTTGCTCCTTCGTTGGCAATGGAAGAGGCTGAAGTAGAAGAGAGAAATGAAATACGCCTTCATTCAGAAATGAGAATGAAGGGAGAAAAGTGAAATTTTCACTTTTCCCCCTCTAAGCAACTCAAGTTCAACACTTAAGTCCTAGAAATTCAAAATTGGAAAATGGCCCTAGAACTTGATAGGAAGTTAACAAGAGTAATTTTGTTAACCATATTCGGCGACCATCCACCCAAAACAGAGGAAATTCATATCTCTAACAAGTCAGCCGCACAAAGATAAGCATAAAAGCCAAGGAAGTCGGCGAAATAAAGGTAAGTATTTAATAAAAT
>CM028384.1:19866161-19912601 GCA_013146195.2 Codonopsis lanceolata | reverse complement strand
GGTATTATGATGAGCTATGAAGCTCCCGTCTGTAATCTTGTAGGGGTTAATGGCACGGGGAGTGTTAAAGCCTTTGGAAGATTATAAGCCACCAAACCCCCCATGCGGGACTTGGAATCATGCCCGATCTTGTGGAATATCATCGCTGTAGTGGTCACCTCACCAATAAATGCTATACACTCAAAAATGCCATCGGGACCTAATAGATGATAAGGTTATTGAAAAGCCTCCTCCTAGACCAAATATAATCAATAACCCCTACCTCAAATCAATATGATTGAGGTAGATGAAAAAATTTTGTGCCCAAGTTCGAAATCAATAAAAATCCCTTACCATATATCCTTGTTCCTTTCTCTCCATCCTTATCCATAAAAGAGCCTAGCTGCAATATGCTCTCTTGGGACACTATCCCGGTAGCCAAAATACCGCAATATTGAAAAAGCCACTTGGGTCAGATGTTAGCCACCTTACCCGATCCGCCGAGCCTACCAACCAAACTGGAAAAAGGTGACCACTCGCAAAGACCAAGAAACAAATCTTGGGGCTAAGATGGTGGAGGATACTTTGTTAGCTCGATGAAGAAAACTCAGTCCAACATTTCCATCTGGGCTTACTTTGTGCTTCTAAGACCCATCGTGATGCAGTTGGCCAAGTCTTTAAGCCGAGGAATCATTCCTATTGAAACCTCCCCAAATGAGCTTACTCAGATGATCAGAAACATTCACTTTGGGAATGTGATTATGTTTACTGATCTAGATCTGCCAAAGGAAGGAACCAACCACATTGATGCTCTCCATATCACTGTGGGAATAATGGAAAAACGGGTTCCCCGGGTTCTGATAGACAATGGGTCTTCTTTGAATGTGTGTCCCGCCAACACTTTAGCCAAACTGGGAACAAAAATATCAGAACTCACTCCTTCCTCATAGACATTAAAGGCATACGACAACACTAGTCGATGTGTCCTAGGTGTGGTCACCCTAATGTTGACTATTGGGCCATTAAAAATGCCAGTCAAATTCGAAGTCCTGGATATACCAGCCACCTTTAGCCTGTTGTTGGGACGCCCTTGGATTCATGGGGTAAAAGGGGTAGCCTCTTCATTACACCAACATGTCAAATTCATCCACGATGACCACATAGTAATTATTTTGGCTGACAAGATCGTGGAGAATAAGGAAGGCGAGGATATCCCGATCCTCAAGATAGAACATGAAGACACAGGTATCTTTCTTAGTGGCTTCAAGGTTATCCCCCAGGCTGTGGTCAATGCTATTGAATATGGCCGAGAAACTGACATCATTGGAAAGAAAATCACCTCCCTAGGAAACATGGTCCCTTTAAACATGTTTCGAAAAATGAATTATATGCCTGGTCTAGGTCTCGGCCGAAATCAACAAGGGCTTGTCAATTTAGTCCAAGATGAACTTAAGGAATGTATCCCTCCTTTTGGTCTAGGATACACGCCTACTCCAGCTGAAATAGCCGCAGTCATGAAACAAAAACGTGAGAAAAGAAAGGCAGAAAGAGAAAAGTGTCCTTATGAATATCCCCCTCTCCAACCATATAGAAAAACCTTAAATGGTTACTTTGTAAGAAAAGGGGAAACATAAGCCTATCTCATGTTTCCTGAGCCTTGGCTAGACCAAAATGGGAAAAGATGCCCCGGTTGGGAAATCTTTGAAGATGTCGATTTCTCAGATAGAATGGAGCAATAGGTTACCACCGAGCCCCAGTAGCCTCGCATATAAGACTGTCACTATTGAAAATACTTGGTCTATAGACCAAGATGATTATGCTCTGGCCCTATTAGATTATGACGGTCTAGAAGACAACTTTTTGGGTATGATAGACGGAGGTACTGACTATGAAAGGCTCCCTGCTGAATTTGAGCTTATTGCCGATAAGCCTCTGCAAAACTGGTATACTACGACCAACCCACTTTTGACGCCCGCAGATCTGGTGGACCGCTTCGGATATACTGTCCCTATTTCTTCCCCTAGCTTTACGGATTGGTCATCTACCGATCCGCTCCCTAAAGTTGAGGATCTCAAACCCCAGGTCCTCAATAATGTAATAAACCCTGTACAATTTGCTTTTAATGATAATATAAATGTCTTTGCTTATTCCTTAGTTGCACCTACATTAAAAGACGGATTAAATAATTATAATAATGAGTCATTTGATGAAATGGACCCAAAAGATAAAAAATATTTGCTTGAGCTTGTAAAGTCAGTTGAGCACCACGAACATCACCATTCATCAGCAGAATCGAAGACTTGTCCACCATCAACTGGGCCGGACAATGAAATCAAAGAAATCAAAATCGGACTACCGCAAGGAAAGCACCTCCTATGGTAGCACTCATTGATCTCCTCAAAGAGTTCGTAGATGTCTTCGCCTGGTCCTATGAAGATATGCCGGGGCTAGACCCAGCCATTGTCGAACACCGAATCCATATATATCCCGATGCTCGACCAATCAAGAAAAAGCTCCGCTGAATTAAGCCGAAATGGTCACTACAAGTCAAAGAAGAAATCATGAAGCAGATGCGCGTCAATTTCATTCGGGTAGTTGAATACCCGATCTGGCTGTCCAACATAGTGACCGTTCCCAAGCCCAACGGTAAGGTCTGAATCTGCGTAGACTTTCGCGACCTCAACAAGGCGTCGCCCAAAGATGAATTCCCTCTACCCAATATTGATATTGTGGTAGACGCCGTTGCTGCTCACAAAGTCAGATTCATTTTCGACGGCATGATGGGCTATAATCAAATCAAAATGGCAACAGAAGACCAGGAGAAGACCTCATTCACTACTCCTTGGGGAACTTATTGCTACAATGTCATGCCATTTGGGCTGCAAAATGTCGGGGCTACTTAACAAAGGGCTGCCACCACCCTCTTCCACGACATGATCCATAAAGAAATGGAGGTCTATGTTGACGACATGATCGTGCACTTCAGCGACGCCAACGGTGCCCATATCAAAGACCTTTGAAAATTCTTCGAAAGGTTAAGGAAACACCAAATGAAGCTTAACCCCACCAAATGCACATTTGGGGTTACCAAAGGCAAGGTCCTGGGATTCTTGGTGACTGAGCAGGGCATCGAGATCGAGCCAGCAAAAATAAAAGCCATCCTAGAGATGCCGCGGCCAAAAAATCCAACCGAAGTCAAAGGCTTCCTAGTCCGATTGCAGTATATCAGCCGTTTCATCAGACAGCTGACAACCACATGTGAGCCCCTCTTCAAACTCTTAAAAAAGAATACTGACCAAGTCTGGGATGAGAAATGCCAGCTAGCCTTCGAAAAAAATAAAAACCTATCTTACCAATCCCCTTGTGCTAGCTTCACCCCATACACATAAACCTCTCCTCCTATACTTAACCGTCACAGACACGTTAGTAGGGGCTATGCTCGCCCAAGAGAAAGAAAATTCCTACATTGAAAATGTCATATACTTCATAAGTAGGAAGCTGCAAGGAATCGAGCTAAATTACTCAGCTTTGGAGAAAAGCTGCACCGGCCTAGTCTGGGTCACTCAAAGGCTCAAGACCTACCTACAAGGACGGTCCATCAAGCTCATCTCTAGGATGGATCCTATAAAGTACATCTTCGGCAAGCCATCACTGTCCAGCCGACTGGCCAAGTGGTCCTTTTTTCTCAACGAGTTTGACATAACCTATGTCACACTCAAATCTATCAAAGGCAGTGTAATTGCAGACCACTTAGCCGATCTGCCCTTAAAAGCCGAAGATGCAACTGAACCCGGCTTCCCGGACGAAGGTGTCTTGGAAATTACTGACTATGACACCAGCTGGCAGATGTTATTTGACGAAGCCGCAAATAAAAGAGGCTTTGGCATAGGAATCTTGCTCATAGACCCAGCTGACTCTCATACTCCACTGGCCATAAGGTTGGAATTCGAATGCTCAAACAATACAGCTGAATATAAAGCCTGTATTGCTGGCCTAGAAGAAGCTCTCCAAAGGGGAGCCAAAGATCTCGAAGTATATGGAGACTCTGCCTTGATCATAAACCAAGTCGAAGGAAAATGGAAGACCTAGGATCCCCGGCTGCAGCTCTATCATGCCAAATTAATAACACTTGCCGCACAATTTGATTCTATCTCGTTCCACTATCTGCCACGAGATAGAAATCAATTTGCTGATGCACTTGCCACTCTGGCATCGCTAGTCCAAATTCCCACAGAAACCCAAGTCCAACCTTTTATAGTTGGGAAAAGGGTCACTCCGACATATTGCTTCAAAATTAATGCAGCCCCTGAAGCAAATCATGAGCCCTAGTACATTGATATCCTAAATCTGCTTCAGAAAGGAATCTATCCTCCCGGCCTGGACAAAAGAGGGAAGGTCTCCCTGCGGAGATGGGCCTCACAATTTGTACTCAGCGGTGGCAGCCTATATAAAAGGCACTATCAAGGCCTTAACTTATTATGCGTCGATCAGGCCAAAGCTGAGCGAAATCATGGATCAGCTGCATGGTGGTACCTGCGGGCCCCACATGAATGGCCATATGTTGTCCAAGAAAGTCATCTAGCAGGGGTACTATTGGAGCACGCTTGAAATTGATTGTATTCGATGGGTGCGTCATTGCGACAAATGCCAACGCTTTGCAAATCTGCAGCACGTACCCCCGCACGTCTTATATAACTCCACGGCCCCCTGGCCCTTCTCAACTTGGGGAATAGACATTATAGGTCAAATTCACCCGAAGGGATCCAATGGCCAAGAATACGTTCTAGTAGCCGTCGATTACTTTACAAAGTGGGTGGAAGCCTCTTCCTATAAAATCCTGATTGCCCGAAAGGTGTCCAAATTCATCCGGACCAACATTATATATCACTATGAAGTACCTTTCGAAATAATCTTCGACAACAGCACACATTTTAAAGGGGACGTGAATCGTCTACTCGACGAATTCAAGATCCAAAGGCATAAATCCTCCCCCTATCGGCTGCAAGCCAACGATACCGTTGAAGCAGCCAACAAAACACTCGAAAATATCATCAAAATTGCCATTAGCCCTATGGGGCTATCGCACTTCAGTCCGCACAACCACTGGGGCTACCCCTTATTCCTTGGCATATGGCATGGAGGCAGTGCTGCCAATAGAAGTTGAAATACCATCATTAAGAGTAATGATGGAATCCGGCATAGCAGAAGTTGACTGGGTCAAAGGGCAATTTGAAGAATTAGCCCTCATTGACGAACGGTGCTTGTTAGCCCTGGAGCATACCCAAGCGTATCAAAGGCAGATAGCCCGGGCCTTCAATAAAAAAGTCAAAGGCCGCGACATCTAAGTCGGGGACCTCGTACTTCGAGAAAAACCCCCTAGTTATGTTGATACTAGGGGAAAATGGAAATCTCCGTGGATAGGACCGTATGTTGTCAAAGAGATCCGGTCAGGAGGTGTCGTACTCCTCACGAACCAAGAAGGAGAAGATCTCGTTTAGCCCTTCAATCTTGACAAGCTCAAAAGGTATTATGCTTGAGCCACCCTATCTAGTAAGTGCTTCCCTCTCCAGCTCGCTAGGTTGAAAACCCGAAAGGGCAGCCTAGGCAAAAATTAGAGCAAATAATAAAAAACAATAAAAGGAGAAATAAGTGCTCACTAGGCTGAAAACCCGAAAGGGCGGCCTAGGCAAAAATTAGAGCATAAAAAAAGAGAAAGGAAAAAAAGGAGAGGGAAAGGCACTATTTGAATCCTTAGCATCCTACCTCCAGTCTTCAGCATACGAGGGGCTCGACTGACAAGGAAAAAGAAAAACCACTACAGAAGCTCACATTAAAACACTAAAATATAAAAATACAAGTCCTAAGGTGCAACATAGGAATAATTGCTAAAGAAATTTAGATTGTGCATTATCTGCCTCTACGTATCTATTATTGCTTCTACCCCTTTTTGTTCCCCCAAATTATTCTTCTTTTGCAGCCTAAGCCCCGAAGCAGTCCATCAGTGCCTGCGGCGCCTGCCCAGCTAGGCCCATGTACTCCTCCTGCAAGGCGCAGAAGAAGCTCTAGTCTCATCCGTATGGGAGCCCCCAGAAGTATCCTCTTCTTCGTCATTGGCATCCCCATTCTCCTAGGCAGCTGTGTTACTTGGACCGGCCCCATCATTTCTGAAAGCAGTGCCCCATTCAGTCCGAGGGTGGGAGCAGCCACTTCTGGCTCCCAAGGGTTATGCTGCCTGCTTGCGTTGCTCAGTCGAGGAAGCTCGTTGCCATCATTCTTGAAGGTCGTGCCCCATCCAGTTTGAGGGGGGGAGCGGCCACTTCTGGTTCCCAAGGGTTGTGCTACCTACTTGCATTACTTAGCCTGCGGGGCGCATTGCTAGGACCTGTTGTATTTGGTCCAGGAGCTGTCCGGGCACCAAGATTATGTACCCGCCTGAATTCCTCTTGCAAGGCCTGGGGGACGACTAGCCCCGAACTATCAATGTCCTCCTCTATTTCCATTAGGCGAGTGTCTATGCCACTAGCAATATGACGGCCAAGTATTCGCCTCAGTCCACGCCTGATCACGCGGGATGACCCCTCGGCTGCCACCATGATCCACGACAGATATTCATGGGAGAAGAGCATATAATCAGAAAATAAATAGGCCACCTCCAACCTATCAAAATCTCGCTGCCACATTCCCTGGATAGTGGTACCCAGGTTCCCGTCATTATTATCCATCTTCCAGAAATACGGTACGAGTCGGGTCAGGGATAAGTTGTTCTCTGCCGAACTGATGCAATATCCTGTCTGCTCTATAAAAAGAAGTCCGCTCGATGCCCAGCAAGACAACCTAACTATACTCTGCAGAATACATAATAAAGCGCCAGATCTACTAGTGGTGGATCACCCAAACTATGTCCATGGAGCCCCTACGAAAGAAGCTCTCATCCCAATCATAATCCGAATAGTTGGTCTGAGGGAAGTGACCGCGAGAGCCATAAAGCCCCGGATCATACATAGCTCCATGCAGTACAGGGCCCATCACCCAAAGAAAGTGCTCCTTCAGCCACATGTGGAGCAAAATGGGGCTGCCGGTAGGGAATAACTCATCACCGCCTGCAAAAGCATCCAGGCCCGCAAGTGTCTCCGCCAGAATCACCGGAATAATATTCAGCCAGCGATCCCGTGCCTGCAATGCTAGGTCAACGACCCGCACGTCAATGAATCCGGGTTGACCCACCATCAAATACCTCCCTACCAGGCACATAAAAAGTACAGATAGTCGACACCTCAAATAATCCACGTCCTCCTCCCTGAACTCTGTTAAGGCTCCAGGAAGGACAGTCAAATTGAAAGTTACTCCGTTAAAAAAGCCCGGAGTAGCGAGGCGAGTGGTGCAAAACAGCTCCCTAATGGCCATATATGGGCGCCTCCGATGAGAAGGCACATCGATAAGACGAGAAGGTGCTGCCCCCAACATTGCACAGAACTCTTCATAAGTGGGGCACATTTCGTTCATACCGAAGTTAAAGAGGTGGTCTTGAGGCGACCAAAACCTGGAGGCTCCCCTCAGCATATCCCAATTAATGACTATATTCCTCTAGGAGAGCAGGCACCTATATCCAAAAATATGTTCAAACCAGTCGCGCTCATCCGACCAAAGAGAGAGAATCCAGAAATCGAGAGCATTCTCATAGATCTCTATCTCCAGTGCTGCATGAACTGGTGCGGCCATTTGGGGAAAGATAGAAAGCTTATTAGACGAAAGAAAGATTAGCTGGGAAAAAGAACGAGCTCAGAAATAAGTGCGAAAGAAGAAGCAGTGTGTGTGAAAAAATTTCGCTACTTCGGCCTCCGTTTTATACGTAAATTTAAAGAAACGGATGAATTCTTCGCAAACAGTGGCTGAAAAAGATTTCCCAGAAAAAGGAACTGGGTGCCACCCATGCTCCAACCTGGCTCGGCGCCCACTTCATGCATGGGTGGCGCCAGGTTTGTTAATTCTGCCTCCCCAAACAGCCTGGTGTCCCGGTTTTCTGCCCCGACCGTCGACTGTCGCCCTTGTCTAATCACGAAGAAAGTAAAGAAGGCTATGAAATTAGGCTACGGTTATTAGCTTGGCAACAATTATATGCCCAAGCATAGGAGGAGGCGGCTCCCTCCTTCTCGCCTAATATCTCCCGAAAAGCCCTCTCGAGCCCGAGGTGTATTCTTTTAAAATCTGTTTCTAAGATGCAGCGTGTCATTACCCTTAGATATCGGTATAGCTTTATTTTCTGCATGCATTTTAAGTCTGCATTTTATTTTTTTGCATCATATAAAATTATATTGCACTGCATAATAAATGTTTGTACAAATTCTGGTACAAATAAAAGAAAGAAAAAAAAAAGAAACTAATGTGTGTAGGTAGTAGGAGCTAATAATCGCAGGACGCTCTGCCCCTATCAAAGCCGTCTCCCATCACTCGAGGGCCAATTCCGCCACCAAGCCTGTGACCTCTACCTCTCACCCGAGGGCGAGTCGACCCGCCAGCTTCATCGTCGTCATCATCACGGCGTCTGGTCTGCCGTATAGCATCATTTCCCCGGCAAGAAAAGTCATGCATAAGCCGCTGGTAAAGTTAGTTGATGCTAACAAAGCCCCGCATCAGCCTCTTATATGTGGACACCTTGACCTGAAAAAAAAAAAAAAAAAAAGTGTTGAAACAGCAAAAGGAAATGCATCAGTCTAAAAAAAAGAATAATGATGCTATATAAAAAAAAAGAAGGAGTGATGCTAAAAAAAAAAAATGAGTGATGATATATACCGTGCGAGCATGATCAGGGATACGATACTCCTTGGGAATATCCGCATCAGGTAAGACTTTCTCTATAAGTCTTCCGTCTCGATGATATCGGAAGGTGGAGAAGGCATCATCGGGCATAGAGAACTCTGACTGTGCACCAAGAGATGGGTGAGAGGACCCTGTCCTATCACATGCATCGGATGCACGCCTGGTGACCGCAGGGGCAGGAGGAGCTGGATGGAGCATCGTCCTCAAGAACTCCTCATATGGCATGACTGGATAATCGCAGGCGGCATGAAAATCTGGAACGAAAACCCAAGGGGGAGGTGCAGGAGGCACCACCGGAAATGTCGAATACAGGACATGCTGGCGATTAACTCGCTCGCCCGTGTATAAAGAATCATTCATGATTGACACCATGAGAATCCGAGCGGCTCAATGTTAGGGTGACCTCATACGGCCCTACCAAATTTTGCCAAGGAACTAAATGCACTGAGCCCGAGGTTGAGCTATCTATCCTGTCACGTAGCCCAAGTCGTTCCAGAAAATGGCCGTCCCTATCCTTCTTCTTCCGGTTTGCGTTTACAAACTTAGTCAAGTAAGGTGGTCTGTAAACGCTGCTGCGTAGTGGGCCTGATGTAAAATCAAAGACAGAATACGCCCACACCTAAAAAAAAAAAAAAAACTAAAGTCATCTATAAAAATAGGGGAAAGAAATAAAGAATGCTAACAGAAAAAAAAAATTTGAAAGAAGAAGTGGGAAGAAAAGAAATGTACCTCCCAAGCAGGAGCAAAGCCAGTCATAACCGGTGATTTATTCCGGCTCGCCCTGTCCATGGAGGCATAAAGTTCAGCCAGGCCCGCCTGCCCCCAATCATATTCAATCACGTGGTCCAGTTCCCGAAGGCAGCCTAGGAGGGAGACTCTAAAAAAGGTGGATGAATTGGCAAAGAGCGACATCCCAAAAAGAAAAATAGAAAGGCTCTGGCGACGCGAGCTACAACGATGCTATCCCCAACATTGACTCTCCCAGCATTCGCCAAAAGCCATCTCTTAACGCTGCCAATTTTGATCTCATCCGCACCTTTATATTTGGGCACGAGGCCCAAGAGATCCTCCACCACGTCATGATGTTAACGGAGAGTATAATCCGGCTCAAGAGTCCGCCCGATGTTGTTAGAGATACCCGTGATGGCAGCAAAATCGCACGGGGTCATAGTGGTCTCTCCCCAGCTAAAGTGGAAAGTGTGGGTAGTGTCCCACCAATAGTTCCGCAAAATATAAAAAATGGTCATATAGCTGTGGAAGGGACAAAATGCCCGCATGAATACCCCAAGGCCTATAACCTCCACCAAAACCCGTGCCGGCTCGCGCATCAGATGGAAAATGTCCATCACCATGTCGCAACTCGCCCGGACCCGGGTCAAGGTAACGCGCTCCTGAAAAAAAAAAAAGGGAAAGGAAGGAAAGGTAAGATTCTCATAAACCCTTTTTCTTGCGTAATCAGTACATTAGGCAACTTTTTAAAAAAAATAGAATAATAATAATATATATAATAATACAAAGTATGTGTTCTTGTATATATATCAAAAAAAAACATATAAATATATGCCTTTCATTCGCGCATTTTGCATTTTATCATGTATTTAAGAATTTTCATTTGCATTCTTGCATAAATAAAATGTATATCAATCATTAATGTATCATAAAAAAAATCTTTTCTTATAAAAAAATAAAAAATATAAAAATCTTTGCTTATAATAAAAAATCTTTGCTTGTAAAAAATAAAAAATAAAACAAATATATATGTATTGCATTTGAAAATTTTAAGTGCATTCTTGGCGTTATCAAAAAAATAAAAAGTGCATTCACGCATTTAAAATTTTTCGGGCATAAAATAATGATTTAATTTTTTTAAAAAGAAATAAATAATAAAAATGCCTCTTTTTGCATCTAAATGTGTATTTTGGCATTTTAGACATCATAGAAATGTATGTTTTGCATTTAAAAGTATATACCGCATTTTGCATTTTCGCATGCAAGATAAAATAAGTGTACCCATGCATCATATTAGTGAGCATCTCATAAATTTTTCTGCATTTCATTTACATCAAATAAATGATATATGCATCTATCATTTGCATTTATAGTCCAATAAGTTGCATTGTAGCATTAGCGCAAAAGAGAATAAAATGCCATCAATCATGAAAAGAAAATATTTCCCATGGCATTTATTATATCCCTGCAGCATAGACATGCATTAAAAGTGAATTCTGGTGCATAAAATATATTTGTTTTGTCTTGTATGTATCCGAAAATGCGTCCGAAAATATGCTCGGAAAAATTTGCGTTTTGTTCTAAAAAGTCCGTTTCATAGGCATATAGCGTATAAAAATATTTTTAAGCCTAAAATATGCATCATATAGCCCCAATTACATTTATAGTATAAATCATGCATAGTAGGGTCAAATAGTGACCACTAGTTCAATTATGCATCGCAAAAATAAATTGCATAAATTTCATGCATCATTACAAAAATTGCATTATTTTAGCTCATAAATTGCATGCATAAGCATTATATGAAGCACATATATACTCCAAAAGTCCAAAGAAGTGCATAAATTAAGCAGATCTGAAGAAATCAACCAAATGAGTTGGTAAAAGAGTATACTTACATCGGGAGTTTGAAGTTTCGAGACATGTTTGTGCCAATCACGGACCAAGTTGCCCCAGTCATCCGTTGAGTAGAAATATTCAACGTGATTCCGGTTCAAAGGAGGAAGTTCCCTCCTCTCTTCACCCGAATCTGGGTGCATTGGCGTCTTTCCTTTCCTAGATCTCGAAGAAGAAGTCATCTATTTGGAAAAACAAGCACTTTGGCGGAAGAAAACTAAGAAAAGGAGAAGAAATGAAGAAAATAGAAAAAAATTTGCTCCTTCGTTGGCAATGGAAGAGCTGCTGAAGTAGAAGAGAGAAATGAAGGCTTCTGCCTTCATTCCCGTAAGGAATGAAGGGAGAAAAGTGAAATTTTCACTTTTCCCCCTCTAAGCAACTCAAGTTCAACACTTAAGTCCTAGAAATTCCAAAATTGGAAAATGGCCCCTAGAACTTGATAGGAAGTTAACAAGAGTAATTTTGTTAACCATATTCGGCGGCCATCCACCCAAGAACAGAGGAAATTCATATCTCTAGCAAGTCAGCCGCAAGATAAGCATAAAAGCCAAGGAAGTCGGCGGCAAAGGTAAGTATTTTGTAAAAATAAAGTTTGCATGAAAAAAAAAGTGTGAAAAGAAAAGTAAAAAAAAAGAGAAAGAAAGATAATAAAAAAGTAAGCATGCAAAATAAAAATAGCAAGCATGCAAAAAGAAAAAAAAAGAAAAGAAAAAAAATTTGAAAAGAAAAAAAAAAGAGAAAGAAAGAAAATAAAAAGTAAGCATGCAAAAAGAAAAAGAAAAGAAAACGAATTTCAAAAGAAAAAAAAGAGTCCCCAACATGAAGAAGCAAGAGTTTCAGAAATATCAAAATCAGCTGAATCAGCAGCAGCAGCCAAAGTGTACGTGAAAAGGTAAGAAAGGTAAAGTATTCCTATTCCACCTTCAATAAAAAAAGAAAATATTTTTTTATTCAACGGTGGATTTTGACCGGTTGAATATGGTTTTCGAAAAGTTTTGTTAAAAAAAAAGAAAAAAAAGAGGCATAAAAAACAAAAAAAAAAAGAGGAAGGAAAAAAAATAAAAATCTCTTTTTCGTATTCAACAATGGATTTTGATCGGTTGGATACAGTTTTCGAAAAATTTTGAAGAAAGTCTTTCTTTTCGTATTCAGCGATGGATTTTGATCGGTTGAATACAGTTTTCGAAAAATTTGAAAATTTTCTTATTTTGATCAACGACATGTATTGACCGGTTGAACACAGTTTTTGAAAATTCCTCTTAACGTATTTCAACAACGGGTATTGACCGGTTGAAATACGCTTTTCGAAAAACTTAAAAATCTTCATACCGTATTTGACAACGGGTTTTGACCGTTTGAATACGGCTTTTCGAAAAACATGAAAATCTTTTTCCGTTGTGTTTTCGGACGGGTTTTGACCCGAAGGACATGACATCCTCGTTGGTTGTTCGTCTTGCTTGAGGCCAAACGACATTTGGTCTGATTTCATTTATTAAGGAATACGTAGGCAGCCTACATTAGTAGGTCCGACCATCAGAGCATTCTATTGCATATCTGCTTAAAAACTACGATAACCTGCTATAACCGACTAAAAATGTCTAGGATATGGAGATTTGGTTTGCATTATAAACTGCTGCATTATAACTGCTACCTGTTGCATCTCTCCCCCGTATTAATTGTACGAAATTGGAGAGTCTATTTCTTATCAACGATGTTCGTCTACTCAGTAAGCTGCGGGTTACCCGTAGACTCCATCGTTGAGGGGCTTTGTAGACACCCCAATTTCGTACCTCTGGTATGTAACAAGGCATGAGATATCAAGACATGTTAAAACTTGACAATGTCAAGTTACAGGGTTGAAAATGCAAAAGGACAAAGCAGGATACGCAAAACAGTGAAATGAAGGGGCTAAAGTGCAAAAAAAGAAAGAACTAAGCCAAAGCTGGCGCTACCCATGCATGAAGTGGGGGTGGCGCCGAGTTTAGCTATGGGTGGCGCCTGGATTGAAGCTACACTGCTCCCCAAACTGCTACAGGACTGCTACAGTTCGCGTAATGTGCAATTTTCTCAGTGTTCTGTACAACTGGCTGAAGCCTGAAGAGAGAAAAAGAACTCCCATCGATGTCCTCTTCCCAGGCTATAAATAGAGCCTTCGGGGTTCATTTTCAGACACCCCTTTCTTCTCCAAAAATTCTCCGCGTCGTTGTTACGCTAGAGAAATAGAGAGCGACGTGAGATTAAAGCCTCGAAGCCCTGCCAAAACTCCTCCAAACTTAAAACCAACCGGTCAAAGTGAGCCTTAGCCCCCCAGCTAAGTTTCCACCCTATTTCCCCGGTCCAAAAATCATGGAATTGCCCGATTTAAAAGGTCAAATCAGTCATAAATAAGTTGTTATTCTGCCCGATTTTCGCCTCCCTCAAGCATCCAAACAACCAAAATAAGCAGTTACTCTACCGGATCCCGAGGTAAAAAGTAACTTTCGGAAGCAGTTATTCTGCCTGAATCTCCCCACCACTTCATCACAAAAAAAAAGACTTCCTCTCCCTGAAGAACAGAGCGAGCACACCCTAGTCCGCTAGTAGGTAAGTTTTAACTTTTATTTTGTAAAAGTGCTACTTTCCATCCGGCCCAATATAAAAATATAAGTCGGTGTGCTGCCCGGATTTAGTTAGGAAATAGCACTAAAAAGAGTCATTATTATGGCCAAATATTTTTAAGTATATTTGTAACTATTTGTAAAGAGACTGCTGCAAGTCCGTAAATAATGTAGCCACGGATGTATTTGTTTTATTTCCTGTCTTTTAATGTTTTATTTGTTTGCTAAATAAATATAACAAAAAGCATACTTTATCCAATCCCGTGCCTGCAATGCTAGGTCCATGACCCGCACATCGATGAATCCGGGTTGGCCCACTAGCAGGTATCTCCCTACCAAACAAAGAAAAAGTGATGACAGCCGACGCCTCAAATAATCCAGGTCATCCTCCCTGAACTCTGTGAAGGCTCCAGGAAGGACAGTCAAATCAAAATTTACTCCATATAAAATCCTGGAGTAGCGAGGCGAGTGGTATAAAAGAGCTCCCTAATTGCCATGTATGGACGCCTCCTATGGGAGGGTACGGCAATAAGACGGGAATGTGCCATCCCCACCATTGCACAGAACTCCTCATAGGTGGGACATATTTCGTTCATGCCAAAATTGAAGAGATGGTCTTGAGGAGACCAGAACCTGGAGGCTCCCCTCAGCATGTCCCAATTAATGATGATGTTCATCCAGGACAGCAGGCACCTATACCCAAAAATATGCTCAAACCAATCGCGCTCATCTGAGCGCAGGGAAAGAATCAAGAAATCCAAGGCATTTTCATAGATTTCTATCTCCAAGGCTGTATGAACTGGTGCGGCCATTTTCGAAAAATGCAAAGGATTATCTGATAAAAGATGGCAAGAGCTGAGCAGAAGAAAGGCTGAAAGCTTATGTGAAAAAGGCAGATGGATTCGTGAAAATAGGCAATCCTTCATCCGCTATTTATACCGAAAAATTGAGAAACTGGCGATTTCTGAGCACTCAGGAAATGCACAGGGAAGACTCTAGGCGCTGCCATAAGCCTCCCCTGGCGCCGTGCCAAAGGCCCTATTAGGCCGCGCCAGGATGCTGCCACTGTTCCCTCAAAACCAACTGGTATTCCGGTTTTCGGCTCCGAAAAAGCTCCATTATTTCTATCTGATCACGGGGAAAATCAAAAGGCCACAAACAATAGACTTGAGGCAATTATATGGCCGAGAACAGGAGAAGGCGGCTGCCTTTTCCTCCCCGCATATCATCAAAAAAGCCCGCTCGAGCCCGAAGGTGTATTCTTTTAAAATCCGTCTCTAAAATACAGCGTGCCATTACCCTTAGATATTGGCATAGCTTTATTTTAAGCATGCGTTTTTGAGTTTGCATTTTAGAATTTATTGCATCATATAAAATTATATTCCATTACATAATAAATATTTGTACAGATTTTGGTACAAAAATGAAAGAAAAAAAAGAAAGGAGGAAAAGCTAATAAAATGCAGGTATCAAAGAGCTAATGTGCGCGAGAAGACTGGCTCCTATCCAGACCACCTCCCATAACCCAAGGGCCCTCTGTGCCACCAGCTCTGTATGCTTGTCCTCGACCCCAAGTGCGCCTCGACCCGGCATCCGCATCATCGTCATCATCGCCCCGGCGCCTGGTCTGCCGCACCGCATCATTCCCCCTGCAGGAAAGCTCGTCAACAAGCTTTTGATAAAGTTTGTTGATGTTGAAAAAGCCCCACAGCAGCCTCTTGTAAGTAGACACATTCACCTGAAAAAATAGTGAGACAGTAAAAAGAAATATATTAGTCTCAAAAAAGAGAGGGGGATATGCATCATAAAAAAAATGATAGTAATATATGCATGATGAAAAAAAAGAAAGATGCAAAAGTGAAATGTGTTTACCGAACGGGCCTGCTCCGGGACTCGACGCTCCTCGGGATTATCGACATCAGGAAGCACTTCCTCCATCGTCCGGCCATCTCGATGATATTGGATAGAGGAGAAGACATCACCAGGCTCAGTAAATTCCAGATGCTCGTCGAGAGACGGGATGGCAGGCCTCGGCCTGGCAGAAGCATCAGAAGCCCGTCTGGGGGCCACAGGAATAGGAGGGGGAGGATGAAGCACGGTCGTCAGGAAATCCTCATAATCTATAGCTGTAGACACCCCAATATCGTACCCCTGGTATATAACATGGCATGAGATATCAAGACCTATTAAAACTTAACAAATGTCAAGTTACAGGGTTAAAAATGCAAAAGGACAAAGCAGGATGCGTAAAACAGTGAAATGCAGGGGTTAAAGTGCAAAAAATGAAAGAACTTGGCCTAAGTTGGTGCCACCCATACTCAAAGTAGGTGCAGCTCCCAGTTTATACATCAAAGTTGGCGCCACCCACACTCAAAGTGGGTGCAGCTCCCAGTTTATAGGGGTGGCGCCCAGTTCCTCAATAGTGCGTTTACAGCATGAGAATTAGCACAAACTCCCAAGCGCACGGTACAAGCTGATGAAGCACAAATCCAACTATAAATAGTAGTGCCCGGCTTCACTTTGAGGGACACAATTCACAAAGGTTTGAAGCCCGAAGAAACTCTACGTTATTTTTACGCAGCGAGCGATCAGTGAGCAAGAGTGATTTCCCCCTCTTATAAAGCCTTGAAACCTTGCCAAAAAAAAAAAAAAAAACCCTGCCAAAACTCCGTGTAAGACCCCGAACCTTCGTGTATTTGACTTTCTCGTGTTGCATGCTTTGTTGTTAATGCGTCGAGTGTTTATCTTAACATGATAGCACCTAAATAAGTCTCATTGGAGTCTTAGTACCTTTTATATAAGATTTACAATGTTCATCTTAGTTGTTGTATGCTTGGTCGAGAGTTTAGAAGCATTGTTGCTTCGTTTGAGCCTTAGGGTTTCTCGGGATTGCCTTCGTTGCTTGTATTGTTTGTGTTTTCAACTTGCGAGAAGTTCATTTGAGTTCTAAACCAAGTGTACTAGTATTTCCCATGCTTGCATAATCATTGTTCATAGACTTGTTGCATTTGGAAATACGATGACCAACATATTACTTCACAGATTCAGTCCGGTTTTCGGCAAACTTCGGGAAAATTCTGGTACCAATATACTGAAGAGAATTTTCTAAAAATTTAGTATGTTTTACCTACATATGTTAGGATACTCCCTGTATAATATGGTATTTTTCCAAGGTGTATAAGTACCTCATTTAGGTCTTGACTTACGGCTGTGCCAGAATTCTGTTTTCAGGAAATCAGCTTCTGTACTTGAACTTGTAGTAGCCATATTTTGATGAATATAAGTCCAAATTGAGTAATTTAAAATGCTAAACTATAGTTTAAAGAGTCTAGTTTCACAAAAATAAATAATCACCTCATTTGGAGGTGTGAGCTATTTATGGTCGATTTTACAAGATCGACTGTCCAGTAACAACAATCTAGAAATTGGGCAGTTTTCAGCCTTTGGTCATTTTTTGAGTGTTTTGGCTATTGACTCTTGAACCCTTGGCCCTTGGACGTCCATTGTGACTCAAAGCCACCTTTGTTGACTTACTTTCAACCCTTTTGAGCCCTTGATCTTCCTTATCAATGGCCATCCTTCCTTGGCCAATTAGAAGCCTCTTAACTCACTTCACTTGGATTAGGGACTTATTGGGAAGTATATAAACACAAAATTCAGTAAATCAGCCATTGTTTATCATAACAAACCAGAGATTCGGAGACTTAACTCCAAAATTCGTCCATGGAAGAAACCCTAGGTTGAAGTACCATTTCCCGGAGATCCGGTGGTCCGATTGACGAACCAAGACCGCCAAATCGAAGCCCTCGATCTTCTCTACAACAATCCTTGCTCTAATCAACCTTTCATCCATTAATCATAGGACTAAGGTACGTTGAGAAATCCCTGAAATTTTCATGTTCAATAAAATGACATGACCCCTTCATTATAGTTGCTCTATTGATGATTATGAACATCTTTTGTGAAGACAAATCCTCCAATTCAACCTTTGAAATATGTGTAGGATTTCATGAATTCTCTATGAAGTTGTGATTTTGACATTTTGTAAAGCATGAATGTTGTTTATAATGAGCTTAGGAACAACTCTTGTGAAAGATTATGTTTCAATTCAAGGTTTAACAAAATCTCCGATTCTAGGGTTTGAAACTCGGGATTGTGTTTAAGGCTAGTTTAAGATCATGAACGGCCTAGTTATCGAGTTCTAAATGAAAGGAGAACTTAGGAAAGGGCAATGTAATGCATATATTATCAATGCTCTATTTGGTTGAATTTTAGTAAAACTCACCGGGGTTGAGATTAGGGAGTTATTGAACAATACCGACTCCACATTCAATCCCTACGATGTTTGTAGTGTGTTAGACTAATATATTAGCCTACGTGACTTTGGGATGGATTGAAGGTCATGTTTGATATGAGTGATTATAAGACTCAATCGAGTTCTTATGTGGTTTATGTGATTGTGTGAAGCAAATGCACAATTGAGAGCATGTTGTAGAATGATGTATCTACTTGACGGTTTGAATTCGCTCTTGTCGAATTCCTACTTGATTCTTTAATGAGTAAAAACACCTACTTGTTGAATAATGAATTTGAGGACTATTCTATGAGAAGATTTGGATTGGGGCTTTCTTAGTACTCTATACATGGAGTCTACTTGTATAAGTCGCTAGGATGACCATGTTGTTATCTAAGACTCACCGGTATGGTTTGACCTTACGGGTCATTACCGCTCTAGTGTTGCTTAAGCCTTTGACTACCATCGACTTTTGTGTTATTGAATGAGTTACTACTCTAGGAAGAGTTTAGTAAATGGCTTCATGATCCGAGACTAACGGAGTAGTCTTGGATAGTACTTAATCGACTGATGGTTAAGTTGTGACTCTGTTGAATTTCATAGGTGAATATGGAATACTGTGTATATTTTATATTATGACTAAATGCATGATTTCCTACCTTGTCAAAAATTGATTCTTCTATGTGTTTCTATGATATGACTTATGAGCATATTGAATGTATTTGCCTTCGTGCCTGATCTGTTCTACGGTTAATGAATTGTGGTGAACTTGGATTCTACTATTAAGTGGAATTATGAATCAAAATTGAACTAAGCTTGATTTCACAATAATCAACTTGGGCTTCCCTTATATAACTTACTTGGGACTTGAACTAAGATTCCTAAATGGAATGAGAACCTTGCTATGCCTCAAACGAGAACATAGAAAAGAGTCTTGGGACACATATAGTGTTCAAACTCTATTTGGTTGGAATTGTAGTAAAGACTCAACGGAGTCGAGTTAAGGAACAATTGAACCTTACGAGGATCGTGGTGAGATCCTATGACAATTATATTCCAGTTGACTAGATTACTAGCTTTTGGGACTTGAAGTGAATAGAGTGAACAAACTTGGCACTTATGATTTAGAGACTCAAATGAGTTCCTATTGTGGTTTTGTGATTTATGTAACAATGTGCATAATTGTATGAGTTTAGTAGGTCATTATATCTACTTGAGAATTAGCAAGTAAACATCTACTTGTGCATTTCATATAAGTCCAGCTGGCATTACTTGAGTTTTCTTGATGATGGTGGGACGATGCATTGCCTTCACGAATTATGGGATTCGTGATTGTAATGTATCGCCGTACCGGATTCGGGTTTCACACACACCTCCACTGCTAGCTACAATGGGGAAGTAGCCCCCTTTGTCGTAACCAATTGAGCACATTGGCTAGTGCTATTTTCCTGAGTAGAGAACTCAGACCCGAGAAGAGAGCTCGGTACTTTGATACCTGAACACGGGTATCATTGGCACGATATGATTAACAGTTGTGATTGCAGGAGCAATACGACGACAGTGATTTGGTATCTTCTCTATCCCTTATGTGGCCTCCTATGGGCACTTATGTGACAACAAAGTGTTAGTTGAACATGAGATCTTATTGACCATGTTTGTATTGGCTGATGTTATATGAGAGATTTGATATATGTATATATAGATATATGCATACTTGTATATGAGATATATATGAAAGACTTGATGTGTATATATATAGATATGCACACTTATGCATGATGATTTTATGGGAGATTTGATATGTATATTTAGAGATATACATACTGATATAGGTGTATATACATAAACATGCACCCTTACACGTGGTAACAGTGTGAATAGCTTGATTCGTATATATAATGATATATGATGTTTTGTGGGAACTACATTATAATTCATTTGATTTGTGTGTGAACAGGGAATTACACCATGGTTCATTTGGACGGTTTAGTTAGTAAGAAGGAGTGGATATCTTGTGGAGTATCGAAACGATACGACGCCTCTTCACGGGTTTTTCTGGCATATATAAAATGACACCCTTGTTATGTTTATGTTACATAATTATATGTTGCATATATATTGTAGTAGCGTACTGGGTCATTATGACTCATCTCGTACTTGTTTTTAGTTGCAGTAACTAATAGCTGCACTGAGGTCGAGTAGATCGTGACTGTAGCAGGGCGCGGCTGGTCGATAGATCGAGGTTAGATCGTGTGGTTCGTGTTTGTAGCAGCCGATTTTCCCGAGTAGTAGCTTGTGGAGTCTTGTTCCTTTTTAGCATTGTCATTGATTTCATGTACTTTGCTATTCTTGTGAGATCGACATTTTGTAAAGTTATTTAGACTTTACAGTCGGGTAGAATACTTGGGTATTTGTATTGATTATTTCTTGGGCCGACGTACTGTGTCGTGCCTTGTTTGTGGTTTTAGTATATATTTCAGTTGTCTCCCGGGCACGCAGTAGCTTTGGGGAATTTCTTTATTCTAGTTTTTATGGTTGTTGGTTGAACCCGGTATGCTTTAGCCGTTGGGTAAATGTTATATCAGGTTGGTTCTTTGTTGAAACGCCGGCCTGGAGTGCCGATGGTTTGTTTAGCGTCTACATTGTTGCGGCACGCGAGTTTTGTTTTTCCTCCTTTGAGAGATAATGTCTCTCTTGGTTTCATTGTCGTTGGTTTCGAGCTTCATAGCTTGGGACTTCTTTCATGTATTGCTTCTGCTAATTCGATTTTTGAAATACCGTATTTTAGTGCGGTGTTTTGTTCATGTTTAGAGCGAGTTTGCTCGATTGTTTGACTAGCACTACTGCTTATCAAGTGCTTGTCCTCTTCTTAAGATAGTTCCAGCGGCACGACCTTGGGATTTCGTGTTGGAATCCGGGTCGGGTCGTTACACTCCGCCAAACCTAAAACCAACCGGTCAAAGTGATCCCTAGCCCTCTAGTTAGGTATTCACCCTATTTCCCCGATCCAAAAACCTCAAAATAATTCGTTACTCTGCCCGAGTAAATAGGCCAAAACCACAAAAATAAGCCGTTATTCTGCCCAAATAAATAGGCCAAAACCACAAAAAATAAGTCGCTACTCTGCCCAAACCACCGCAGCAGCAGCATAAAAAGTCTCCCTCTCTCGAGAAATACGGAGTGAGCACCCCGGTCTGAAAGGTAAAACCTTTAAGAGCATTTCTTTTTTAAAAGTTATTTTCAAATCCGGCCCAATGTAAAAAATATACGCCATTGTGCTACCCAGATTTAGTTAGGAAATACTATGTAAAAGAGCCGTTATTATGGCCAAATATTTTTAAATATATTTTTTAACTATTGTAAGGAGATGGTTGCAAGTCCGTAAATAATGTATCTGCGGATGTATCTGCTTTTATTTCCTGTCTTTTAATGCTTTGTTAATTTGCTAAATAAATATAACAAAAAACATACTTTAGCCAAAAACCATTTTTGAGATCGAAAGGGCGAGTTGGGTGCCTAGCACCTTCCCAACCCATAACTTAGCCTCCGAACCCGTTTTTATAATCTCTGGTTTTTCTTTTTTTGGTTTTTCTTTATTGCTTCTTTAAAGTAAAGATGGGGACTGTATAAAACATTTTGGATCCAGTGGGGTCTCGCAAAATCTTTTCTTGCATTTTTCCGTTTTCCCCTAAAAAAGAAGAATACGAATGAAAAGATGATGTATTCCTATATCATGGTATCCCCTAAACAAGAAATAACTTGATGCAGGAAACCCAAAGCACCCATAGAGATCCGAAATAGGCCATAAGGCTATTTTCATAAAATCCATAGTGGGGCCTCGCAACACTCCTTTCTTACACTTTTCCGTTTTCCCCTAAAAAAGGGAGAATGAGAATGAAAGGGTGATGTATTCCTATATCCTGGTATCCCCTAAAAAACGGATAACTTAATGTAGAAAATCCAAAGCTCCCATATTGGACCAAAAATTCACTGAAAGTTACCAAGGCATATTCAAATGCGCTATCTTTAGACAACACTCCTCTCACACTTTTAATTTCTTCTTCCCCTAAATAAGGGAGGGTGGAATGAGAGAAGTGGTGTCCCGCATCCGCACGTACACGCACCCCTATCCAAGGGCGCGCGAGGCGCGGGCGTAGTCCCGGGAAGCCACAGTGGTGACTTTGCTGAGGAGATCATTTTATTTTAAATAAAATGGAGGGCTAGACTCATAAAAAAATAAAAAAAATTGTTTTTTTGTTTTTCTTTGTTTTTGGCTAAAGTATGCTAGTTATATTAATTTATGCATTTGAATATTGCGATCTTATACATCCGTGTATATATTTGTGGATATGATCCTCCATCTTGCAGCAATTTCGTTCCGATAACTGTTACAGGTATGTTTAAAAATATTTTTTTTGTATAAAAATACAACAAAAAAAATTTCAAAGCAATATATATATATATATATATATATATATATATATATATATATATATATATATATATATATTGGCAATAAAATTCCGGGCAGCACAATAAAAGGGTCGGGGCTTTATTTTTAATATTGCTTCATTTTCGGCCCTATATTATTATTTTGTTCTGTATATTATTTTCTTTTTATTCCTCAAAATATGTGTATATTTGCATTCATTCTGTCATTTTATTTTGGGGATTAGGACCAATTTGTAATTAATAAGAATAGATAGATTCTCCGCTTTTCTTTCTATTTCTTGATGTGATTGGTTTGCTTGCTTGCGCTCAAACTAAAAAAATCAAGAAAATCCACACATAACAGCTAGACAGGTCATATTTGTTTATTTTCCATTTTTATATTTGAAAAAGAAAAAAAAGATTTTGATGCTTTTTAGAGGCTGCACACACGCGCACGCATATAGGTATATTCTGAATTGCTACCCTACACCATGGGCAGCCTACTCCCTGCATAAGCCATCGTTAGAATGCATATAGATTTTCATAACACTTCAACGACTGGCCGGTTTTTGCATCTTTGAATCGTGAGTCAGCCCCTGCAAAAAGAAAAGAGATAATATATATATAAGTGCGCAAGTCAAAAAAAAAGGCAAAGAAAATAAAATAATAAATGCGCAAGTCAAAAAAAAATGATGCACATATAAAAAAAATGAAATGAATAAATACACATGGGCTGATTTATTATTCTCTGATACTCGACCTAGACCATTTCGAATGGTGGATCCTGGAAAGAGTATAGGCCCTTCGCCTGGGATCAGTCCGATCTTGGGGAGTCGAAAGGTAGGTGGAATATGTTGATCCTATACTTTGGAGAAAGAATCAGTTGTTCCAGGAAAAGTCCTGAGACTGTCAAAATAAAGCAGGTGCTTATCCGATCAATTGTAGGAAAAATAATAATAATAAATAAATAATACTAATAAAGGCACGCTGTACTCCAAACCCAGAGAGCCTTCAGCCAGCCTTCTGATACCTCCTCCATAACCCATTTTCCTCATAAACCTGGCCCGAATTTGGAAAGGCAGAGATACTGACCGGTTGATACGAGAAATAAGTGCATAAATCAGATCAGAGGGTATCAGTATCAGATCAGATAAGGGCAGAATCAGTTCAGAGCATACAAATCCGAGCAGTATGGCAGCAGATGAGCAGTCCGATATGGGTACAGATATAGGCGCTCTAGGGTACGCTCCGACTTCGGCAATGCAGCAGTGGCTAGACCAGAATCTGGATGCCCGAAATGATCGCTTGCTAAGCCAAATAGCAAGTCTTATGCAAGGTCCAAAGCCCAGTGGTGAGGTAATCTCCTCCCCTATAATTCCCCAAGAAGCATCAACCTTCCATGTTCCTCCAAACCCAATTTCCCAGCCTAACACTAACCCACCAAATACTGCCACCACCTCAAATCCAAATCCTCCACCAAATCCCTACTACCCAAATATTAACCCTTACCCGTCCTATTCCCCAAAGCCCAAATGACCTCCCTTTTCCCATAACCAACCCACTCCAAAATAGCCCACATATGGATCCACAAACCTATAGCCCGCTAGGCCAAGTTACCACCTACTTACCTTTCAATGATCCTGGTCGCCTAGCCGAAACCATCAATAATCCACCAGCCCAGAATCCTTATACTGCCCAAAATCCTTATCCTACCCAAAATCCACCAGCCCAAAATCCATCAGCCTAGAATCCTTATCCTGCCCAAAATCTACCAGCCCAGAATCCTTATCCAACCCAAAATCCATATCTAGCCCAACATCCTTACCAGACACCACAGCCATAAATTAACCCAGCCTTCCCTAATCCTGCCAGCATATACCAAAAGCCAACTCCCCCAGCCACCAAAATGGAAGCTGACATGGAAAATATGAAGACCATTATGCTCAAACTTCTCAAAAAAGGGGAATTTTCTACGCGGGCACTAGCATTGCAACCTTCAGCAATATTACCTTCAAAATTCAAAATGCCCGACATAGAAAAGTTTGATGGGACTGGATTCCCGATATCCCACTTGAAATCTTACTCCACTGGCATGCAGTCAAGGGGACATGCTTTGAGGCTATGGCTTCCAATTTTCACCTCACCTTAATAGGGGCTGCCAAACAATGGCTAATGTTGTCTGATAATAGCACCATGAATACTTGCAACCAGATAGCTGAAGGGTTCCTTGAAAGATACAAGGACAACACCAGCCCTTAAAATAAAAGGGACCTCGAGTCGTGCACCTAAAGGGAAAAAGAAACATGTGCTGAGTTTGCAGTCAGGTGGAAAATAAAGTTGGCCCAGACCTTTGACAGACCTGATCCGACCGAGTCATGTAGAATGTTCATCAAAAACCTCCAGCACATTTACCTGGAACATATGCGGTATCTCCCCTATACCAATTTCAAAGAAATTGTGGAGATAGGAACCCGTATTGATGAAGATATACAGACGGGGCAATTACAAGTCAATACGCCTCCAAACTCTTTCCGTTACTCTAAAGGAAAGACAACCGCAGCCGCGCCAGCACCAACCGTCAATATGGTAGGAAATACTCCAGCCACTTTTCCTACCCAAAATTATGGCACTATTCCATGGTCTTATGGAGTGGACAGGTCTGTCAACACAGTCGAAAGGAATAATGGCCCGAACAGAAATTTCAGAAATCAGAACAACGTAAACCAGTATTATGATGAACTGCAAGGCCCCCAATCTATGATCCTGTAGGGGCTAATGGCACATGGAGTGCTAAAGCCTTTGGAAAATTATAAGCCACCAAACCCCCTGCCCAGGACTTGGAATCATGCCCAGTACTGTGAATACCATCGCTGCAGTGGTCACCTTACCGATAAATGTTATATGCTCAAAGATGCTATCCAGGATCTTATAGATGACAAGGTTATTGAAAAGCCTCCTCCCAGACCAAATATAGTCAATAACCCTCTACCTCAAATCAATATGATTGAGGTTGATGAAAATTTTTGTGTACCCGAGTTCAAAATAAATAAACACCCATTACCATATATCCTTGTTCCTTTCTCTCCATCTCTATCCATAAAAGAGCCTAGCTGAAATATGCTCTCTTGGGACACTATCTTGGGTAGCCAAAGTACTTGCAATATTGAAAAAGCCAGTTGGGTCGGTGGGGATGTTAGCCACCTTACCCAACTGGCCAAGCCTACCAACCAAACCTGGAAGGAGGTGATCACTCTGGCAAAGACCAAGCGATAGCTTCCTAGGTATGATAGGCAGAGGCACTGATTATGAGAAGCTCCCTGCTGATTTTGAGTTTATTTCTATTAAGCCTCTGTAGAACTGGTATACTACAACCGGCCCGCTTTTGACGCCCGCATACCTGGTGGACCGCTTCGGATATGCTATCCCTATTTCTTCCCCTAGCTTTACGGATTGGTCATCTACTGATCCGCTCCTTAAACTTGAGGATCTCAAACCCCAGGTCATCAATAATGTAATAAACCCTGTACAATTTACTTTTAATGATAATCTGAATGTCTTTGCTTATTCCTTAGTTGCACCTACATTAAAAGATGCATTAAATAACTATAATTATGAGTCATTTAATGAAAAGGACCCAAAAGATAAAAATTATTTGCTTGAGCTCGTAAAGTCAGTTGAGCACCAGGAACAGCACCATTCATCAGCAGCAACTGAAGACTTGTCCATCATCAATCTGGGGCTGGACAATGAAATTAAAAAAATAAAATCGGTAGCTACCTGCAAGGCTCTGAAAGAGTAGCACTCATTGATCTCCTCAAAGAGTTCATAGATATCTTTGCTTGGTCCTATGAAGATATGTTGGGGCTAGACCCAGCCACAGTCGAACACCGAATCCCCATATATCCGGATGCTCGGCCGATCAAGCAAAAGCTCCACCGGATTAAGCCGGAATGGTCACTGCAAGTTAAAGAAGAAATCATGAAGCAGTTGCACGTCAATTTCATTCAGATAGTAAAATACCCGATCTGGCTGTCCAATATAGTGACCATTCCCAAGCCCAAGGGGAAGGTCCGGATCTGCGTAGACTTCCGCGACCTCAACAAGGCGTCGCCCAAAGATGACTTCCCTCTACCCAATATTGATATTGTGGTAGACGTCATCCCTGCTCATAAAGTCAGATCCTTCGTCCATGGCATGCTGGGCTATAATCAAATCAAAATGGCAGCAGAGGACCAGGAGAAAACCTTATTCACTACTCCTTGGGGAACTTATTGCTACACTGTCATGTCGTTTGGGCTGAAAAATGTCGGGGCTACTTATCAAAAGGGCTACCACCACTCTCTTCCACGACATGATCCATAAGAAAATGAAAATCTCCATGAATGGGACCGTATATTGTCAAAGAAATCCGATCAGGGGATGTCGTGCTCCTTACGAACCAAGAAGGAGAAGATCTTGTTCCGCCCTTCAACCTTAACAAGCTTAAAAGGTATTATGTTTGAAGCCAACCAATCTGGCAGTTGCTTCCCTCCCCAGCTCGCTAGGCTGAAAACCCAAAAGGGCAGCCTAGGCAAAAATTAGAGCAAAATGAAAAAAATAATAAAAAGGAGAAATAAGGGCTCGCTAGGTTGAAAACCCGAAAGGGCAGCCTAGGCAAAAGTTAGAGCATAAAAAAAATTAGGAGAAAAAGGGGAGCGAAGGAACTACTTGAATCCTCGGCATCCTACCTCCAGTCTTCAGCATGCGAGGAGCTCGACTGAAAAGGAAAACCACGACAGAAGCTCATATTAAAACACTAAAATATAATATTACAGGTCCTAAGGTGCAACTTAGGAATAATTATTAAGATATTTGGACTATGCACTAGCTGCCTGTACATATCTATTATTGCCTCTACCCCCCTTGTTTCCCCAAAACTATCCTTCATTTGCAGCTTAAGCCCCAAGGTGGTCCATCAGGGCCTGCGGCGTCCGCCCAGCTGGGCCCATATACTTCTTCCGCAAGGCACAGAAAAGGCCCAGTCTCATCAGAATGAGAAGCACCAGGAATAATGAAAAGAACAAAAAAAAGAGGAATATTGAAAAATCCAAAAAAAAGGAGGAATACTGAAAAAAAAACAAAAAAAAAGGAGAGAGAGGGAAAATGCATGCAAAATGAGGAAAAGTGAAAAAATAAAAATGCATGTAACAAAAGAAAATGCGGCGGCAAAAGAGGAAATTGTCGGCTAAAGCTAGAAAATGCAGCAAAACGAAAATGCAGCAGCAAGAAAAAACGAAAATTCCAGCTGGAAAAGAAAATGCAGCAGCAGAGAAAAGAAAATTTCTAGCCAAGGTTAGAAAGAGTAGCCAAAGGAAAAATGCAGCAGCGTAAAGAAAGATTTTCCAGCTAAAGCCAAAAATATAGCGGAAAAGGGGGAAGAGATTTTTGGCAAAAGTTGGAACGGCAGCAAAAAAAAAAAAGAATCCCCAGCAAGTACAGCAAGAGCATCAAAGAAGTAACAAGTGCAGCATGAGCCCCAAAGAGCAGCAAGAGCAGCAAAGCAGCAGCGGCGGCAGATGGTCGCATGGGCAAAACAAGGGTAAGGAGAAGAAGGTAGTTCCCTTTTCTGTGCATTTGTTTGATGTTTGGAAAACTTTCCCTGAAGGGGCAGGCAACCCCGGATCGAGGGAAAGGCTTTGTTTTCCGATAAAGGCTGCGTTCCTGAGGAGGCAATGAATTCCATGCATTTTTAGCTGTGTTGGAAACTTTCCCTTAAGAGGCACGTAACCCCGGATCAGAGGGAAAGGTTTTGTTCTCCGACGAAGGATGCGTTCCTGAGGAGACATTACATTCCACCCAGCAGCAGATGAACTATGATTGGTCTGATTCCTTGGATAAGGATACGTAAGCAGCCTATTTCGGTAGGCACGATCATCGCAGCACTTGATAGATTACATTTGCAGCACTGATTTGATATAGCTTTGCAGCACTTGTTTGATAGCATTGCAGCACTTGTTTGTTTAGCATCGCAGCACTTGCACCGCAACACTTGATCCCCAGCAGGAGTGAACTACATTTCGGTCTGATTCCTTGTATAAGGATACGTAGGCAGCCTATTTCGGTAGGTACGACCGTCATTCGCATGATTGTTTAGGTTTTGGCCGAACTACGTTTTTTCTGATTTCCTTTATTAAGGAATACGTAGGCAGCCTACATTAGTAGGTCCGACCATCAGAGCATTTTATTGCATATCTGCTTAAAAACTACGATAACCTGCTATAACCGACTAAATATGTCTAGGATATGGAATTTGGTTAGCATTATAAACTGTTGCATTATAACTGTTACCTGTTGCACTTCTCCCCTATTATAATTGCACGAAATTGGAGAGTCTATTGTTTGTCAACGATGTTCGTCTACTCAGTAAGCCTCTGGTTACCCGTAGACTCCATCATTGAGGGGCTCTGTAGACACCCCAATTTCGTACCCCTGGTATGTAACATGGCAAGAGATATCAAGACCTATTAAAACTTAACAAATGTCAAGTTACAGGGTTGAAAATGCAAAAGGACAAAGCAGGATGCGCAAAACAGTGAAATACAGGGGTTAAAGTGCAAAAAATGAAAGAACTTGGCCTAAGTTGGTGCCACCCACACTCAAAGTAGGTGAAGCTCCCAGTTTATATAGGGGTGGCGCCCAGTTCCTCAATAGTGCGTTTACGGCATGAGAATTAGCACAAACTCCCAAGCGCACGGTACAAGCCGATGAAGCACAAATCTAACTATAAATAGCAGTGCCAGGCTTCACTTTGAGGGACACAATTCACAAAGGCTTGAAGCCCGAATAAACTCTACGTTATTTTTACGCAGCGAGCGATCAGTGAGCGAGAGTGATTTCCTCCTCTTATAAAGCCTTGAAACCATGCCAAAACTCCGCCAAACCTAAAACCAACCGGTAAAAGTGATCCCTAGCCCTCTAGTTAGGTATCCACCCTATTTCCCCGATCCAAAAACCTCAAAATAAGTCGTTACTCTGTCCGAGTAAATAGGCCAAAACCACCAAAAATAAGTCGTTATTCTGCCCAAATAAATAGGCCAAAACCACCAAAAATAAGTCGTTACTCTGCCCAAACCACCGCAGCAGCAACATGAAAAGTCTCCCTCTCTCGAGAAAGACATAGCGAGCATCCCCGCTCTGAAAGGTAAAACCTTTAAGAGCATTTCTTTTTTAAAATTTATTTTCAAATCCGGCCCAATGTAAAAAACATAAGTCGTTGTGCTGCCCAGATTTAGTTAGGAAATACTATGTAAAAGAGCCGTTATTATGGCCAAATATTTTTAAATATATTTGTAACTATTGTAAGGAGATGGCTGCAAGTCCGTAAATAATATAGCCGCGGATGTATCTGCTTTTATTTCTTGTCTTTTAATGCTTTGTTTATTTGCTAAATAAATATAACAAAAAGCATACTTTAGCCAAAAACCATTTTTGAGACCGAAAGGGCGAGTTGGGTGCCTAGAACCTTCCGAACTCGTAACTTAGCCTCCGAACCCATTTTTATAATCTCTGGTTTTTCTTTTTTTGGTTTTTATTTATTTCTTCTTTAAAATAAAGATGGCGACTCTATAAAACATTTTGGATCCAGTGGGGCCTCGCAACATCTTTTCTTGCACTTTTTCGTTTTCCCCTAAAAAAGGGAGAATGAGAATGAAAAGGTGATGTATTCCTATATCCTGGTATCCCCTAAACAAGGGATAACTTGATGCAGGAAACCCAAAGCACCCATAGTGATCTGAAATAGGCCATAAGGCTATTTTCATAAAATCCATAGTGGAGCCCGCAACACTCCTTTCTTGCACTTTTCTATTTTCCCCTAAAAAAGAGAGAATGAGAATGAAAGGGTGATGTATTCCTATATCCTGGTATCCCCTAAAAAAGGGATAACTTGATGTAGAAAACCCAAAGCTCCCATATTGGACCAAAAATTCACTGAAAGTTACCGAAGTGTATTCAAACGCGCTATCTTAGACAGCACTCCTCTCGTACTTTTAATTTCGTCTTCCCCTAAACAAGGGAGGGTGGAATGAGAGTAGTGGTGTCCCGCATCCACACGTACGCGCACACCTATCCAAGGGCGCGCGGGCGCATCCCGGGAACCCATAATAGCCAGAAAATCAGTTGCAGGCATGAGATATTTCGACAGGTATTGATACATGTTCGGTAAATGACCCGGCTTTATCACCCAAAAGGGAGGCCTAGGAGGCGCCACTGGAGGCACCAAAACTGGATAATGCTGGCGGTTGACCCGCTCACCCATATATAAAGAGTCGACCATAATGGATACCATCAATATCCGACAGCGGCTCAGCCCTAAAGCCACATTATAATGTCCTTCTAGGCCCTCCCAAGGAAGAAAGTGCACCGTGCCTGCGCTAGAGCTAGCAATCCGCTCCTGCGCTCTCTCTTTCTTTGAGCAGGCACCGTCCTGATCTGGCCGAGCTCTATTCTCATCCACGAACTCAAGTGAGCAAGGCGGTGCGTGGACACACTGGCATAACCGACCCGGCGTGAAGTGAAAAAATGAGAAGGCCCAGACCTGCAAAAAAAAAAAAAATTTATCAGCAATGAAAAAATATATATATATATATATATATATGTTGTAAAAAAATGAGATACAAATAAAAAAAAGAAGCAGCAAAAAGCAGGAAAAGGCATATACCTCCCACGCCGGGGCAAACCCATTCAGAGTCGACGAGTCGTTGCGGCTGGCCCTATCCATAGAAGCATAAAGTTCGGCCAGACCTGCCTGACCCCAGTCATAATTGGCCATCTGCTCAAAATCTGCCAGGCATGCCAGGACAGAAACTCTCAGGGTGGTGGAAGAATTGGCAAAAAGTGACGTGCCCAGGAAAAAGAATAAGAACGCTCTAGCAGTGCGAGCCACGGCTACAAGATCATTTTCTGGAACCCACCCGACGTTGTCTAGAAGCCATTTCCGCACGCTGCCAATATAAATCTCATCTGCCGACTTATATTCCGGCTCAAAGCCCAAAAGGTCCTCCACTTCATCATGGCGCTGATATAGATTATAGTCAGGCGCCAAGGTCCAACCAATGCTGGTAGGAAGGCCGGTGATGGCAGCGAAGTCACAAGGGGTCATGGTCGCTTCCCCACAGCTGAAGTAGAATGTGTGGGTAGTGTCCCACCAGTAATCCCGGAGCACGTCAAAAATAGGCAAAAAGCACGAAAAGGGGCGGAAGGCATGTAGGAAGGTGCTGAAACCGGAGCCCTCCACCAAAACTTGTGCCGCCTGGGCAACAGGCGATAAATATCTGCCACGTTGGCACAAGTGGCTCGAACCCGTTGAAAAGGCCTACGAAGCTAAAAAGAAAAAAAAAAGAGAAAAGGAAAAGGTAAGTTTACTATTTTTTATTTCCTTCGCATAATAAAATAAAAAAATAAAATAATGATAAAGAATAAACATGTTGCATGTATCATATTTTGTAAATCATAAAAATGGCAGCATAATAATTTCCGTGATGCATTTGTTTTCAAAAAAAAAAAGAAGAGAAAAAAAAAAGAGAAAAACATTCATTTTGCATGTAAGAAAAAAATATAAGCATTTGGCATCCATGCATAAAAAAAAATATAATAAATAATAAGAAGAAATGCATCTTTTAGCATTTGAAATATATTTTGGCATCACGGCAATAAAATGAGCATTGCATTTTAGCATTCAAAACTTTTAATTGCATTCTTGGCATCCCATAAAAAAAATATGCATTTGTGCATTAAAATCTTTTCTCGGGCATCTAAAAAAATAATAAATAAAATAAATAAAAATAATAATGATCTTTATTGCACTTTAGCATTTTCAAATTTTAAATTTGCATTTCTATAACCCCATTAAATATATATATATATATATATATATATATATATAATGCATCTTTTTACATTTAACTATGTATTTTGGCATTTTAGGCATTATAAAAAGTGCATATTTTGCATTTAAAAGTATATACCACATTTTTGCATCTTCGCATCCATGATAAAAATGCCCATGCATTATGTTAGCAAACATCCCATAAATTTTTCTGCATTGTGAACTACCCGGCCTAGTAGGCCCAAGTAATGGGTCACATGCCGGGTAAACGGACGTTATTTAAGCAAGCGAGCACGGTATTGATCTTTACCAGGTAAGATGTCAGCGAGCTGGGGGCTTAGCCAGCGAGCAGAATCAAGACGCGAGCATGATTTGCTATGCTCGCTAAAATGAGAGTTGCTATCAGTTGAGGACAGTTATATCCGAGCAAGAGTTCCAGCTAAGTTGAGGACGGTTATGTCCGGGAAACTCTCCATTCAGACCGTTGTAATTAATGGAGGAGTTAACAGGGCAGTTAATGTGCCCGCCATTCATGCCACAATCATTAGTGGACAGTTAAGAGCAGTTGCGCTTTCCGGCAACTCTAAAACCCCGGAAAATGAAGGGGAAAGGTATGCAATTTCTACTCTCTAGCCGAAACTCTGTTAAAATACATTCTCATTTAGCTTTATTGTGCTGAGTCTTGCACCGGAGGGCTTTTGCAGGGAGTGCTCCTGCCTAGTTCACGGTTTGCTACTCTTGTTGCAGGATTGGGCTTTGAGGGTATAAGATACGTTGAAAGCCAAGTATCTTGATTGGACCGATCCAGTGCATCCAAGGAGATTTTGGACGCATCACATTGCATTTGCATCAAATGAAGTAATATATGCATCTATCACTTGCATTTATTATCCAATAAGCTGCATTATAGCATTAACAAAAAGAGAATAAAATGCCACAAATCATGAAAAGAAGATATTCCCATGGCATTTATTATGTCCCCGCAGCATAGGCATGAATAAAAAGTGAATTTTAATGCATAAAATATATTTTTTTTTTGTCTTACATATATCTGAAAATGCGTCCAAAAATATGTCCGGAAAAAATTGCATTATATTCCGAAAAGTCCGTTTCATAGGCATATAGCATATAAAAATAGTCTTCAGCATAAAACATACATCATATAGCCCTAATCGCATTAATAATATGAATCATGCATTGTAGGGTTAAATAGTGCTCACTAGTTCAATTAGGCATCGCAAAAATAAAATTGCATAAATTTCATGCATCATCACTAAATTGCATCATTTTAGTATAAATATTGCATGCATAAGCATTATTAGCAGAGTCGGAAATGCTCCAAAAAGCCAAAGCAGTGCTAAAATCTAGCAGATCTGAAACATATCAAAGTGGATTTAGAAAGAAAAAACTTACAGAAGTACTTGGAAGATTAGAAACATGGGTATTCCAATCGCGATGGATATTACCCCAATCAAATTATGGAATAGCGGTATATGATATAAATCCGGGTCAAAGGAGGAAGTTCTCTCCTCCCTCGCCAGATTTCGGGTGCATTGGAGCCTTTCCTTTCCTAGATCGCGATGAAGAAACCCATCTGCTAGGAAAAACACGCAAATTGACGGAAGAAAAATGAGAAAATGATCAAAAAATGAGAGAAATAAGAAAATGCAGCAACAATGGTCACGGAGGAGCAGAAGCAGAAAGAAGCAGGAAATGAAGAAGGAAGAAGCAGTAGCTTATTCTCATGCCTTGCCCGTCAATAATAAGGGGTGAAAAAGGATTTTTTCCTTTTCCCCCCTCCAAAATTTGAAATTGCGACACTTAAGTCCCCAAGTTTCAAAGGCTGCAAAGTGACCCCTGAAGCTTAACAGAGAGTTAACAAAACTAATTTTGTTAACCAAATTCGACGGTCATCCATCCAAGAGCAAGGAAAAAGTTATATCCCCAGCAGATCAGCCGCAAAATAAGCAGAAAAGCCAGGAAAATCGGCGGCAAAGGTAAGGATTTTGTAAAAATAAAGCTTGCATGAAAAGGAAAATGCAAAAGAAAAAAAGAGAGGAAGAAAGAAAATAAAATAAAACGTAAGCATGCAAAATAAAAAAAAAGAAGAGAATGGCAAGCATGCGAAAAGAAAAATAAAAATGCAAGGTGCAAGCAAAAAGAAAAAAAGAAAAAAAAAGAAGAAAAAAAACCATAGAAAAGAAAAAAAAACAAAAAGAAAGAGGGAAAAGAAAAGAAAATGCATGCAAAAGAAAGAAAATGCGAAAAAAAAATGTATAAGTGCATGCAACAAAAGAAAATGCGGCGGCAAAAAGAAAAAATTTTGGCTGAAGCTAGAAAATGTAGCAAAAAGAAGATGTAGCAGCAAAAAGAAAAGGAAATTCCCGCTAGAACCGGAAAATACAGCAGCAAAAAAAAGGGGAAAATTTATAAGTCAAGGTTAGAAAAAGCAGCAAAAAAAGAAGAAAAATGCAGCAACATAAAGAAAGATTTTCCAGCTAAGGCCGAAAATGTAGCGGAAAAAGGGGAAAAGATTTCCAGCGAAAGCTGGAACTGCAACAAAAGGAAAAATCCCCAGCAAGTGCATCAAAAGTGGCAAAGAGCAGCATAAGGTAGCGAGTGCAACAAGAGCAACAGAGAGCAACATAAAATAGCAAGTGCAACAAGAGCAGCAGAGAACAACATAAAATAGCAAGTGCAGCAAGAGCTGCAAACACAAACGCGATGGCAGACATTGTGAGACATCGATCTCAATGCAAACACGCGCATACATGGGATGCGTGAGGGCTAAAGTCCTATCATCCACCCTTAGAAACTTCCTTAACGTATTACCAATGCGCTACAAATATGAGGGTGTAAAGAAAGGTAGCGGTAGTTGGTGCAAACGAACCCAAACAGCCACGAGAGGGCTGTCCTTTTTAAGCACAAAATCTGGTGACCACCGAAATGAACGATACACTACTGAATCATATTAGATTCTTTTGACAACGCCCGGACCAAGTCTTCATTAGATGTCAAATGAACCATAATGTACCGGGATCGAGTAATCCGATAACAAAGGAACCCGACAGCTTCCAGTTACGTTCAATATGCTCCTGAATCACATGCAGTGAAGGTCTGCCATCGAAAACTTGAGAACCACCGCATTGAGGAACTGTTTTTCAACATCATTCAATTCAATGGGCGTAAACAGGCAGCCAGGTTCAGAATTGATTGAGATCGCCTGCCTAGGAGGCAAAGGGATGTCCCAAAGGGCGGGAGACTTATGAGGATTGAGGCAATTGGAGGCCGGAGGCTATGCTACAGCATTAGCATATGATTGTTGTACGATTGGCGGATCAACATTCCCAACCAAAGGGGCAAACTCCGGTGAGGGAGGTGGGACCCCCGACGGCAAAACAGTCGGAGAAGAGTCCATTAAATATGAAGTACCCCAAGTTTATAGGATTTTTGTACGAACACTACTACCACTACACAAGTTTTACATGACTACGTGCCACACAATAAATCTAATAAGTATCAACGAAATGCTATACAAGCACCGCCACTACTACACAAGTTTTACGTGACTACATACTGCAAAATGATTCTAATACATACCCAATAAGGTAATCTCTTTTTCCAAAAAACTAGATCTCAAGAATATCATAAATGTATGTGTTAACAAGTCAATTTTAATAGTTTCAATCAAATCTATCTATAAAGATATAAGCAATATGACTTAGCAAATATGACACTTAAAGTAGTAGTTCTGAAATAGAAAAGTTTTGAAGTACTGGGAGCATAGAAAATAAATGAAGGTGGTAAAAAGAATATAAACAATTCCAAAATAATATCCTTCACTAGCTGCTAGCGATTGATCTCACAATAAGTCAACATACTTACTTCAATCACTTAGGAATAGAAACTATTTTTAATAAATAATCATTTTAATGTAGTTTCTTAATACAAAGATGAAATTTAGATGAGATACAAATAGAGCAAATTTTTTCAAGAAAAGTTTTTTGAGGAATACATTAAACTAGTAAATTAGCAGATGAGTGCAAGTAAAGTGTGATTCTTAGCGGACATTCAACTCATGTAAAAGATAGTATAAGAATGAGTGAATTTACTGAGGGAGTGATAAGCATCTTTTGAACTAGACATGAATTTCTCAGAGGATACTTATAGATTCCAAGAACTTGCTAAGTGTAAATAGGCTGACTGATAGGACGACTAAAACACGTGCAAAAAACTCTTTTTCACACACTGAAGGTGCGACTGCTTGTGCGAATTGCGGCTAGGGTTCCTAGTCCCATGGCCGCCTCATGGCTCCTCCAGCCTCCCGATCCGCTCTCTCCCTAAATCCTTTGTCGATGTTCTTAACTCCTCTCCCACCCTACTCTTAATACTTTTCTCATCCCCCCCTTCATCCTATAAAGGAGAGCCATCCCCCAAACTCTCAACAGATATTATTGAAGCCCTTGCTCAACCGTTTAAACATGCCTTGATTGGGAAGTTTTCTCAAGGTAGACCATCCATGGAATCATACGTAAAATCTTTCATACTCTTGGTCTCAAACCCGCATTCTCTGTTGGTCATATTGATGCTAAGCACGGTCTCCTTCAGGTTCACAGTGATGAGGATTATCAACGGTTATGGATTAAATATCATTGGTACCTTGGTTGTTTTCCTATGCGTGTCTTCAAGTGGTCACCGGATTTTCGACCTGATGTTGAAAGCCCCATCATCCCGGTTTGGTTCGCCCTTCCCGGTCTCCCTATCCATCTCTTTCACAAAAATACTCTCTCTCTATTGCCTCCTTATTTGGTCGTCCGCTAATGCTAGATCAGCCCACAATCAACCTCACACGCCCTAGTGTCGCTTGTCCGTGTAAAGATCGACTTAACCAAACCAGTCCCAAAAAGAATCCGGATCGACTGTGGACAAACATACCCTAGTTTTTGGCAAACCCTAGAGGCGGAGAACACCCCACAACTTTAGACAAGGCCATTCCGAGATAGGTCAGAAGATTAAAAAACCTAGCCTACTTTAATGGGGAACACATGTCCAGACCCCCCATCCCCCTCCTCCGCCTGCTACAAGATGGGCTCCTAAAAAGAATGCAGCTTTGGTTGAGATTAAGAATCCTTCTAGCCCTGATTTAAACCTGGCAACAACCCCTAATCCATGCCCTGTCCCTTCAAACCCTGCCGCCCCTTCTAATAATGTTTGTCCCAAAAATACTTCCCGCCTAAGTGGTTTTGGAACATAATACCCCCAGCTTATTAGCAAAGGTAAGTCTCCGATGCATGAGTCTTCAGATCAGGATCAACACAATGCTTGTATTGATACTGATAAAGAAGTAGATATAGTTGGTTCCCCGTCCCACTTGAGCCAAACTGATGTGGCTTCTGATACTCCTCATTTACCTGGTGATATCCCAGCAAATCCTTCTCATCTAGAGGAAGAGACAACAGCAATTTTGTCCCCGAATCGATTTGTTGTTTTACAAACACTTAACGAAGAGGATACAAGGGATAACAATGTCAATATAGAGGCTCTTAACTGAAAATCTGGAAAAGACCAAGGCTCCAGACAAATAAGCAAGACCAAGACATACAAAGCACACAATCCAAAGACAAATAAAATGACTGGAAAGGAATGTGTACCCGCTCCAATTCTTGAATCTCCGACATACAAAGTCACACAATGAAAGCAACTCACAACCTCGCTCATGACAATTAAGCCACTATTCTTGAATCTCCGTGGAGTGGGAAATGATTCCACTATCTCTCGTTTGAAAAAGCTAATCTTTTCCAATCCGTTGCATAAAATCTCTTTTATTTCTATTTGTTGAACCGATCTTGGCTTTTAAGTCTTCTCAACCGCCTTTACGTTGCTCATAAATTTAAAGTTTCGATTTCTTTTCCAATTCGCTTCCTTTACGAAAGTCTTCCTTTACGTGCCAAGAATGCACGCTCGAGTCCGTCACTATTCCCTGGCCGATTCTCAGATTTATAACCTCTGCTCATGCAAAATGTACCAACAAGTGAGTGAGCGGAAGTTCTTTGAAATGATCCGATTGAAATGGGGCTGGAATTCAACTCTTCTCCTTGGCTAGTTCTGGGAGATTTCAACATCATCATTGATTCACATGAAAAAATCGGTGGTGCCGGTTGGGATAGACAAGGGGCTCTTGATTTTCAAGCTTGTCTTAATGCGGCTGATCTATCTAATCTAGGTTTTATTGGCATGAAGTTTACCTGGAGTAACAACCGTGATGGTCACGCCACCATTTTTGAGAGGTTAGATCGGGTTGTTTGTAACTTTAAATGGCTTTCCACTTTTGCTTTGACCACTGTGGAGCACCTTAACCGAACGTGTTCTGATCATGCTCCTCTCCTCCTCTCCATTTCTTTGCACCTGAGGCCTAACACCTATCATTTTCGATTCCTTAATGTTTGGGTTGATCATCATAATTTTTTGGAGACTGTTCAAAAGGCTTGGGAGACTTGGACATGGGGTAGGCTTATGGTGCGATTTGCTAATAAACTTAAAGCGGTGAAGTTATCCTTAAAGGATTGGAACAAGGCTGTTTTTGGTAACATATTTCAAGCCGTGAAATAGGCTAAAGATGATGTGTTGGACAAGGAAATTATCTATGAAAACTCGACCACCTCTAACAATCGGGCTACTCTCCATTTAGCGCAAGACAAGTTAAAACAAACACTGAAAGTTGAAGAAGATTATTGGCGTCAAAAATCACATTTGCGCTGGCTCAAGGACGGAGATGGGAATACCAAACTATTCCATGCCTCCGTTAAGCATACTCGTAACAAGCTTTTTATTCACAAAATTATTGACATGTATGGGAACTTGGCCTCTACTGAAAATGCTATTAAGAATACCGTTGTTGAATTCTATAGAGACCAGCTTATTGCTTGTGCGGGCAGTCATAATGATCCCATCGATGTTATTCCCTCCATTATCTCGTCCGAACAAAATGTTATTCTATCTGCTCCTGTGAGAACCCAAACCCATTACTTGCATTACTTGTTTTATACCTTGATAACTTGTTTGTTTAAAGCCTTAACATGATTAGATATCTCTTTTAGTCCATGCCTGACTCGTATTAGCATTATTGCATTCCTTGTCGCTTGATTCCCTCCTATGCTTATGCTTAGCATACCTTCCCGTGATGCCTCGTGTTGCGTGTTGCCCTAGCCTCGATTTGCACTCAACCGAGACTCGTTAGGGTTCTATTGTCTTTCCTAGATGACTTAGAACGCCGCCTTGATCCTAGTAAGCTTGTTGGGAAGTTTAGAAACCTTCTTGCCTTGTTTCGCCTTAGCGATTCCAATCTGCCTCCGCTTCTCCGTATTTCGACGCACGAATTGTTCCTGAGTTCCCGGACTTGTATTCAAGTCATAACCATGATTTAACAAGCCTATTCCATGCCCATGTTACCCTAGTTTTATTGACGCTTGATCCGGGTTTGATTCGCCAACCAATCGTCGCTGACTCGAGCCTTGTCCTACCTTGTTCCTGTGATGTTCTGTGTATTTCGGACATGTTTTGAGTTGTGTTAGACCCTAGAATGGTTGCCCATGAGCTTGGGACCATTTAGGACTTGTTTAGGTCTAGTTTTGAAGCCCCAGAAGTTCAGGCGGCCGCATGGCTCAAACGAGGCGCTACAAGATCAAGTCTCCGAGAGCAAATGAAAAATGGCAAACCTCCCAAGAGGCCGAGGCGGCCGCATGGCTCCTCATGAGGCGCCCGCCTCACTTCCCTCGTCCAGCTCTACGGATTTTTTCAGCCTTTAATCTTTGTGATGTCATTAGCCACTTAAACCCCCTTCTCTTAATCAGCCCTAATCCAATCTATTAAACCCTAATCAACCTAGATTAGACCTAATCTCAAGCCCTCTCCTCTTGACACTTGGAATTCCACTAAAACCATGCAAGATATTTAAGTCTCTCTCTTGTTGACTTTGCCTAAACTCTCATTAACAGATTTTCTTCTCCTCTCTCCTGCCATGGTTGTGTGTGTGGAGATTTGGTGAGATTAGTGTGTGTTATGTCCTTAGATTGAGCTCCCGACTCCGCTTGCCGAGCCGAGACCACCTGTGAAGCTACCGACGAGGAGATCGCTTTACCCGACATTTTGTGCTTCAACTTTCTTTTCCTTGGTATAGGTAAGCTATTGATTTCCTCCTTAGGTTACATGTTAGACTTGCCATGAATCCTCTCCATCATTGTCCCCATGCTTTTCCATGCCCATCTATCTAGGTTGACTGGTCTTTTGAGGTTTTAATGGATATGTTCATCTTGTTCAAATTAGACCTATGCCTAGAATTAATTATGTTCTATGCTTCTTTAGGAGCAATTTATGTTCTTGAACTAATATGTTTCGATGACTCTTGGGAATTTTGAATCCTAGGGTTTCATATGCCTTGTATTGATTTTCCTATTGAATTGAGTCCTAGGCCTAGAACAAATTGTGTTCCATATTCCCCTACGAACAACTAATGTTCTTGGACCAATAACTTTTAATAACTCTTGGAGATAATGACTTCTGGTGTCACATGCTACAACCGTCCATCCTATTGAGCGAGTCCTACGCCCGAATTGAATAATGCTCTATGCCTACTTAAGAATAACAAATGTTCTCTGACTTGCGACTCTTGATAACTCTTGGGAATTATGATTCTAGGGTTTCCTATGTCTTGTATTGATCATCCTATTGATTGGGTCCTATGCCTAGTATATTGTGATCTACGTCCCTACGAATAAGTAATGTTCTTGGACCTTGCATTTTAATAGCCTTGAAAGAATGGTTCTAAGGCCCTTGAATTCGAATTATCGATAATACTTAACTACGGTTGTTAATAGATTAATGAACTAGCCGATCATACACGAGAACTTAGAAAAGGATTTGGAAGCATCTAGCATCTTATCCCCCTTTGATGAATTGGTAGAAACGACTCAGCGGAGTCAAACTTAAGCGAGCCATTGAACACCGGCTCAATGATCAATCCCTACGATGTCTTAAACACGCTCCTCTAAGAATGATGATTCTAGATTGTTGAAACTTGAATTGGTTACCTCCGGCTTGATTCTTGATGTCATAAAATAGAATGTCTATTTGACATATTGAGTTCGCCTCTAGCCGAACTCCTTCCTCGCTTGATTATTGATGAAAATTCTTAACTACGGTTGTTTAATAGATTAATGACCTAGCCGATCATATACGTAGAACTTAGAAAAGATTCATGATGCATTTAGCGGCCTTATCCATCTTGGATGAATTGTTATAGATGACTCAATCCGGAGTCAAGTTTTAGCGAGCCATTAATACCGGCCACCGACTCCATCCCTTCGACGCTCTAAACGCCTCCAAGAATAATAATTCTAACTTGACATGTGATGTTACCTTGACGAACTCTATCCCGCTTGGTTGTTGGATGAGAATAATTTATTTTGTCTTGAACGAGATCGCTTCTGCCGACCTCGCTCTATACTTGAGAATTTTTGTTAAGTAAACATTACTTGGCATTTGCATGAGTCCAAATTGGCATACCCTGTCTTTGTTCACACGCCCACCGGGCCATGGGGAAGTAGCCCCTTGTTGTAATCATTAAGAGCACCATTGACTATCCCGCATCTCCTCTAAGATCGATGTACTACAACATTCGATATTCCCGACTTCTCCGATAACGCTTGTATGCAGTGAACTACGTAGCCCGGCTCTCGATATATCCCGATCCTATGTGATTTAATTACAAGCACCTATATGAAACAATGTGCATCTTGAATACATGACCTTTATGATATCTTGTCCCGAATATGAAATCTTGCCTCGAAAATGATATCTTGCCTTGAATAATGCATACCGCCATGACATGCATGATTGATAGCTTACAAGTCTTTATGACTTACCCTTTCCCCATCGCTTTTAGATCCTAGCAAGACAGTCCTTCGATGACTCATGCGGTGTTCGTGCTTTGTGCCCTTGGTGCGCCCGATGTTATTTGAAGAGGTGGTTTAGATGCCCTCTCTTTCCTTTGTTTTATATTTTGTAAGGACGACTTGCCAAGCAAGTCAACTAGACTATGCTTGGGTATTTGTGTAGAACTTGCTTGTAAATCTTAATCGCTAGTAGTTTATACTTGTAGTACTTGTAACACTTTTGTGCCAAGATTGTGTAAGCCGAGCTTGGTTTAACTTGTTATTATCCTCCACGTTTTAGTCTTCCGCCGAGCATGCTATTAGCTCTTCTTAAATTCTTGTCTTGAACTGTTAGCTTGGGTTCCGCATGTAGTGTCGCCGAAGACTGTTATATTTGTTTAACTGCTTATCAGTTTAAAAGTTTTAAAATATCCTACCGCTTGGTGCCGAGGCGCTCGCGACTCCAATGTTGCGCCACGCCGTTTTTGTGAATTAAGTGCTTGCATGTTTAATTGCCTACTTGTTTCCTCCTTATTTGGGCGGTCCGACCTCGGTCCCATCTCTGCCCTGCCGGTCGTCACGCTTGGCACGTAGCTCAGCTATGTCGATAGGTTCCATGGCCTAGTTGGGTTAATTCTTTGTGAATCATGACGTTGAGTGTCTCTCTTTCGTGCCTTATTGGCAAATTCTTGTTAATGAATAGACTTAGAATCCTAAGTTCATTGTAATCAGATTCTCGTGAATACGATCGTGCCGAGGAATACCTTTCACCCGCTTTTACTTTCAAGGCCAGCTTATATCAAGAGTGTGTGTTGCGCTTTGTAGAGCTATTGTTTCTGTCCGCTAGAGTGATCTTATAAGCTCAGTTGTTGATTCCGCGTAATCATCGTGGTGTCCAAGAGAGCCTCAACATGTTACATCTTTCTGAACTAGCGTGGGCTAAGCCTCCGTAGTACCTAGTGTATTCTTGATTCCTTACATAAGTATATATATCTTCTCGTAGTGCCTAATCGTGAGTACTTGGACTCGTATAGTATCGTGAATTAGAGGACCTTTCCTCGCTTCGTATTATTGAGATTGAAGGGATACCTCGATGCCCAAGGTATCGCCGGGTTTTAAATCGAGACCGCGAGTACCGATAGGTGATCGCACGACCGATGATTGGTTAATCGTTAGCTCGCTTACGCTTCACCCAAAGTGATTTGAAGTTTTCTAGCTAATAACCATTTGCTAGCCAAGGACTATTGTTATTGTCTTGTACCGTTATTCGACTAATGCATTAGTAGAGTATTAGCATATTGTAAAAGGATTTATCCATCATTAGTGAATCGTTAAGGGTATGAATGTTCCATACATGGTATACTTGCATGGTAGACTAAAATACTATGTACATGATATTGATTTCCATGTAATGTAATTATATTATATGTGCACGGAGACCTTCATAAAGGATGCTCTTATGTGAATTGTAACTCCTCCCGCATCCTAAAACGATCAAGCTAAGTCACTGTGAGGCCCCGCTTGATTATCAAGAGGTATTCGTCGAGAACTAGAATGGTATAATATGATATAGGAATTGATCGAACCCATGACCAACCGATTGAATTGAAAGTGTCATCTTGTTTTACTTGTGCAAATATGTGCAACGTGTATATGAAGTCATGCTATGAATAAATTGAACCTCGCTTCATGATCGAATGAATTGCTCGGTATTAAATGCCTTCTTTGAAAGGCTTAATATGTGGTCCATGATGATTGACTAACTTGATTTTATTGTTAGGACGCTAGATCCTATAGATGCTGTAAGGTGACCGGAATAATTTAGTTAGTCCGAAAACCCTTTGTTGGAAAGTTGTTAGCTTGGTGCAACTATTGCACGTGCATTCGAGTCACCGCTTAGTTGATAAAGAAGAATTTTCACCTCATTGTCCACGCCTTTGGAACCTAGTAAACCTCAATATAATGTTCAACCCCCGCCAAGAGTCAAGATGACTCGACTTTGAAATCGATGGGAGATGATATTTAAGCATTTCTTTCCCCAGCCCGCAGCATTCGCTTTCTCCATGACCAGATTTTTGTATACAACTTCTACCTTTATTGAGCTCGTTAGTAACTATTCGACTCACACCACCGCTTTTGCAAATGCTTTGCCCTCTTCTTTGCCTTTTGTCCGTAGCATCACTTTGGGACTACATATTGCTTCCTCGACCGAGAATTAGAGTTTTGCGTTGAACTATTGCCGTGACCTCGCTATATATAGAACACCTTACGTAATAACTCCAAATGAGTTGTGAATTGAAAGAGTAGTTGCAAGAACCTCAAGATGTAGAGTTCATTTAACCGAGGTGTCCTACGGGTGCACCTATTGTTTGTGAAAGGAATGTGGTAGTTTACTTACTTTGCATAGACTATCGACATTGAACCGTATCACTATCAAGAATATGTATCCCTTGCCACGCATCGATGACCTCTCGATCCACTTCTGGGTTCAGCTTGTTTATTCCAAGCTTCGACTTGAGGAGTAGCTATTATTAGTTGAGAATTGAAAGAAGGATGTTCATAAGACAGCTCTTCAGACGCGGCGGCCACTATGAGTTGTTATGACTGGTTGACCAACGCACCGCAGCTTTCTATGGACTTGATGAATAGAGTTTTCATGAATATCTTGATAGCTTGTGGTTGTGTTTATTGATGATATTCTCGTGTACTCCAAGTCACGGTAGGAGGTTGACTACGCTCCTATCCTAGCATTGCCTGGGTGTTGCTCTAACCTTGTGATTTTAATTGATGCCTCGTTAGAAGGATTGGGTTACGTGTTTGTGCTATGGATTCTCATTTGCCATTAACTCAATTTGCTTATTATAACAGCTACCGCCTAGTATTGAAATGACGCCATACGAGGCTTATTAGAGATAGATTGCTTACACCGTAATAGACAAGAGCTAATGACAACCGGAGACGCCGACTTCTAGAATTTCGTGTTGGTGACTCTAAGATTCTGCATCGCAATGTACTAAGCGATTTGGGAAGAAATGTAAAATTCCACCTAGATTTATTGGACCATTCGAGACTAGAAAGGATCGGAGCTTTATCGTGATCTGCTAGTACATTGCCACCTTCAAGTATCGAATGATCACGATGTATTCCATGTCTCGATCCTACGCGAGTATTTTAGAGGAATCGCATGTCCTTGCTTACGATGAGATTTCATTCGAACCCGATCTTCTTGTGATGAAGGACCGAGGATTTTTGTTACTAAGAACAATCGCTGAGAACGAAACGAATTCCGTTAGTAAGTCTTGGGAAGAACCATGATATTGAGGAAACCACGTGGGAGACCGAGCTTGATATGCGAGAGAAATACCCTTTCCTACTCGACGATCTCTAGAAGAATTTAGGACTAAATTCCTTTAAAGTGGGGGAGGATGTGAGAACCCAAACCCATTACTTGCATTACTTGTTTTATACCTTGATAACTTGTTTGTTTAAAGCCTTAACATGATTATCTTTAGTCCATGCCCGACTCAACATTAGCATTATTGCATTCCTTGTCGCTGATTCCTCCTATGCTTAGCATACCTTCCCGTGATGCCTCTCGTGTTGCCCTAGCCTGATTTGCACTCAACCGAGACTCGTTAGGGTTCTATTGTCTTTCCTAGATGACTTAGAACGCCGCCTTGATCCTAGTAAGCTTGTTGGGAAGTTTAGAAACCTTCTTGCCTTGAGCCTTAGCGATTCCCCGTCTCCTGCTTCGCCGTATTTCGACGTGCATTTAATTGTTCCTTGAGTTCCCTGACTTGTATTCAAGTCATAACCATGATTTAACAAGCCTATTCCATGCCCATGTTACCTAGTTTTATTGACGCTGATCCGGTTTGATTCGGCCAACCAATCGCCGCTTGA
>CM028384.1:19805145-19866061 GCA_013146195.2 Codonopsis lanceolata | reverse complement strand
TCGTCTGAGCGATGTGGCGAGATTTGTCCCTGCGCTGCGCTCTCTCGAATCGACACCAATCGCCCACCTTTTAAGATCTCGAGAAATGATTATACGCTCTAGATATACTGTGAAGGCGAAATTCCTTGCCAGGCCCCCATGCATTTAATGCATTTATGAAGAAATTTGTTGAAGTCTTCGTCTCTCAGCCCATTCCTTTTGAAGTGCACTGCTATAAATCTCCATTGAAAGCTGGAACAAGAGACAAGCATGCAGAATCAATCGAACACTTAAGAATTGCTCGAATCTACATAACTCAAGTCTTTCGGCTCGGTGCATTCAATAGATCCTAAACGGATCTAGAAGTCCTCATTAACAACAAGAAGGCGCTCTTCAACATTTATTGCTTTATTCTTCTTGTTGTTAACTTCCATTAACTATATACACTTGCAAATTAAATATCTTGTATCTGATATTTAATTCCCTAGACCCAACACAAGTCAATATTTTGTACACGATCCATTAGGGATATTCTTTGTAATTGATCTAAGTGGAAAACATAGTGCACAATTTAAATCAAGGTTGAGCCCTTGGTGGTGGGCGTAGCACTCATTATAGTGTGAACCATCCCAAAATACTTGTGTTATTTCCTTCTTGTTTGTCTATTATTGAGCTGCTTAGTTTCATTGTTTATATTATCCATTTACGAGAACTTAAGTAATGCAAAGGTCTCAGGTAGTCCTTATCGGCGGACACGGAACAATTTCTTGAAGGTCTTAGCTACTTGATTCTTTTTCATAGATTGCAGTAACTTTCAGGAACTTACTTAAAAGTTTTTAAAGTGTTAATAAGCTATTCAACCCCCTTCTAGCTTATTATTGTGCTCATTGGGACCCACAATTGGTATCGAGCCTTACTCTTGAAAACAAGTTTTTCCAAGATTAAACTCTTGAGAATACGACATAATGGCACAAACACACTATATCTGCCTACATCTAATGCTAACCACGTCCCAATATTGGACGAAGGTCATTTTGATGTATGGAAGGATAAAGTAATGAGATTCATGAACTCTATTGACAACGAGGTTATGGAAATGTGTCGCTGCGGGTCAACATGTCAGCACCAATGAAGGCCAATCTTAGCCTCCATGGCGAGGAACCTGCGAGAAGTTCCAAAGAAGAATCGAATGGACGGAGGGCGATAGAAAGTTGGTTGAACTTGACAAAGCAATCAATATAATCACCGACTCTCTGAGCACAAGCACCTACGGACAAGTGATTCGATGTACAAGCTGCGAAAGAGATGTGGGAAGCTCTTGTAGAATACTTGGAAGGAGACCAAGACACAAGAGACAACGAGAAAATATACATACATCCAGCGGTTTGATTCTTTCAAAAGGATCCTAAGGAAACCTTGAGACAAGCATACGATCGATTCGGTGAGGTAATAAATAGTTGCTTTTCTCTTGGTAAAACTTATGACAAAAAGGAAATGAACATGAGGTTTCTAGGCTCTAGGTAGCTTATGGCATGTGAAGACCACGGCTATGAAAGAATCTAAGAACTTAAACGAGATGACTCTTCGTAGTCTCTACGCAAGTTTAAATGTTTATGAACTTGAAGTAAATCAAGCTCTAGAGCAAGACAAGGTTGAAGCGTGTCTTTGCGGCCATGGTCAAGAAGATATCATTGTTGAAAACAAACCTTCACTTCTTCTGTGAAAATGATTTTTTATCGATGAACAATTTGCTATGTTTGTTAAACGTTTTCAAAAATTTGCAAAATATGGAAGGAAAAACACTCACCAACAACCTTTCGGAAAAATGGTGAAAGCTCATCTAAGGAAGAGCTTGTGTGTTATACTCTGTAGAAAACACAGTAATTTTTTGCCTCAAAATGTCCTAAGCCAAAATTTGAAGCATACCGAAACCCACTTTTAGAAAATTTCAAAAACAAAAGGGTATGTTGGCTGAAGACATAGAAGACAAACAGGTTGCTTCATGGTTTGAGACTGATTCAGAAGAGGAGGAAGAGGATTGTGAGCAAGCTAACATATGCTTAATAGCTCATGATTTATGTCCTACCTATGACTCACGAAAATGAAGTTGTAGTTTCACCAAGTCCTTTGGACAAAAATGAAACCAACGATGATAGCTTGATAAGGAAGAACTTCTCAAGGATAATCGGGGATATGCTTGAAGAATTTAATTCCTTTAGAGTAGCCTATGTTAAAGCTGACAAGAACTGTGAGAAACTTACAGTGAGAAATCTTTGATGGCGGTGAGATTCAAACTCTCAATAGTTGCATCAACAAGAGAGTATCAAAGCGAAGGAAGAAAACAAATTTCTTCATGACAAAATTGGTTGTCATTGAACACATCAAAGGACTTGATCTAGAAAATTGCCTTGCAAAAGACAATTAACTCTGGAATAGCTCAAGGATGCATTGAAGAAATCCTTTCAAGCCAAAAATCTAGCAATGATAAAGCGGCATAGGATATTCGGATGTGTCTCTTCCGACAATCTTTTCGGTCATAGAGAAAGGAGAATCCTCAAAGCGCTAATGATATATCTTTCTCTAAGCAGACATTTGGAAATATAGGGAAACAAGGCCTTGGTTATTCAAGTGTTCCTTTACGTTTACCCCAAAGTTCGAAAGGAAAAGCCAAAATAATGAATCAAATGAGAAATGCGAAAGATAACGGTAGAAAGTGAAGTCTGGCAACAACTATGCCAAGGCAAAGTCTGGCGACGGTAGACCTACTCAACCTCTACCGGTAACTATCAAGTTTGTCTATGAAACATGCAAGGCTCCTTTACCTGTTGAAGGTAAACTTAAAGGTATTCTATCTAATCCTCCTAAAAAGGCAATCAACAGAAAAGCTAAAGCTAAGTCTGTTGGTAACCCACCTAGGGCGATTCGAAAGAAACCAATTAAGTCTACCAATCAACAAGCAAAATTGAACCAAAATGGATATCAAGAAAAGGAATAATCATAAGCACTCTTCGGTTGAAGACTCTAACGATTCTCTATGTACTTTTCATTTATGTCATTCTTGCCATTCTTTAGGCCATCGGCACGAGAATGCTGCTAGGTTCAACCCAAGATCGCGAGAGACCTAGTTCTCTCAAGGTCAAGCAGTATGGGTTGCAAAAGGTTGCTAATCCTTAGGACCCAAATAAAGGGTACCTTGTTTTGTTTTAACTTCTTTCTGAGAATGCTTCATGGCTATAGAATCGAAAACAAAGACATACGGTACCTAGGCTAGACAAGGGTTTGTTCAAGGCACATGACTGGGAAGCAGTCTTCTTACAGATATAGCTGAAGCAAAAGGACCCACGGTTATTTTCGGGGATAATGCAAGAGGAAAGACGATTCGATATGGCTCAATTACTAGAGGAAGTCTCTCCATCAACAAAGTTTCTCTAGTAAGTGGTTTAAAAGCACAATCTTACGAGCATATCTCAGTGCGACAAAGGACTTCTATGCCAATTCAATTCAAACCGATGCTTCATCAAAGGCAGGTGAATCTGCTCTACAATGCGATCGGCAATAGACAAGGAAAGCGTCTATGTCGTGGACTTAAATCTTCTAGGGAGATTCTCAGACACGTGTCTAGTAGCCAACAATGTTTGTGACAACGGTGGCTATGGCACAAGCGTCTCGATCACCTCAACTTCAAGCACCTCTCCACGCTCTCCAAAAATGGGCTTGTCAAAGGTCTACCTACGGTGTCTGCCGATCATGACAGAAGTTGTAAAGCTTGCCAACTAGGAAAACTTTCCAAGTCTTCCTTTAAAAGAAAATCTGTTCTATCAACAAACAGACCTCTTCAACTTCTGCATATGGATCTCTTTGGACCTATTACAACAGCCAGTATTTCGGGAGACAAGTACACACTTGTAGTAGTTGATGACTACTCTAGATTCACTTGGATTGAAACTATGACATCTAAAGATGAAACGTATGATCTAGTCACTGCACTCTTCAGAAGACTTCAAACTCAAAAGCTTGAAGACATTTGTGACATAAGATCGGACAACGACAACAATGAATTCAAAAACAATGGTGTAGAAAATGCTGCGATGACCATGGGATCGGCCACAACTCTGCTTGTAGGTACTCCTCAACAAAATGGTGTAGCTGAGCGGAAGAACAAAACAACGATTGAAGCGGCTAGAACAATCTTTGGCAGAAGCTAAACTTAGAAATATTTACAGGCGAAGCGATCAACACTTGCTTGTTTCACCCAGAATAGATCCCTGGTAAACAAGTTTCATAATAAAACTCCATATGAAATATGGAGAGGAAGATCCCCAAACATAGGATTTCTTAAAATCTTCGGCTGTAAATGTTTTATTCTTTATAACGGAAAAGAGTATAGAGGAAAATTTGATGCAAAATCAGACGAAGGAATTTTTCTGGGGTATTCCAAACATTCAAAAGCATTTCGCATTTTCAGTAAATCTAATTTAAAAATCTTAGAATACTGTGCATGTTTCTTTTGATGAATATGACTTGTTAGAGCCTAGAAAGGCTCGAGCGTTGCTAATGATTCGATAATGATGAGGCAGTACAAATCATCTACTTCAATCCTTATCGAAAGCGACAAGCTGCAGAACCCATCAATACCGGTAACCCTTCAGGTTGATGAGACCTCTACCGATACCGATAACAATTAGTCATTGACCCACGAACCCATCTCTCTGTTTTACCCCAAGCACCTTCTGAGATCTCTCATCCTTCTTGTTCACGAGAAAATGAAGGTTTTGAAGATTCTATCTCTTCGAACTAGATTTTGGTGAATCTCCTTCTCAACCTACTCAGAATTCTTAAGGGAAGAATCCACCGAGAAGTGATCTTCCTCCAACTATTATTGAAACAAGAGATCATTCCACTTCTCAAATCATTGGTGATCTCAACTCGGGAGTTCGTGAGAAATAAGGTTCGAGAAGAAACTTTGTTTGCTTATGCATTTGTATCGAACTCGAACCAAAGAAGATTGATGAAGTTATCGAAAATCATAAGCTGGATTGAAGCTATGCAAGAAGAAATGAACCGGTTCGAAAAGATGTAAGGTGTGGAGCTTAGTTCAAGCCGTGATCATCCAGTCATCGGCACCAAGTGGGTTTTCGAAATAAAAGAGATGAAGATGGAAATGTCACCGAAACAAAGCTAGATTGGTTGCTTAGGGCTACCGAAGCGGAAGAAGGAATTGACTTTGATGAAACTTTTGCTCTGTTGCTAGACTAGAAGCAATCGAGAATCTTTCTAGCCTATGCCTCGTTCATGGACTTCAAAGTGTATCGGATGGATGTTAAGAGTGCCTTTCGAATGATGATCTTCAAGCGTATACGTGGAACAGCCTCCAGGGATTTATTATCTCGGACAAAGCGGATCACGTCTACCGACTCAAGAAAGCTCTCTACGGCTGAAGCAAGCTCCTAGAGCACAGTATGAAACTCATTCAAGTTCTTAATCGAACAAGGATTCGTGAGAGGAAGAATAGACACTACTTTATTCATCCTCAAGAACAAGGCCATTCTCTTAAAGTACAAATCTATGGGCGACATCATCTTTGGATCAACTAACCAAAGCATGTGCAAAAGATTCGAGAAGCGATGCGAGCAAGTTCGAGATGAGCATGATGGGTGAACTTACCTATTTTCTAGGATTTGCGGATACAACAGGACTTGAGACGGAATCTTCATCGACCAAACCAAATATGCAAAGGAACTAATCAAGAAGTTTGGTCTTGATTCAGCCAAAGGATTTGAAACTCCAATGTCTACCGGCGCCATCTTGACAAAGATGACAAGGGAAAGCAAGAGAACATGACCAAGTACCGAGGAATCATAGGTTCACTTCTTTACCTTCTTGCTAGTAGACGACATTATGTTTCTGTTTGTGTTTGTGCTAGATTTCAGGCAGATCCAAAGGAGTCACATTTGCTTGCTGCCAAACGTATCATCAGATATTCAAAAACAACAAATCTATAAATACCAGAGCTGTTGAAGTCTTCGTCCTCTCCAACGGATTCTTTTGAAATGCACCTGCTATAAATACTGCCATTGAAGACTGGAACAAGAGACAACTGTACAGAATCAATCGAACACTTAAAGAATTGCTCTGAAACTACATAACTCCAAGTCTTTCAGCTCAGTGCATTCAATAGATCCTAAACAGATCTAGAAGTCCTCATCAACAACAAGAAGCTGTTCATCAACATTTATTGCTTTATTCTTCTTGTTGTTAACTTCCATTAACTATATACGCACAATTAAATATCTTGTATTTACAGATATTTAATTCCCTAGACCCAAACACAAGTCAATATTTTGTACACGATCCATTAGGGATATTCTTTGTAATTGATCTAAGTGGAAAACATAGTGCACAATTTAAATCCAAGGTTGACTGCCTTGGTGGTGGCCGTAGCACTCATTATAGTGTGAGCCATCCCAAAATACTTGTGTTATTTCCTACTGTTTGTCTATTACTTGAACTGCTTAGTTTCATTGTTTATATTATCTATTTTAGCAGAACTTAAGTAATCTGTAAAAGGTCTAGGTAGTCCTTATCGGCGGACACTGGAACAATTTTCTTGAAGGTCTTCCGCTACTTGATTCTTTTCATAGATTGCAAGTAACTTTCAAGGAACTTACTTAAAAGTTTTTAAAGTGTTAATAAGCTATTCAACCCCCCTTCTAGCTTATTATTGTGCTCATTGGGACCCACAACGGAAATGGCATCATTCTTGTGTTTTAACGGGTAAAGCCAAATGTATTTTGAAAAATGATCAACAAATACAATATAATATTTAAAACCATCATAAGAGGTGACAGGAGACGACCACACATCACTGTATAAGATATCAAGAGGACCACTAGATTGAATAGAATTCTCAGAGAATGGTAATTTATGGCTTTTATTGCAGGCACAGGAATTACAATGAAAATTAGAATGACTAGGAATTTGTAAATTAAAACTACTGCTAAGATGACGCAAAATAGGCTGAGACAGATGGCCTAAGCGATGATGCCACGTCGAAACAGGGGAGGTGGAGACAGAATGAGCAGCGGGAGAGGGAGGAGTCCATTCATAGATGCAGAACTAGAGCGCCTTTGGAAGAGTGGCTCTGCGAAGATCCTTCACAAGAAAAGAGGTCGGTGAGAAGATGACAGAACAGTTATTATCAAGACAAAATTTAGAAACAGACAGAATGTTACGAGACACAGAAGGAGCACAAAGGACATGCGTAAGAGAAAAAGAAGAGGAGGGAATGAGAAGAGAGGTGGAACCCGTGTGAGTGATAGGAAGGCCGAACCCATCACCAATAAGGAGTTCGTCAGTGCCATCATACGGTGAGTGAAGAGCCAGGTTATTGAGATCATTGGTGACATGGTGAGTGGCTCCACTATCGAAGAGCCAGGGTGTCGGATGGTGGGTAGTAGTGGCGGTGTGAGCACTTGGCTGGCGGGGTTGGGGTGGGGGACCAGTGTTGGAGCGATTGGGAGGGGGAGTGGGGAATTGGGCATTAGGATAGGCTTGGCAAAAGGCGTGGCATTGGGAGAGAAAGTACCATCACGGCGGCACCATTGGCAGCGGCCTTTGTAGGATGTCGAGGAGGAGTTAGTGCGAGGGTTGAAGGTGGGAGAGGGAGTTGGTTGGTTGCTGGATGGTCGAGGTTGGTTTTTGGCGGTGTAGTTGACAACCGCCGGAAAAGTGGGTGTGGTTTTTGGTTTGTTTTTCAGAGTTAACTCACGATTGATTAGCTTTTCGTGAAGCTCATCAAACGTGATCGGGTTTTCGCGATTCTGGATAGCAAATATGACACTGTCATAGTCAGGGTCATGGAGTTGGTCGAGGATTTTGTCAATGAGGTCGTCGGGGTCAATGGGGCGGCCGAGGGAGGTTAATTGGGCGGCACATGTTTGGATATCTTGCATGTATTCGGTTATGGATCGGGTTCCCTTCGTAATTTTACGAAGGTGGTCCTTGATTTGTTTAATGTGGCCTTTGGAGGGATTGGCAAAGGTTTTGGCTAGGGTGGTCCATGCGGCAAGGGTGGTGGGACAGAGGGGTATGAGGGGAACAAGAGAGGGTGATAGAGAGCCGGCCAAAGCACCAAGAAGGAGTTTGTCTTGGCGAAACCAGGTTGTGTAAGGGGGGTTGGGCACGGGTTGTGGAGGCGGAGGAGGAACTGGTGGGTTGTTGGTGGCGGCAGTGGTTGTAGCAGCGTTGGCAGTGGCGGGGATTATGGTTGCAGGCGGTATGGGGTGGTCGCTACTAATGAAGGTATGGAGATCTAGGCCGATGAGGGTGGCTTCGATTTGAAGCTTTCAGGCGATGTAGTTTGTGTTGGTGAGTTTAAGGACATGGGTGAGGGAGACGGCAATGAGAGGTCGGGTTGGTTCGGCAGGGTTGGGAAAGAGGGTGAGGTCGGTGGTGACCATGAGAGGCGGCGGCTGCAGCAGCTAAAAGAAATAGGGTTTGATCGCTTGCTCTGATACCATATGGGAATAAGAAATATTTGAAGAAGTCTGAAATCTTATTGATAATAACAAGAGGTATATATACATGTACAAGAGTCCTATTCTAAGTGTATGATTACAATGAATAATTATCTAAATATAAACAAGATAAAGAAGGAAAGAGTATAAGTCTAAGTTGGAGAGAGATCCGGTGAATCTTTATTATTATCAGAGAGATCCGGTGAATCTTTATTATTATCAAGATGTATGTTCAGCACTTTCTAGTTATCCCTATCATTATGATTTCTTTAGTTTACCATTAATATATTATATGTAGTATGCTTTATTTAGACATATATATATATATATATATATATATATATATATATATATATATATATATGTCCCTGTTATGTTGGTAGAAGTAGAAGCTTTTGTTGCCGTCTTGATTGCCTGATTGGTGTAGTAGCCTCCACATTTGAGGGCTCCAACTTTATGAATTGTAAAGAAGTAAGACACTTTTTAAAAATAAAATAAAATTCAAGTTTATAATTTATATTCGGCCAAATTACTTTTTACCCCCCAAAGTATCCACCAAATCCCAGTTTACCACCTCAAATCAGTTTTGTCCCATTTTAGCATTCAATATTTGTCCCATTTAACCCCCTCTCGTTAGTTGCCGTTAGAAACTCGGCGTTAAATCGCATGTGGTCTTCACGTGCGAGGTTCTTTTTCGTCTTTTAATAGAACTCTCTCTCACACACAGAATCATCCAAATCTTATTCCGCCCCACCCTCTCCCGTCGTAACTTTTCAGTCGCCGAGAAACTCGTTAGTGCGATAGAATAACATTTCTATTCCTTCCTCTATCTCTGCCTTCACCTCTTTAGCCAACTACTACATTCACACACAGAGGGCTTGTTTTGGTAATTTTCGATGTACAGCGATGATATCAACTATTACTCCACCAACTGACCACCGGTCATGGCGGAAGACGTGGTTCCAAAAACCTTTCGATCACTCTCCGACACCGCCGAGCGAAAATTCGCCAAAGTCCGCGACGTGACACCGTATGGCCACGGCCTGAACCACTACTTTCCAAAAGTATTCAAAGCTTACATGCGGTTATGAAAGTACCAGCAAGAGAACCGAGCGAAGCTGGTCGAATTGGGCCTCCAGCGCTGGGAAATTGGCGAGATCGCTTTTCGGATTGGTCAACTCTACTTCAACCCGTACATGAGGACGAGCGAGGCTAGGTTTTTGCTCGAATCGTATATTTTCTACGAGGCTATACTGAACCGAGGGTATTTTGAAGGATCGAATAAGGTTTTAGAGAGGGATCGAGGGTTGAGGTTTAAGAAGCTGAGGTTTTATGCGAGGTTTTTGCTTGTTTCGTTGATTTTGAACCGGTGGGAGGTGGTCAATTTGCTTGTTGAGAGGTTTAAGGCTCTTGTTGACAATAGATGAGTTTCCTGATTTGAATGTGCAGATGGTGGTGAGTTTGGGGGGAGAGAGACAATAGGTAAAAAGACGAAAATAACCTCGCACGTGAAGACCACGTGCGATTTAACGCCAAGTTTCTAACAGCAACTAACGGGAGGGGGTTAAATGGGACAAATGGCAACCGGCAACATTGAATGCTAAAATGGGACAAAACTGATTTGAGGTGGTAAACTGGGATTTGGTGGATACTTTGGGGGGTAAAAAGTAATTTGACCATTATATTCATATACTACCTCATGCAACTCCCTCATCTCAGCATCTTCCAACTTTGGGAGAAAATCGTAATCATCTTGAATATGTCCGAAATATTTTTCATCGTAATCGTAATCATCAAAGGGCTTCATATCATAGAGCAAGCTTGGGAACTTGTCATCAAAAATTTCTGTTACCAAGGATTTTCCCAGAAACACACCTTTATATTTTTCAGTGGTTGTTTTGAACTTCATTATACTACCAGCAACAATGAAGTCCTTCACAGCATAAAGATGATTTTGCTTGAGTATGGTTTTGAATTTGGTTATGTGTTGCAGCTTGATTGTAGCATGGATCTTGGATCCCTGAATAAAGATATGTTGTCAAATACAAATTCTCAATACAATTGTTTAAGAAAATTATGCATGGAAACTGATACCTACTTATCATGGAAGATACATTCCAAACTGTACATTGTGTTACAGTCACTAATTATTGGAACACTATAAATATGAGCCAAACAAACTTTCATCACCCATTCAATCTGAAAAAGAGAGGCATTGTATCTAATTTGTTGGGTGCTCTAAATTTTCTTTGAGTACCGGCCATAGTTGGGGATGAAAATGGAAGCAAGCTCTTGCATTTATACTGCTCAGAATCAAGGACAAACTGGGTTAATACGTCTTTCGAGGCACCTATCAAATCAGATTCAAAAGTGTAATAATAACATGCAGGAAATTGTGTATAAAACTATACTTCCCTCTTGTCTTGTATATGCAGAGAACATCAATTAACTTGCTTGTAAAATCGTTCAAACAAAAACATGGGTTTGCCCACTGTTTAGAAGATAAACCAATGTACAAACCATAGATTGAATAGGAAATATTACAATTGGTTTGAAAACTAAAATATTGACATTCTATTTTTGTAATGGATTTTTGGCGAGAACTTATTTATTTTAGTATACTTTCTTGCTTTTATATATATATATATATATATATATATATATATATATATATATATATATATATATAAAATACTCCGTAATTGTTTAATATGGATTGTTCGGTTGTCAAACAAGGATAAGCAGTATTATTAATCTCAGTACTATTAGTACCCTCACTATTAATCATCACTTGTATATCGGGGGTAGTTTTGAGATTACAAATGTTAATCCCAATTTTTTTTAATAAGGGCGCTAATAATATCACCCTCCCCTGGTATTAATAGTAAAGGGATAATGACTTTATCCAGATAACTCGTGCTACTAATCCCGGCCACCTATTGCATACCAAACATCAGACAATTAGATTTATTAATCATATCTGATCTTAATCCTGACTACCAAACGGCAACGTAGGATTTATCATAAATAGGAGGGAGAGTTATTAATTAGAACGCTTGGACGCAAAGAAAAATAAAGTAAAAGAGACGACAACGAAAAGAGAAGGGAGATGACGGCGTTGTTGAGCGATGGAAGAAGCATCGACGAGGAAGGTACGTGTGACTTCAATTGTTCGTTATATTGCCTGGTCCGAATTGGATGATTTCGTATTTAGTGGTTTTGGGTATGATATGGATAGTAGTAGATAATTTAGAAAGATGGTGAACATGTGAATATGTGGGTGTTATATGGATATTGTGTTGTGAGTATTATGTGTTGAAAAAGATATGCGAGAAAAAAACATCCAAGTCTCTTCGACTGATTGATTAGATACGTTAAGTTTAGAAAACTAAACTTCTTTTAAGGGGGTGAAAGTGTAATATCTTGAAAATTTTGATTAAAAATATACATTTGTGTTAATTAATATTATACTCCCTATGTTTTCAAATTATCGCCCACCTTTTTTTTCGTCCGTTCTTAAATAATCATCATCTTTCAAAACTTTCCCTTTTAAGAAAATACTTTTACCACTTTACCTTTAATTTTTCTACATATTTTAATTATGACCATATACTCAAAGCCATTAAAGGAAACCATACATTTCACCAATATTTATAATATAGTCAATTACTTTTTCTTAAATGGTGTGTCAAATCAAAGTAGACAATATTTAGAAAACGGAGGGAGTATTTGTTTTGAACCTATTTAGTAAATAATTAATTTGGGTCGGGTTTGACCACTTTTGAATAAGACTTTAATACTAATTCTTTATTAATATTAATTAATTGAATTTGGTCCAGTTAACTATAGGATTTCGGTTTAAGGTTAGAAAACCAAATATGTTTTATATAAATAGGGTTGAGGGAGGAGAAAAGAGGATAATTGAGACTGTAGAGGGAGAGAGAGAGAGAGAGAGAGAAGAAGAGAGATCGACGACGAGAAAGGAGAGTTACAGCAGCACCTTCAACCAAACAATTAAGGTAATGCAATGGTTTTCCTTTACAAAATTAAGTACTTCGATGTCGTCCTTATTTCATTATTTTCGAGCATTGTTGTCACATGATTAGAATAGATTTGGGTACGTCGGGTTATGTTGGGTTACATACTTAATACAGCACGCGCCTTTTTTTTAATATCGCACGCACATGGGGTCAAAGTACTATTTCGCCCCCATAATTTAAATGAGAAAATATATTAGCAATACAAAAAATGAGAATAAATTAACACACAAAATCAACCAAATGGGTGGAAATGGGGGGAAGATTAAACACCTTCAAAAATTCACACCACCCACCCTACCCACTTGCCTTAATATCTTCCCACTTGCCTTAATACCTTCCCCACATGCAAGTCTTCCCCAGTTTGCTCCCAATTCAAACTTTCCCAAGTTTCATAAAATTCAAACTTTCAATCCATTCTCTTGGTTGTTGAAAGAATTTGCTCTAACAAAAAGAGTCTGGATTGTGCCCAAACATCCGATTTTGCTCAAATAAGTTTTGAAAGGTATGATTACTCCACTAAAATTCTGGATTTTTTAAAAATTTTGAATACAATAGCCGGCTTTTGGAGATGGTTGTTTTTCATGTATAGCCGACCCAGAAAGATGACTCTCATGAACACATTTTTTTTTTTGCTCTCATGAACAAGTTTTTTTTTTTTAATAAAATCCAGATTGATATCACTTAGGAAGAATCAGCTTTTGGAGATGATTGTTTTTCATGTATAGCCGGCCCACAAAGATGGCTCTCATGAACAAGTTTTTTTTTAATACAAACCCATATTAAAAGTATGTTTTCTGGGCAAATTCAACAAAATTTTGGACATGGTTACAACTTAGGAAGAATCGACTGGATGAGATGGCTATTTTCAACGTATAATCGACCCAGAAAGATGACTCTCAGGAACAAAATATTAAAATTTGGATTTCATAGAAACATTCTGGATTTTTTAAAATACTATAGCCGGCTTTTGGAGCTGGATGTTACTAAAGAAGAATTAGCCAGATGAGATGCCTATTATGCATGTATAGCCGCCCTAGAAAGATGACTCACATGAACATTTGTGATGAACAACTATGTTTATTGGGCTGGAAAACTTAAGGGAGGTAGTTGTAATTATATAAATTAAAGGGGCGGGTTAGTTGCAATTTTGAAAAAGGGGGGTTGCTAAATAGGTTTAAATTATAGTTTATATTCTATTTTAGTTTGAGGTGGTCTCCTGTAAGAATGTCTTACGGATCCTTATTCGTAAGACGGAGCCCATTTAGAAATTCGCAGGTCATAATAAATAAATAATATGTTACAAGAAATATCAAAAAGGGGTCAGCTAAGTTGGTTCCTAGCGAATTGCTTAAGGTTTCAAAGATGGTGCGGTTGGACTTTGGTTTGAAACTCACCAGTGCTTAGTTTTAAGTTTTATTGCCAGAGATGTGTCATTTTGACATTGTTTACATTTACGATCAATCAGAGTGTTACTTTTAGGCTTGGCGTGTGTCACTTTGAGAACAAAAGTGTGTCAATTTTGGATAATTGTTGTCTTAGGTCTGATTAAGTTTTACTTAGTTACTTTAAATCAGAGTGTCACTTTTAAACATAGAATGTGTCGCTTTTAAGTTTTACGTGTGTCACTTTTGGCAAAAAAATCACTTTTCATCTTTAAATTTTTATTCATAAGTGTCACGTTTAGTGTGTCACTTTTAGGTATTAATTGTGTCACTTTTAGGCATTAGGTGTGTCACTTTTTGTAAAATAACTCATTTTTATAATCATACAATTTGTATCAATAAGAGTGTCACTTTTAGGCTTGGAGTGTGTTACTTTTAGGACTAAAGTGTGTCACTTTTGGGCTAGTGATTTTAACAGCAATAACCAATTGAACACTACTGAAATATATTTTCTCATTCATAGAAATATATATAATCCCAAGTGTCAATCGTTAAAAACACAAAACCATAACTTTTTCAAGGTAAAATATATGTTTCTTACTCAAACTTACAAAATTTACTGAAAATATGTCTAAAATAACCGAGCATTAGAAGTCTTGGAACCAAATTCCTTGGCTTGATGGGAATCAGAAAAATCAGTAGTCTTTTTCTTGCCCTTTTCAATACTTTCCTTAATTCTTTTTCTCTTTCCCTTCGTAACAGAGCGAGCAGGATATATGCATGTAGACTATGTAGTAGATGAACTTGAAACACGAGATGATTCATTTTGGTCCGGTAAATTCTTTAAGGAAGAGTGTCACTTTTTAGTATTAAGAGTATCACTTTTTAGTATTAAGAGTGTCACTTTTTAGTATTAAGAGTGTTATTTTGTATTTTAATAAAAATTATAATAAATTTTCATTTATAATGTCACTTTTGTGTTTTTAATGTGTCACGTTTGGTTTCAAATGTGTCATTTAGCATTTCGTAAATGATTGAACTGCAAGACGTGAAAATTCGGCGGCAAACATTGAAAATGAAGGGGCTCCGAGCAAATAGAGGAAATGAACATTAAATTTTAATTTTGTAACTGGAGCGTTTCGAACCCATAACTACCTTGGGGTAAACCTTTAATTTTATGTTAGTTTTTGCCTTTTAGTTTTATGTTAGTTTATAGTTTAGTTTATAATAATTGCAATTTAAATGTTAATAGTTAATTACATAGATATTATTTACTATTATTATTGTACAAATAATTTAATTTATTTAAAATTGGTATTTGTTAATAATTTGGAAATGATTTTTCTACCATTAATATTTTTTAGTAATAATTATGGATATTTATTTTTGTGACTTGTGAATAATTATGAATAAAACAAATTTACTTACGTAGATAATTATAAATAATTGTTATATATAAATTATATTAAATAAATACAAGTACATAGATAATTAACAAATTAGTATGTACGATAATTTGTTATTTTTTACAAGTACATATATGTAGATAATAATTATGGATATTTATTTTTGTGATTTGTTAATAATTATGAATAAAAAAATTTAATTACATAGATAATTATAACTAATTGTAATTAATAAATTATGTTAGTATATTAAATAAATAAAAGTACATACATAAATAATATAAAGTTAGTATATTAATAATTATGAATAAAAATATACTTATTATGAATAATTACCAATATTTAATAGTTGATAGAATATGTAATTATGTATTTTTTTTAAAATTTTCATTAAATGTATTTAGTTGTTATTAATTTTTATTATTTGTTAGATGTTAGGATTTGGTGATCGTGGGCACAATTCTAGGGGAAAGAGACCAGCAATAGAATATGAGAATGATTCTCTTCATGGTTATACAGGTAGTAGATTAGAGGGGTGACGTGTCACTGGATCTGCCCGACGAAGGGGACCAAGTGTCTCAAGTACCTATATCCCTAATGTTGGCTTTGGACACACACTGACACACCTACAATGAGTGGGGCATGTGTTGACCATATGCATGATGTGGAGAGACATTGCTTGAGTCATCTCCTATAGTATTTAGTCGCGAATATAGTTATCACAGACATGTCGAGGAGGAGGATGATGATAAAGACGAACCCTCAGGTCTCGGTCATGAGGATGAGGATGGCGATGGCAATACGGAAGAGAAGCGTATGTACTTGGATCGGAATCCATTAAAGGAGGTAGAGGATATCGAGGTGCACGACCAGGACCTTTTCATGGTCGACGACCAGGACCTTCTCATGGTCGATGACCAGGTTGTGATAATGCTTTGTTAGATAAAGGTGGCCAAGAGATGCTAGATGTACTAGTTGGTTTTCGTGGCCATGTCGCACGTGTGATATGGAATGGAGAGGTATATTTTCAAATGATAAATAACTTCTCCTAACTTTTAACTACGTGTTTTGATCAGGTGAAATGGCATTCGTTTGAAAGAAATCCGGCAGACAATGTCCCTATTATTCTTTTCAGGGGTATAATTCATTGTCAGAACATCACGAAGCCGTACATGCCTGGTCGGTTCTTACGCCAATTTGGGTATGCACAATATATTCTAGAATGGCCCCCCTATTGTCCCAACAAAGGTGTTTCGGGGTCTGAAGCCACATAAATACAAATGCGACCATGCGGTAAGTGAACACACTTGGGTTACATGGAAAGCAAGTGTAGTCAGGCCAGAGACTAGAGCTACATTGGGAAACAGTTGTGCTGCCAACTACATGCATTGGTTTACCATGCGATCGCATCCTAAGGTGACGTCCCCGAATGCCTCCAATGTCGCCAACAATGACGATAACTTGAATGATACTGGAGAACATCCTATGCCGCCAGAAGCTGTGAGTATTTATTTTTTGTTTGTAAATTCATCTGTAACATATTGTTTAAATTATACTCTATTATTTTAGAGGTTCTCATACGTCACTGAACGATTGGAGATGACTACGCCACAACATCGACATGCATTAAATGATGACAAGTTGTGGCAGTTACTCGACGAAGTTAACCACCATTTTTAGAGGATTTTTACATTTAAATAATGTATTCAAGTTATTGTGTACAAAATATCTCAACATTATTGTTGAATCTTGCATAAATTGATTTGCTTAAAAACATTCCACTTGATTGTCAGCCAAGAAATTGAAATTATATTTGGTCAGCCGCATATCATTTTTGTCAGCCACTTATCTCAGCTGACCCCTACGTGCTTAAGTGTAAGTTTACCTTTCCTTATTTGATTGATCATACACTTGTACTGACACTTTCCTACTTTATGTTTTTGGTAGATATCCTGCTAAATAATATCTCACAGAATCCTTTGAGATCTTGCCTCTGCCAAACACGTTTTCAAATTCAAAATGTGTTCCTAACGGGTTGCTTTTGAAGACTATCTATAAATACCCACTGGAAGCATTATTGAAGACAACAATTTTTACAGAAGTCAAGAATCCATATACTTTCAATTTCTCTGACGTTGTCTTCCAAGAAAACTTTAGCTAGATATTTCTCATTGAATATTTCCCTCTAGTTATTGTTTAGGCAAACACTGAGTGTTTCATTTCAAATTATTTAGAACTCAGTCAGTTTGTCTCACGAGTTTGATTGTTTCATAATTATTCTCCACAAATACCGGTCTTTTGTTGTACACTGATCCATTAGAGATCAAATAGATTTTTAATAAAATTAGTGCACTTCAAAAATCCAAGTCTGACCAACTTGGTAGTGGACGTAGCAGTTTATCTGTGAACCACTTCAACTGATTTGTCAGCCGTCTCTTATACTCTTGCAAACTGACTCAACACTTAAGAAGTTTTTCAACTAATTAAGTGTCAGTCAGTTAACAACAATTGCTTGCTTAATTGTTCAGTTAGTTTGTATTTCAATTTCTTTTCATATTCAGTGATCAAACATTAAAAGTAAACTTCTTTTGAAAACAGTTGTGTCAGCCAGCTGACCAACACTCATCAGCTTAAGGATTTTCAAAGTGTCAGCCAGCTGACCAACACCTCAGCTGACTGATAAAATCAAGTTTTCCGCTGCCAATCCTTTAAGCTTCACAAATCAATCCTCAAAGTTTTTAAAGGCTATTCACCCCCCCCCTCTAGCCTTAACTTTTGCCATCTGGACTTACAATTATTTTGTTTCGCCATGTTATCGTTATTATTTTGTTGTGCGATATGTTTTTCATAAATGCAACTCATATATTAACATAAGAATTCTCTACAAGTAACAAACTTTCTACATATTTTATGTTCCATCCATCTTTGCTCCCAATGCAATATGTCATACTGTGTCATCATCGAGTGGATGGTTGTGTCTAGTTCTATTATCACAAATCCTAACTTTCCAACCACCAAAGGGAAGACATACAGCTACTGTTGTTTCTCATTGTATCTTAGATTTGCATTTGCTCATACATTACATAAGGTTCTATACTTAGTGGCTAAATGGACTACATACCAGTTAACGTGGCAACCATGTATAAAACTTTGCCTTTATAATAGTTTTTTTTATAGACTTCACAGGTTTCGGCTGTCCTCACTAGAAGACTTCAGTTAAGGCTTCACCGGCAGTCTTCACCAGAAGACCTTGTCTGCCTTCGAACAACAGAATGCGTGTATCAGTATGTCCAGCTCATCACTTATCAAGATGATTTTAAATTCATATATTTATACAATATCAGTTTGAATTCAAAATCCTTCAACGATTGACTCCTGGGTTCAAGGAACACATCTTTCCAGCTTTTCCGAAGATTGAAGACTTTCGCCTCCTGAACTGGACAGAGCAGGTACACAGTCTGGCATGCTCATAGCAGGTACATAGTCTGACACGCTCAGACTGTACCAACTACTGCAGGTCTGCAACTTTGTTGTCTACCACCTGCAAATCTCAATACCTGCTCCTCTCTATACCTCGATCGGTTTCAATTGAAGAAGAAGTCAACAACACAGCTCCTTGCATTTAATGCATCCAACCTAATAGAGCTATTACTCACTTCGTCTTATCCAACGGTCTCAAGAATGATCACATATAACTTCTACCATTGAAGACTTGAAGAAATGGGTGGACAATGCTCTGAACTTATTCAACAAACATCAAGTCATCTTACTCAATTGCATTCAAGAGATCATAAACTGGTCAACGAAGTCCTCAGCAACAATAAGAAGACTGCACATTAATTGCTACTCATTTTCTTCTTCTTGTTGTACTCATTAACTATTCTTCAACACAGTGATATTCTGCTTTCCCAAATATTTACTTCCCCACCCTCAAACACAAGTCAAATATTTTGTATACGATCCATTAGAGATTTCTATAATAGAACTAGTAGAAAGCATAGTGCACTTTCAAATCCAAGGTTGACTGCTTTGGTGGTGGACGTAGTACTCTTTATAGTACGAACAATCTCAAAATCCATGTGTTCTTTGTGTTCATATATTTATTGTTTGATTTCATTATCTGCTATTTAACTTATTCCCTTGAGCATAAAACTTTAGTGAACAACCGAGTCTTCTGGTAGTGCTTCACTATCAGACTTAGTCTGTCTTCCTATCAAGTCTTCTGCTACTTCAACCTTTTCAATAGGTTGTTAGTACTTGACTTAGGAACTCTCACGAAAAGTTTTGAAGTGTTAATAGGCTATTCAACCCCCCCCCCTTTCTAGCCTAGTATTGTGCCCTTTGGGACTAACAATTGGTATCAGAGCTTAACTTTTTGAGAACTAGTTTTTCCAAGATTAACCTCTTGAGAGATAAAGATCCAATGACACAAGCACATTATATGCTACCTACGTCAAATACGGACCACGACTCAATATTGGACGAAGGTCATTTCGTTGTTTGGAAGGATTAGATAATGCGTCATATGAACTCCATTGATAACAGGTTATGGAAATGCGTACTAGAAGGACGTCATGTGCCAATGAAGGCAAATCTTCTTGCAAGCATTGGTGGTAATCCTCTAGAAGGTTCTAAAGAAGAATCAGAATGGACAGAGGATGAAAGGAAGCTAGTGGAGCTAGACAGTAAAGCTATAAACATTATCACAAACTCTCTAAACACTAGCACCTATCAACAAGTCATCCGTGTACATCTGCTAAAGAGATGTAGGAAGCTCTTGTAAAATACTTGGAAGGAGACCAAGACATAAGAGACAACAGGAAGTACACCTTCATCCAACAATTCAACTCCTTCAAGAAAGATCCTAAGGAAACCCTGAGACAAGCCTACGATCGCTTCAGCGAGGTAATAAATAGTTGTTTTTCTCTAGGTAAAACTTATGGCAAAAAGGAAATGAACATGAGATTTCTAAGCTTCCTAGGTAGTCTTTGGCATGTTAAGACTACCACCATGAAAGAATCCAAGAACTTGAATGAAATGACTCTTCGTAGTCTTTATGCAAGTTTGAAGGTTTATAAGCTCGAAGTTAGTCAAGCTCTAGAGTAGGACAAGCAGTTCAAAACTATGTCCTTGCCAGCCATGGTACAAGAAGCTATTCCAGTTGATGACAAACCTTTCACTTCCTCCATCGAAAATGATTTTCTTTCTAATGAACAATTTTCTATGTTTGTAAAACGTTTTAAGAAATTCGCAAAATCTGGAAGGAAGGACACACACCAGCAGCCTTTTAGAAAGACTGGTAAAGCTTCATCTAACAATGAGCTTGTGTGCTATAACTGTAGGAAACCTGTTCATTTTTCTTCCAAATGTCCAAAACCAAAATTTGAAGCATACCAAAAACCTCCTTATAAGAAATTTCAAAAACAAAGAGGTATGTTAGCTAAGGACATTGAAGAAAAGCAAGTTGCTATATGGTTTGAGACTGATTCAGAAGAGGATGAGGACGATTTTGAGCAAGCAAGAATCAGGTCTCACCTATGATTCTGAAAATGAAGTCAAAATCTCACCTTATCCTTATGAAGAGGTTGAGACCAACTGTGAGAACTTTAGTAAGGAAGAACTGCTCAAGGATAATCAAGATATGCTTGAGGAGTTCAATACCTTTAGGGTAGCCTACGTCAAGCTTGCGAAGAACTATGAAAAGCTTACTGCTGAGAAATCTGTGTTGGCAGTTGAGATTCAAACTCTCAATAGTTGTCAACAGGAGAGTATCAACCTAAAAGGAGAATCCTCCAAGACTGTTGTTGATCTCTCCTTCTCCAAACAGATCTTTGGTAACCAAGGTAAACATGGACTTGGATATACAAGTGTCCCATACGTTTACCCCAAGGCTCGCAAAGGGAAAGCCAAAGTTGGTGCTTATGATGGGAAGCTTGTTAAAGGAACAATAGAGAAATCTAAGTCTACCGACAGTAGTTCTTCTAATGCAAAGGCTGCTGGTGCCTATCAAGTTTGTCTATGAAAAGGCCAAGGCTCCCAAGCTAGCTGACACTAAGCTTAAAGGAGTTCTGGTGGATGCTCATAGGTCTCCTAACAACAGATCAGCCAAGGCTAGGTCTGGTGTTAACAGACCCAGGAACACTCATAAGAAACCTCTCAAGCCTACTGTCAGCAAGCCTGCTGAACCCACGAGTGTTGTTGGAAAGAAAGAAAGTCACAAGCACTCTACAACAAAAGCATATCACAGTTCTCCATGGAACTTTCACCTTTGCCATTCTTGCAATTATTTAGGTCATCTGGCCCCAGGATGCCTGCTAAGGTTCACACCAAAATCTGAAAGACCTAGTTCTCTCAAGGTTAGGTAGGTATGGGTCCTAAAAGGTTTCTAATCATAAGGACCCGAAAGAAAATAAAGGGGACCTTGTTTCCTTGATTTTTTTTTCAGGTCTTCTTCATGGCTATAGATTCAAAAGGGAAGGACATCTGGTACCTCGATAGCGGCTGTTCAAGGCACATGACAGGGAACAGAAGTCTACTTTTAGATATAGCTAAAGCTAAAGGTCCAATGGTGATATTAGACGACAATGCAAGAGGAAAGACAATTGGGTATGGCTCAACCACTAAAGGGAATCTCTCCATCAACAAAATTTCTCTAGTAAATCCTCAAGCACAAAGGCCATTTTCTGTTGGTACAGATCTATGTGGATGACATCATCTTTGGATCTACAAATGAAAGCTTGTACAAAAGATTCGAGTAGCTGATGCAAAGCAAGTTCGAGATGAGCATGATGGGAGAGCTCACCCACTTTCTAGGACTTCAGATTCAACAGACTTCAGATGGGATCTTCATCAGCCAAATCAAATATGCAAATGTACTTATTAAGAAATTGGGTCTTGATTCAGCTAAAGGATTCGAGATACCAATGTCTATCGGCTGCCATCTTGCAATGATGAGAAGGTCAAGCAAGAGAACGTGACCAAGTACCAAGGAACCATAGGTTTACTTCTTTACCTTACTGCCAGTAGACCTGATATAATGTTTGTTGTCTGTGTTTGTGCTAGATTTTAGGCAGATCCAAGGGAATCACATTTGTTTGCTGCCAAACGTATCATCAAATATGTTTCAATAACTACAAATTTGGGTATTTGGTATTCAAAAAAGAACAACTTTGATCTAGTTGGATACTCAGATGTAGACTACGCAGCCTGCAAAGTAAGCAGAAGAAGCACCAGTGAGACCTATCAATTTCTTGGAAATAGACTTGTCTCATGGTCATGCAAGAAGCAAGGCTCAGTTGCAAATTCAACCACAGAGACAGAATACATTGCTGCCAGCAGCTGTTGCTCTCAACTACTCTGGATGAAGCAACAACTAGTGGACTACAACATCAAGACTGCAAATTGTCCAATCATGTGTGACAACACTTCTGCAATTTCAGTCTCAAAGAATCCAATGATGCACTCAAAGACAAAGCATATTGATATACGTTATCACTTCCTGGAAGATCATGTGGAAAAAGGTAGCATCAGCTTGGAATATGTTCCAACTGAACATCAATTGGCTGACATTCTCACCAAGCCACTGGATGCAAATAGGTTTGCTTATTTCAGGAGAGGTCTTGGTATGATCGATCCTACAACTTAAGTTTACTTTTAAATTTAAAGTTTATTCATACCAGCAAACTTTAATTGTTACTAACTCTGTTATGTGTTTAAGGCTCAAAAGCGTTAAGTCTAGGTTAGTATTTCAGTTAAAAGTTAAATAGAGGGTAAAACTTTTTGAAAACTTAAAGGGGTTAAAATTCACTTTTCGTGGTTAAGCTTCAAAATGTAATGCCCTGAGCCCGAAAGCCCAGTCCACTACATGTAGCCCACACACTGGCCTACTGAGCACGCAACACCTTGGATCATCAGGCCCACCACAAGTCGACCCAAAAGTCCATGGATGATGTTGGTGCCCAGTAGTAGCACATGGCTACCTTATAAATCACACATAAGTCCCACATTTACCCGATGTGGGATTGGGGTATTACAATCTCCCCACTTAAATCCTTGACGTCCTTGTCAAGGCTGAATCGTAACATGGGTAATGTAGGATTCAAGAGGTGGCTCCCACCTTCTATGGTGTAGCACTTTGTTCCCATATTTCCGACTGGGACCCATTTTGATACCATTCGTAATGACCCAAGCCCGAGAGCCCGGTCGTGTAGCCAGCCCACCGAGCACGCAACACCTTGGGTCATTAGGCCCACCACAAGCTAACCCAAAAGTCCTTGGATGATGTTGGTGCTCATAGGTAGTGTGTGGCCACCTTATAAACCACACGCAAGTCCCACATCTACCCTATGTGGGATTGGGGGTATTACAATCTCCCCACTTAAATCCTTGACGTCTTCGTCTCGTACCCTGGGCAATGCAGGATTCAAGAGGTGGCTCCCATTTTCTGCAGTGTAACAGTTTAACCCGCACAACACTTTGTTCCCATATTTCCGGCTAGGACCCGCTCTGATACCATTTTGTAACGGCTTGAGCCTGAAAGCCCTGTCCACTACGTGTATCCCACACACTGGCCTACTGAGCACGCATCACCTTGGGTCATCAGGCCCACCACAAGCCGACCCAAAAGTCGATGGATGATGTTGGTGCCCAGTAGTAGCGCATGGCTACCTTATAAATCACACACAAGTCTCACATCTACCCAATGTAGGATTGGGGTATTACACAAAATATCTAAATGAGTGGACTGTGAAAGACACCTGTCAATCATCCACCCACTCATCAATAAAGTTATTTTTTTCTTTACATAGTCACTGAACCGCCATTTTCAAAAACTTCTACCAACCCTCTAACTCTCTCTCTCTCTCTCTCTCTCCTTCTTTGCAAAAACCCTCTTTATTTTTCTCTACAACTGCCATTCTTTCTTCTTCAGTCTTCTTCCTTTTCAATTCAAGTGACAATGGTAAGCACTCCAATTATTATCTGAATCTTAGTATTCACTATGTATTCTTTATATTTCATTTTGGTTGTGTTTTTGAGGAATATGATAGGACGCTTTGCGTAACTTTATGTTTTCCGTTATTGTTGAGTTTTCGAAAAACCTTGAAATCTTTGGTTATCTCTGTTCTTAAAATGTCTATTACTTTGAGATATTTCCATTGTTGTTTCTCTGAAATATTGCATTCAAAACATTAAAGGGTTTCAATTTTTTTAAAAATTATATTTATTTCAAAAATGAAATCTTTGGTTGTTTGTTCTGTTTAGGGAAAAAGCCCTAATTTTTGAAATGTTTTTGTAAGTGAAATCAAACCCTCAATCAAACTTACTAAAAAACAAGAGGAAGGTTACAAACCCTGAGGAAGTTATTGCCCCTGATGCTTCTATCAACCTTCCTGGATTTCCACTCTATCCAGCCCCTCATGACATCATCCAGGAACTTCCGGCCAATACCTACCTCCCTGGGATGTGTATCGAGTTGGACTCAGTGCGCACATTTGCTGCCGGAGCAAAGATGTGCGAAGATATGGATGCGACAGGAATTCTCCCTCTCTTTACTCTCCACGACACTGCCTACAACAATCTACTTGCTGAGGAGTTCTACCAGAGGATGGAGATAGACGCCAAAGCTCCCTCGTCTATGCGTGGATGGATTCGCGGTCACCCTTTCACCCTCACTGCTTAGAATATTTCCAAAGTGATTGGGGTCTACTACGACGACAACATCGAGATGTCTAATACTGAGGCTGATGCAGCTTGGGAAGTAATGAGAGGAGCAGATACTCCAAGAGAATCCCATGACAAGATGCTTAGAAATGTCTTTCCATTGGATGTCTACTGTTCAAGCCACCTACTGGACAAGTCATTCCATTTCAAGAATGGCTCCCATGATGTCCTCACCTTTCACCACCTGCTGGACAAATCATTCCATCAACTCTACTGTTGAGCCGGAGAAGCTGAAGAAGGTGACGAAGGACAAGTAATTGACTGCTACCTTCTTCCCCAAGTACTTTTAGTATGAGAACAAGCGAAGACAGTAGAAAGGGCTCTCCAAGATATCACCAGAGATGATTGCTAAACCCTCCCCAATGATAGTTAGGCGTTTTGACATGGACGCCTATGATGCTGCCAGGACTGCAGCTCGTGCTGCTAGGAAGGCAGGGAAGGAGCAAAGGAACAATCCTGCTAGCAGTACTCTTGTCAGGGATGTTTTTGCTGAGGCAAGACTACTGGCCGATGAGTTAGAACAGCTGGTCAAGCACTTCAAGATAGCAAGAGCTAGGAAAGCAACTGGTTTCTCGCCATATAAAGCTGAGCTTGTGGCCAAGAAGAAAGAAGCTGCTAAGGCAAAACAGGAAGCTAAAATTGAAGAGCTTCAGGAAGAATGGATTAAGGCCAAACTAAAGGCTAGCAGACGTGATTCAAAGTTTGCTTGTTGTTCCTCCTTTGCTACTGGACAAACGTCTACTGCCCAACCTGAACCAAAACCATCTTCTCCCAAGCCAACCCAAACCCCCAAATGAAAACCCTCTCCTGATCTACCCACACCTAAGCACAAACGTAGGCAATTAAAGGCTACCAACCTAACCACCATCAAACTATACCAACTCTGCCGATGAAGCATCTGGATCTCCTATCCACCCGCTGAGGCGGAAAAGAAAGACTACTAACAACCCACCTTCTACCCCCATCAACAACCATTCCTATTGAGTCATCTACTCAGGATGAGCGAACCCCTCCAGAGGAGTCTATACCTCAGGAGGAGCCTATCACTCTAGAGAACTCTATTCCTCAGGAGGAGCCTACCCATTCACATATCTAAACACTTCCCTCACCCTTCAACTACTCACCCAAGCCAGATCCTCCACCATCATCCATTCCTACCCAATAGATCCCTACCTCACCCGTTATCATTTCACCATCTGAATCAAACCCATCCATTCCCTACATTCTCATTCCATGGTTTCCCCCATTCTATCCTCCATTGCTACGAAGTTTATTTTTGAACTTTCTTCAGTAGCAGACCTCTTTCTCAAGCCAACTCCACCTCCACCAAAACCCTAACCAACGAGACCAGAAGGCCCTTCCTATCCCCCTCATTCCTTCTGGATCTCCACTGATCCAATCCCTACCCCTTCCAATATCTGTGATCATTCGGACACATATATTGAAATTACCTCAACCCCTCCTTCTTCACCACCTCTACCCGTTTCCTCCTCATCCACTCCTATGTTTCCCCCACCCGATCCTTCCTCAACCTTCACGTCAACCACTCCACCCCTCCAGCAGCCATTCAGACCTATTGTTGATACTGCCTCTGACTCCATCTCATCTGTTGCTGAGCAAGTTCATGTAGAACTCGACCCCACTCCCTCCAACCTAGCTACTGACGACATATTAAGCCAACTGGATGCCATCTACAATAGACTCGGATAATTAACCAGTATCTCCACTACTGCTGAGATGGAAACCGAGTCATCCAAGGCTGCTGCCAGAATACCAACATCCTCCGCCAATTTCAAGAGGATGTTTGTGATATGATTCCTAGACGCGTACTCGCGATGAAGGAATCAAAGAGCACGCAGTACAGCAAGCGAAGAACGTCAATGAATTGATGGATTGTGACACCTTGACCCAATGCTACGATCCGTTATTGAACGTGGTACTCCGCGATCCAATTACGAGACGAACACGAACCTTGGTATAAGGAAGAACACCACAATAGGGATGAATATCCTATTGATAAGTTCGGGTTTCGATTACTCAGCCTCTCACCAAATAATCACAAGTTCAATGAAGAACAAGGAGGTTTTGAAAAACACTCAAAAACTATATTAATCAATAATCATAAAGTTGTCTCCAAAACAATAAGCCACAAACCTTATTTATATGGGTTGTAAATCCTAAACCTAAAAGTAAAAGGAAAAGTCTAAGTAGAATCAACTTAGGAAACTACTTAGAATCAACTTAGGAAACTACTCAACTTACCTAATCTATGTAGGCAATAATTAGGTAAGTTACCTAATCTATTTAAGAAACATAAATCCTCTAAAATAAGGAAAATCTACAAATCCCGTTTTTTGTAAAGACCTAATTTTCAAAGTTGCATTTTGGCCCCCTAAAGTCTTCCTTTAGGCGTTAAAAGCTTCCAAAGTCATTGTATGACATAAACGAACATTTCTTGAGTCTTCAAGTCATCTTCCATGAAATCTAAGGCTCCACAAAGCATGGTTGAATTTGTGGAGTAGCCATTGTAATAACCCGAATCTCCAATGAATCCACGAATTAAGTTTGTATAGAACTCTTGAATCTTCCAATCATACTCTACGCATTTAAAGGACTTCCTTTGATTTCTTTGACACTTGATATTTTGTTTAATCACGAACTCTTCATGCTTGATCATCCTTGCTTGAATCTTCAAACTATCGAACCAGTCATCACATGTCTCATCCAAACTCGAGCTCGTTAAGATCACATCATTCTCCCTCTCTTCAAAAGGATTTGTCCTCAAATCCGGACCTACATCGAATGGACACGATTTAGTAACCAAGATATAGTCTCTAAAATTATGCTTACCATATGATTTCATATCCTCGATTTGCTCAAACTCTCCATGTTTGCAATCCATTCCATGCAAGTTTATGTATCTCCAATCACCGGGATCAAACACCATTCTCGCTTGACTTTCCATTGGTACACTTTGGTACTCCATCAAGATTTCCTCCTTTAACTGTAGAAGAAACACAACAAAAACTATGGACTACCATATGAACAACATTGTTAGCACACAATGCGTTATGTAACAATTTAGCACAAACACCTCTTGGTGTAGGAACGTGTCCCACCATTAAACACATCCAAACCCTATCACCGGGTTCAAATACCAATCTAACATATCTCACTTGCATCACTCGGTGACTTTCCATGAATGACAACATCACATATGCAACATTAAACACAACGAGATCATCATAAGGAATGTCAATGAAAGATATCAATAAGCATAATAAGATAATATGCAATATGGCATACCAACTCATGTATCCAAATCCGTCATGACAAGTAAATCCATCAATGTTTATAATCTCACTCATCAAGTTATCACAACTCGATGTTAACTCATGTAAATCCTTTATAGAACCAAAATCACCAGGCTTAAACATTAACCTAGTAAATCCACTTTTTAGCACAACCATGCTCAACATCAACACTTTATGCAATCCAAAGCATGTACAATAAATCATGCAAATCAATAAAATGATTATATAAGACAAGATACTACCATAATCAAATCTTTCGCTCCTCAACTTACTTAATTCCTCGATTTAAAACAAACAATTGATTTCACCAAGTTTAAAGATCAACCTAAAAAATTTCATCCTTTGCATATCTATATTTATCAATAATGAATCATGCAACAATAAGAAATTACAACCAGAGTGTAATCTCAAGGATAAACATCCTTTATGCTCAAAAATCAGATCATGTGTTAAAACATGCTTATAATCATCAGCAATATGAATCTCATCATCTTTCCAAGGTTTAACATGCTTATGAATAATTGGATCTAACAAAGAAGATAAAGCCTTTATATATATCATGCAATCCATAAATTTTATGAAACATCAATGCAACATGGGAAACTTCAACAATCTTATGACATGCCACAAAATAATTCATCATAGAAACATCATGCATAATCACAAGTTTAGAACTCACATCTTGGTGAAACATAGAAATCCCCAATGCAAAATTTAGAATTTTCTTTCCAACGTGCCATGCACAATTCAATCCTACCATATTAACAACCAATGTAACATCCATGAATGGATCCACATACGAATGATTAGGTTTATGCAATGTCAAATTTAAGTCATCACCAAGGTATTCACCATATTTCATCCAATCACTTAGACCATGGTGACTAACAAAATCTTGCAATAGAAACTTTCTACACATGTCAAGTGGTCTAACAATCTTTCTCATGAATACGACATTCACAAGACTAATAAGATTTTTCAAAGCAACACCTCTCTCAATTCTGAATTTCTCACCAAGGTTATGGTGTACATCATATAATAAATTAATTGGTTTAACAATCTCACCCATGACTGAAGTGTCTACAAGACTACTTAACTTTCCAAACTCAACAACTACACTATTGAGCTTATGAACAATATCATGGTGATTAACATATAACAATTCACCGCATATCTTATTTTTCAAAGAAAGAGTAAGATCATACCTTTGAGAAAGTGTAGGATCTACAACAATCTCCTTACCTTGTTGGTATTCAACCTTGAATCTCACAATTTCATTAGACGGCGTAGGCTTCAACTCATGAACAATTTGCGAATGAGAAACAATGGAATTAGGCAATAACAATTCAAATTTGTTAGTATGAAAATTTACCTCACTTTCTTTCTTTTTCTCATACTCTTTCTTTTGCTCACTCTCTCTAATTTTCCTCTCCTTTTGCTCGGCTATCTCACAACTAACACAAGTCTCATGAGCCGGCCTCTCATTCTTGTTTTCACTCAAGCTCTCCTTTTTCTTGGCTATCTCACAAAACTCACTTTTATCTTTAGCCAAACTCTCATTATTTTCACTTGAGCTCTCCTTTTTCTTGGCTATCTCACACTCCTCACTTTGCTCTCTAGCCAAACTCTCTTTATTTTCTCTCAAGCTCTCTTTTTTTAAAGGCTTCTCTATATTCTTTTCCTCACTAGCCTTTCTCTCTTCTCTCAAACTTTCTTTCATAGAACTTAGTTTTTCAAGAATTGGGCTTTGGGTAATGATCCTTGGACTCTCGTCCTTAGATTTATCAATCTTCTCTACCTTGGATCCTTGTTTATATTTTCGCCTATAAAAATCCTCCCTCTTGAGCATCCTCTCAATTTTAAACGCTTCTTGAACCAAGTCATCCATGCTCCTATAAGCTTGTATATCCATGAATCTAGTAATTCCGGGCTTCATTCCCCTCAAGTATCTAACCTTGATAGCTTCTATAGACTCTGTCACATTAGCCCTAATCATAGTTACCTCCATCTCTTTAAAGTAATCTTCGACACTTTTACTACCTTGGGTCAAAAGATGGACCTTTTTGTTGAGTTCCCTTTGGTATTCAATCGAAATGTGTCTCTTCCTCATTAACCACTTCATCCTTGCCCAAGTATCAACCCATTGTCCTCCACACATTGGACTACCCAGTGTCAAGTCCTTCCACCAAACTGCAGCATAATAAGATAATTGTTTAGAGGCTATGTTAACTTTCTTCCACTCGGAATAATCATGGTTCCTAAAGAACATCTCCATTTTCATCTCCCACTCCAAATACAAATCAGGATTATTCCTACCATTGAAAATTGGAAGATCAAACTCCATAGTGTCTTTATCTTCTCTAGGACTCTCCCTATAATTATAGCTAAACTTCCCATTATTAGACTTATGTTCATACACATACTCTCCAAACTCCTCCTTGAGCCTAGGTTTATGAAAATCTCTATTGGTTCTAATTTCAGGTTTAGATTTCTCTCTACAATCCCTCCTTAACCTATCAATCTCCTCACGCATCTCTTCTTTTTGTCTTCTCATCATTTTTCTTATCTCTTCCCCCATACCATCCATATACAGTTTACTATCCATGGTGTACCTGCAAGAAAATTGGTTAGCAAAATCACCTCTCCCACTCCCTTACGTGTATCGCTCAATTACTGTCACTCCTCTCGTGTTTACCAACTCTCCCTCACGTTTCAATTCCTCCAAGTTCTAAAAACACTAAGCAATTAAATAGTGATTAACAAAGCAAGCAAAACCAAGAAACTTAATCAATAAGAATCACGTGTAGAGGAGGAAAATTAAGAGTAGAATTTCAAGGACAATTGGCTCAACGATCAATTGTATAAGAAGATTCGAAATTTATTCTCGAACCTAGATGATGATAATACTTCAAGCTATTCAATTCAAACAACTAGCAATTTCCAACTCCAAGCAATCCCAATTTTTTTTTTTGGCAACTAGCAATTCTCCTTTTCTTTTTTTTTTTTAATTTCAGATTTCTGTTTTTTTTAATCTGATTTTTTTTCTGTATTTATTTTTTTTATTCGGATCTGTTTTCTTTTTTTTTTTGTCCGAATACTCTTTTTTTTTTGTAACTAAGCTTTCCAAAATAAAATAAAACAACAGATTTTTTTTTTTTTTTTTGATATGAACAGTTCCCGTGAACAGTGTCAGATGAACAGTACCCGTGAACAGTACCAGATGAACAGTGCCATGTGAACATTAATCGATGAACAGTAACTTTTTTTTTATTTTTAAAAATTTATAACCCTTAAAGATTAGGGTTTGAAACAACAAAAACAAAGAAATCGAAAAGAACAAATTAGGATTGAAGACCCTAATTCGAAGTAGAAAGAGAAACAAATTGATAATTGATCGATGTTTTATTTAATCTTTTTCCTTGCAAGTGAACAAGACTATTATAGAATAGTATTGGAAGCAAGGGTCGAACCCACAGAGACAAGTGATCACAAACAGTGCAATTATTGATAGCAAATTATTATCCTAAGGGGGGTTTTTATGTTTAATTCTACTCTAAACTACTAGTTATAGATGTTTAACTAATTAGACAGTAATAACAGATATGAAGATCTTATGGTGAGTGGAAATCTAGGATTCTGGGTTTCACTTATATCTCTTTTATGTTCAATTCATAATAATGTCATTCAATGTCTTGGGTTCGTTCACTAAAAATAGATATAGTCTGTTGAACAATTGGTTCAGCCTCCATCCCCGCAAAATTCATCCATTCTTTATCCTAAGCACAGGAACTGTTAATCTAGCTGTCACCTAGATTTATGATCTATCTGTCACCTAGATCATGTAAGAACCTGGTCCTAACTTATCACTCTCGTGCATCGATAGGTCCAATTTATTGTGTTGGTGAGCCGATTAATACGACATATGCACTTGGTCATGCAGTTATCCGCACCTCTAAGCCTTTATTATTTGCGATTACATTCATTTGTTCAAAGCAAAATAATATAGGGGTTGATAAACAACACAATCAACAAGCATTGAATAGACATATATATAAGAATCAAAACATAAATTCGATACAAGTTACCTCCCACCTCCTAGATTATGGATGATTTAGTTTATCATAGACAATGAACAGCACATGGAGATGATCGGATACATGATTTGATCTTCGATACTTGGAATTACAGGATCTAACTATGTTATACAATCTAAAACTACCTAAAATCTATGAAAAGAGAGCTTCCAGCCGTCCTCCTTCTCTTTGGCTCGGCCTCTGGCTTCTATATATACTCGGGAGTTGTAATCGGATCGAATGACTGTGTGAAAATCCGAATAAGTCGCATTCTGCCCACCTTGCGGTCGCAAGTCGGGTACTGCGTCCGCAAGGTCTCCAGTGTGTGTGGCCTTTTGATTTCTTGGTTACTGGCTCGAGGACCCGTACTGCCTACCTTGCGGTCGCAAGGTCTGAGGCACCTTGCATCCGCAAGGTGTCCAGATTGTGCAGCTTTCATTGTTTCTTAAATTTTCCTTTTTGGCCCTTCTTGAAATTTGCACTTAAAACCCTGGAGTTTCGCGTATTTTCACAATTAACCCTGAAACTTACAAAACTCACCGAAAACATATATTAGTAACCAAAAGCCTCGTGAAATAGCATAATTTAAGTCATAGAAGTATATAAAATCGACGTATAAAATATATCGATCAATAATCAAAATAAGAACAATTTAAAGTAAGATAGATTGTGGAAACGAAACTTAGCTCTGATACCAAATGATATGATTCCTAGACGCGTACTCGCGATGAAGGAATCAAAGAGCACGCAGCACGGCAAGCGAAGAACGTCAATGAATTGATGGATTGTGACACCTTGACCCAATGCTACGATCCGTTATTGAACGTGGTACTCCGCGATCCAATTACGAGACGAACACGAACTTTGGTATAAGGAAGAACACCACAATAGGGATGAATATCCTATTGATAAGTTCGGGTTTCGATTACTCAGCCTCTCACCAAATAATCACAAGTTCAATGAAGAACAAGGAGGTTTTGAAAAACACTCAAAAACTATATTAATCAATAATCATAAAGTTGTCTCCAAAACAATAAGCCACAACCCTTATTTATATGGGTTGTAAATCCTAAACCTAAAAGTAAAAGGAAAAGTCTAAGTAGAATCAACTTAGGAAACTACTCAACTTACCTAATCTATGTAGGCAATAATTAGGTAAGTTACCTAATCTATTTAAGAAACATAAATCCTCTAAAATAAGGAAAATCTACAAATCCCGTTTTTTTGTAAAGGCCTAATTTTCAAAGTTGCATTTTGGCCCCTTAAAGTCTTCCTTTAGGCGTTAAAAGCTTCCAAAGTCATTGTATGACATAAACGAACATTTCTTGAGTCTTCAAGTCATCTTCCATGAAATCTAAGGCTCCACAAAGCATGGTTGAATTTGTGGAGTAGCCATTGTAATAATCCGAATCTCCAATGAATCCACGAATTAAGTTTGTATAGAACTCTTGAATCTTCCAATCATACTCTACGCATTTAAAGGACTTCCTTTGATTTCTTTGACACTTGATATTTTGTTTAATCATGAAATCTTCATGCTTGATCATCCTTGCTTGAATCTTCAAACTATCGAACCAGTCATCACATGTCTCATCCAAACTCGAGCTCGCTAAGATCACATCAGTTTGGACTAGATTTGGAGAGATCAGGCATGAGTCTACTGTCCTGAAGATAAACATGGAAACTCGGCAGAAGGAATGTGTCCATCTCTGCTCAACCCTCTTCTACCAGCTCTTTCACACAATCATCCTCCATCTCGATCACAATCGCCCTCCTGTGTTAGAACTCAATGATCAAGCTCTTTGTGCCGCACACGATCGGATTACAGCTAAACGCGAACGTGATCTGGCCATCACGGAGGATAGACAATTGCGGTCTATGAACCGAGTTATGATGAATGAGAACAACAGACTACGTGAAGAACTTGACTACCGTTCTCGATCTGTCAGACAACAGAATGTAGCTGATGAAGAGTACACTAGAAGAGTTGAAGAAATCGAGCGTCTACGTTGAGAAAGTGAAGCAGTTGACAAAGAAACCAAAGGAAAAGGAAAAAAGTCATGGTAACTCGTATCATTTTAATCCTTATCCTTTGAATTTATCATCTTTTTTGAAAACTCTGTAATTATCAAACTTCTTGTTTGAAATACAAAAGTATTTTTTTCAAAAATGATTTTTGTTTAAATTTCATGCCCTTTATATTTCATACATATGCTTGGAATTTAAGGGCTTGTTTGGTAACCATTTCGTTTCGAATATTTTTGTTTCTATTTCTAATTTTTTGTGAAAAATAGAAATAGAAATACGTTTGACAATCAATTTTATTTCTGATAAACTAGAAATGTTTCTCATTATTCCTCAAAATTTAGAAACGAAAAAAAAAAATTGTTTCTTTTTTAAGAGAAATGATTCTTTTTCGAAACTTAGAAGAGTCAAGGTCGGTCAACTTAAATGAGGTCTAGCATTCGAACTTTGATATATATATATATATATATATATATATATATATATATATATATATATATGTGTGTGTGTGTGTGTGTGTGTGTGTGTGTGTGTGTGTGTGTGTGTATATATATATATATGTATATATATATATATATGTATGTATGTATGTATGTATATATATATATATATATATATGTATGTATGTATGTATGTATATATATATATATATATATATATGTATGTATGTATGTATGTATATATATATATATATATATATATATATATATATATATATATATATATATATATATGTATGTATGTGTGTGTGTGTGTATTAAGCCTGACAATTACAACTTTGAACTCGTTAACCCACCCGACCAAACCGAACCCGTTAATATTTTTGGATTGCACGTGTAACCTATTTTGATCAAAAAATATTAACGGGTCGGGTTAAAGCGGGTCAAATCCATTACCCATTTTGACCCGATAGCTTTTACTTTATAAAATTATGAAATTTAGGGAGAAAATCTGGATTAAGACGAGTCGTCTCTTTTTAACACGTCACCCGTTTAAATCAGTTTGATATTCGGGTTCTAATAAGTTTTGACTTATCACCCGTTCCAACCCAACCCAACGGATGAGAAGTTGCTTATCCACATTTTTCTTAATAGTATATGAAATCATGTGAATTATTATTCTATCCGTTCGAATTGGATATAATATACTATTATCAAAGTTGTAATGTGTTAATTTTTTTGAGAAAAAAAATATAACTTTATGAAAGGAAATAAAAATGTTTGTAAAAAATGATTAGCTTTTGTTTCTTTTTCATAATAGAAATAGAAACGGCTATCAAACTTGTTTTTGTTTCTTATCCAAAATAAAAAAAAAAGAAACAAAATGAAACAGAAACATGTGAAACAAAAAAAAATAGAAATGTTACCAAACACTACCTAAACATCCAGTTTAAATTTATTTAAACTGTTTACCCTAATCTTATTGTGCTTGTTCTTCAAATCTCTTCTGTTGTAAGCATTTAGATTAGCTGTTACATTTGAGATACTCATGTTGATAAAGGCATGTCTACTGTTATAAAAATTAAAATCTCTTCTAACATGCTATCATTTATCAATGAGCTTTCATAGCCTTCATTTGTATGTAATGATGACCAGATGCAAATAGGAGGAGATTGTTGTTTCTCTTTGTTTCTTAGATTTGCATTTGCTCATACATTACATTAGGTTATATACTTAGTGGCTAAATGGGCTGCGTACCAGTTAGCGTGTCAACTATGTATAGAACTTTGCCTTTAGAATAATTTTTTTATAGACTTCACAGATTTCGGCTGTCCTCACTAAAAGACTTCAGTTAAGGCTTCACCAGCGGTCTTCATCAGCAGACCTTGTCTGCCTTCGAACAGCAGAATGACGTGTATCAGGATGTCCAGCTCATCACTTATCAAGAGGATTTTAAATTCAGATATCTATACAATATCAGTTTGAATTCAAAATCCTTCAACGATTGACTCCTGAATTCAAGGAACACGCCTTTCTAGTTTTTTCGAAGAATGAAGACTTTTGCCTCTGAATTACCCGATCGACACACTCAAAGCGTACCAACTGTAGGCAGAACTCGTTATCTACCACCTGCTCATCTCAGTACATGCTCATCTCCATACCTCGATCAGTTTTAATTGAAGAAGAAGTAAACAACACAACTCCTTGCATTTAATGCATCCAACCTAATAGAGTTGTTACTCACTTCGTCTTCTCCAACAGTCACAAGAATGCTCGCATATAAATTCTACCATTGAAGACTTGAAGAAATGGGTGGACAATGCTCTGAACTTATTCAACAACAGCAAGTCATCTTACTCAGTGCATTTAAGAGAACATAAACTGATCAACGAAGTCCTCAACAACAACAAGAAGATTGCACATTAATTGCTACTCATTTTCTTCTTCTTGTTGTACTCATTAACTATTCTTCAGCACAGTGAATATTCTACTTTCCTAGATATTTACTTCCTCACCCCCAAACACAAGTCAAATATTTTGTACACGATCCATTAGAGATTTCTGTAATAGAACTAGTGGAAAACATAGTGAACTTTCAAATCCAAGGTTGACTGCTTTGGTGGTGGACGTAGTATTCTTTATAGTACGAACCATCTCAAAATCCATGTGTTCTTTGTGTTCATATATTTACTGTTTGATTTCATTATCTGCTATTTAACTTATTCCCTTGAGCATCAAACTTCAGTGAACAACCAAGTCTTCTGGTAGTGTTTCACCAATAGACTTAGTCTGTCTTCCTATCAAGTCTTCCGCTACTTCAACATTTTCAATAGGTTGTTAGTACTTGACTTAGGAAGTCTCACAAAAAGTGTTTAAATGTTACTAGGCTATTCAACCCCCCCCCCCCTTTAACCTAGTATTGTGCCCTTTTGGACTAACAGCTACCACCCAAAACAAACACTTTTTTTGTGTGCTTCTCTTTACTAATTAATTCATCTACATCTCCCTTACATGTATACCTATAGTCACCACTATTCTCACAACCGAACCACACATTTTTGCATCCGTCCCTTGAATTTGAGTGTCTCATCATACCAAAAAAAATTGTTACTTTCCCTAGTATTTCTAAGCTACTTTTCAATCTCAACGCGACTTTCAAACACTTGATCAGTTCTAAATATATGCCCAAAATCCGAAAAAATTTCCTACGTCACTTTATTCCTACATATTAAAACAATTATTAACTTAGAAATTTACTTTACACATTTATAAAACAAGTAACAACAATTAAACATAATTTTTAAATATTTAATGACAATATATAATAATTATTTACCATTTATTAAGAAACTATTTTAGATTTATCAACAAATTAAAACAATTTAATTAAAAAACTATAAATATAAAAAGTACATATGCATACTAAATTTAATTAAACAATTACTAACATTTAAAATGATATTGTTAATTGAATTCAAAAACTATAAATATAAAAACACAAAACTTAAACCTAACAGCTTCCCCCCCTCCCTTTTGAAAACAATACAACAAACGCACCCCTTTCATTTATTTAAATCCTATAGGACCCCTCTTGTTTCCAAAAATACACATTGCCCCCCTTACTTTATCCAACAACTAGCAGCCCAAAACCCAGGAAGGGCCGGCCCAAAAAGTTGATGTTCTTCCTTGAAATCCATCCCAGAAAGATGACGTTCTTTCTTGAAAGTCATCCCAGAAAGATGGCTCTCATTGAATCATAGCCATCCTAGAAAAACGCCCTCGAAAGGTAAACGAGTTTTCTGAATCATTAACTACGAAACTTTAATGAAAATGTGTTGGGTTTGAGGATTTTCACAGTAGGGACGAAGGCGAATGAGGAGGAATAAGAAGGCTTATAACGGAGGAGAAAGAAGAAGAAGACTGAGGACATGATCTATTTCATTACAATTTTGAATAGCAGTACAATTAGACTAATCAATTAAACTATTGAACCGCGGTGCAAAAATAATAACCCCCGTAGCAAGCCTACTTTTCATTAAGGGTATCGTAGTTATTAAGGGTATCGTAGTCAATTAAACTAGACAATTTTTGCAATACACATAATGACTACGATACCCTTAATGTACCGTAGACGTGCTACTGAGGTCATTATTTTTGCACTGCAGTTCATCAATTTTATTGTATTATTTTTTGCACCGTTGTTGAATAGTTTAATTCCCTAGTTTAATTGTACCGCGATTCATCAATTTTATTGCATTAATTTTGCACCGCGGCTCAATAGTTTAACTATCTAGTCTAATTACACCGCGGTTCATCAATTTTATTGCATTAATTTTTAGCTTCTTGCACCGCAGTTCAATAGTTTAATTGTGTAATCTAATTGTACCGCGATTCATCAATATTTGTACCACAATTCATCAATTTTATTACATTAATTTTTGTACAGCGGTTCAATAGTTTAATTGTGTAGTCTAAATGTACAGCGATTCATCAATATTTATATCGTGATTCATCAGTTTTATTGCATTAATTTTTACACTGCGGTTCAATAGTTTAATTGTGTAGTCTAATTGTACTGTGATTCATCAATGTTTGTACCGCGATTCATCAATTTTATTTCATTATTTTTTGCACCGCGGTTCAATAGTTTAATTGTCTAGTTTATTTGCACCGCGGTTCATCAATTTAATCAGATATTTTTGCACCGTGATTCAAAATAATTTAATTGTGTAATGTAATTGCACCGTGGTTCAAAATTGTAATGAAATAGACCATGTTCTTAGTTTTCATTTTTTTTTCTTTTCCTCCGTCGTAAGCCTTCTTATTCCTCCTCCTTCGCCTTCGTCCCTACTGTGAAAATCCTCAAACCCAACACATTTTCAATAAAGCTTCGTAGTTAATGATTCAAAAAATTTGTTTCGTTGCGCATACAAGAAAATATGGCAATCACAATGTTTTAACCACACCGTTTTTTAGAAAACGTTGTAGTTGGTATGTATTAGACAACGTTTCTACAATAAATGTTGCATATAATCCTTTATACAACGTTTTATTATATAAACGCTTGTATTATGCCTTATAGATTTTGGCAAACTTTGTAATTAAGTCAGGTTTTACAACATTTGTTTTAAAAAAACGTTGTGATACCCCCGCACAAAAAAAAAAAAAACGGCATTTCCCCGCTTAGTCTATTTTCCCCTCTCCCAATTAAACACTCACAGAAGATCGAGAACGCACACCAGGGAATGAGCGTGATAGAACCCTAAAATTTCCACCGCCTACGGCTGTAACACATTGGCATTCACCCTCGCCCCTCTGCCACATAAGTTCCAATATATTCTTCTTCATCGTAAGTCCCTCCCTCCTCCTTTCAAATGTTAGTTTATGTTTCGTGATTTCCTTTGAAGAACTAAACTCGAAGTTGTTATAGGTTATCGGAAATAGTTTGGAGTACAACAGATACATATTCTTGACCTACCAGACTACTTTGAAGGTAAAAACATAATTCCTTTCTGCAATTCTGCTTATTATTAATTTTTTTGGTGTTTGAGAATAAACAATGGATTTGTATGTTAATTTTAGTCTTTAAGTTACTAATTAAAAATTAAAACTGAAAATTGCACTCAATGTGTTTGATGAAATGACAAAAAGAAGAAATTTGATAAATTTTCAAATATGTCTATTGGGTATCAATTTATTTCACTGCGTTGGCCAAGTTTCTTTCTTCTCAAAATTGATGACTTATCTCCATTTAGTTTAGTGGAAATCTCACATACAGCCCATAATATTTGAGAGAAAGTTATCTGGGAGAAAAAAATTATATTGTGTTTATTCTTACATCTTGACGAGTATCTTTGAACTGGAAAACAGAACACTTTTCATTAGATTTTCCTTGATACATTCAGTTTTTGGCTCATGTTGTGAGGTCTATTAGCCTTACGCGGTACGAAGTAACCAGCCCCCTTACCTCTTCTATGTCAAATGGGACTGTAGTTTGACCTTGCTGTGTGGTTTTTAACTGTTTGGCCTAATTTGTAGCACCGTTATAAGAGATGTCTAATTTTAAGGGGATTCTGGATGGACTCTTACAAGTTGACATGTATAATAGATGGTGGTCCTTAAACGAGATCTCATGTGAAACCATATCTCATAAGTAATTAATTTATCAGAGCCCACGCATTAGTGCTTTTAGTACAGTTAGATACTGGAGCTACCAGAACTTCTAGCCCATGAGGATTATTTTACCTTGGATTTTTGTCCCCCCCCCCCAATTTTCAATCTAAAATGGCATGATTGTCTTTTGGTTCTCCTTCTCATAGTTCTATAGCTGTCCTTTTCTCTTGGCAAGCCTTCATTCGCTGGACCTATATAACTTGTTCAAAAGTTTTTACAGTTCAAGTTTTCTCTTGCTTACCTGTAATAATTTGGGTTTTTTTGCTTGAGATAAGTCGACAAGTTCAGCTGCTTCTTCCAAGAGAGCCTCAATTCTGCCATCTCTTAACCCGTACCATCTGATATTATTTCTGCTCTGACAACAGATAAGTGCAGCAAAACAAACTTCCAGAAACAAGATCTGGCTTTCGCTGCATCAGCCAAAGCTTGCCACTGCCATCAAAGTACACACTCAGAAATTAAACATTTTACCATCAACCACTAACGCCAAAAACTATGATTAAATAAAAATGTCATAGAATGACCTAAATGCATAATGCAAATTCGAGGTTTATACAAAAAGTTAAAATTTCAAGAATCTACCCAGTTGTATTACCACTAATGTGATGAAATTCAACTTTCTAACAAAGGGCAAACATTTGAAAAATATTTATTTAAAAGGCTTGCTGCTACACACGACTAAAATCTGAACTTCTGAGATTAGTAGAACCAATTTTTTATCGAGCGTACATGCATAACTCATCAAATTTTATCTCAAGGTCCAATTGTAGATCAGTGATTCCCCCAATTTAGTGCAGTTAATCTATAGCATGGTAGGTCAATATTAAAGTTTTTACTTTCATATTTATTTCTCTTTGTTTCGTGCATTGCTAGTTGTATTGAGCTTTCAATTCTACAGTTACTTATTTACAATAAAAGCGGACCAGAAGTTAGCCTAAGGGAGTTCCAATCTGGAGATCCATCAGTATTAGAGCACTTTGTCTCTAAGCTTGGTTTAGCTTTTGGATTGTACTTTGACGGACCGCTCCTCCGTCTTTTCTATTTTTTTTTAATAGAGTAATACTCCATCCGTCCCTAAATTATCGTCCTCCTTTCCTATTTTGTCAATCCAAAAATAATTGTCCAGTTTGAAACTTACCTTTTTAGAATATCACTTTTACCACTTTACCCTTACTTTTTCACTCTATTTTAATTATGAGCAACATACACATGTATATTAAAGGAAACTATACATTAAACCAATATAAATAATCAAGTCAATTGTTTTTTCTTAAATTGTACGGCATGTCAACTAGAACGATTATTTAGGGATGGAGGGTGTATACGTTTCCTTACTTATAAAAAATAATCAATATATATAAGGTTGATATAGGTGGCAATTTTTGCCCGCCCCATTTGCCTAGAATAATGGGTATTCCAAAATTTTAAGTGAACGAATGACGCAGGCACATTGATTATGATGCTAAATGCGCCCACTTGAGCACCCATACTAAAACTCATTAACTTTCTCTTCTAATTTTGTTTTATCAATTACATACATAATTATAAAATACTTAAGATTAATAATGACATTTAATATAATTAATATATTTATATTGTACACCCACTTTTCCAACCACACACACACACACACACACACACACACACACACACATATATATATATATATATATATATATATATATATATATATATATATATATATATATATATATATATATATATTACACCCGCCCTTCCAACCGCCACCGCCACCCCAAAATTGCAAAGCAAAACATGGAATGTTATTCTATGACTCTGTACCCTTAAATGAAACACAAACTCTCAAATTGTTCAATTTTTATAACTATGTAAATATCCGTCCCTGTTACACTATAAATAGATTCATAGCGGTTTTGTGAGCAGTGTGCAACATGCGACATTCTTATTTGTTCGAACCTTCTCATATAGATTTGTACATGTGGCTTAGTTAGCTTGTTCAGTTTTTTGTCAGGTTTCCACTCGTGTGTTTGTCTATTGGGCTTAAGCTAAATTAAAAATCTAACCACAAAATAGAAGATTGAATTGAGGATTACAACAACAAAAATACATTTTTACATACTAATACAAAAAACTATTAGTAAAAATTAAAATACAATTTCGAAGAAAAGTTATTTTCTTCACAAACTACTACTTCCGTTCTTAGTTCATTTGTCACATTTTATTAGATCCCTATTATTTTCCTTTTATTAGTGTCATATGTGTTAAAGAGAAGAGAACATAAAACTCTAATACTAACTACTCCATCTGTTCCACCTAAACGTCCACGTTTGAAAAATTAATTAATAAGAAGTTATATTAATATAATTGAAGTTAGTCTTAATTACAAAAATATACTTTAGCACAAGCAATATGTCGGTCTTTTCCAATTATTGTGATTGTAATTATATATATATAGTTAGTTAGTTAGTTGTAACTTTTGATAATTTTTTGTAAAAAAATTTATTTTTTTGTAATTTTTATATTTATTTGATAAGTGCATGTTAATGAGTAAATGGACACCTATGGGCGCCCATGCCCATTTAGTGCCCGCCCATATATGCCCATACTATTAAATGGGCACTTACTTGCCCGCCCATTTGAGCCCGCCGCCCATTTAGATTCGCCCACACCCGCCCATACCAGCCCATTTGCCACCTCTAAAGGTTGATTAGGACAGCATCCAGATGCGGATGCCCTATGGCTACCTAGATATTTTCTGGTTCTTTCTTTGGAAAGGAATGTATAATAATTTAAAGTGGGCTGAGCAGTGTTAGCCTAATAAAGATGGGCCAGACACACAAACAGGTGGTGTAGGTACTGTGAGTGGGCCATTATTTCCAGCTCTTAAGAGCAGGAACAACAAAGTTCTTCATTTGGGGAGTTTAAGCTTTATTTTTTTCTATTTTATTACAAAAATACCATTAAGCTCCCTAATAAAAATACTCTTTTAATAATGCACAAACTCCAATACTTTTATATATCTCATTATCTTTATCTCCAATAATTTAATATTTTTATAGAAAAATGGCTAGAAATTTGAAAAATTTATAGAAATTTTTTATGATATCCAAATGAAACAAATCAAGTCTCTATTTGTAGGTAAAAATGTTTACTTTAATACAGGGAAAAAATATTTAAAAAATATTTTTTATGGTTGAAAATTGATGAAAAAAGAAAATGAAGAAAAAGTAAATAATGAAGCAATTGGAAAGGAGGGAGGAAAGGGCAAGTGGCAGATTTTGGGTGACAGGAAAGGAAAGGCTCAGGCAATTGTCGGATGGCTTTTGAACAAAACAACTGAGTTTTGATGCCTTTTTCCCTCTAACTACGTTGTTTTGACAATAAAGTTTTTGTTAGGCCGGGGAGTTTGTTTAGCTCCTGAAACGCCCTTTTTCTTAATAAGCATACCAACAACCATTGTTAATTGGAAGAATCTCAATTAATCTCATAATCTTATAAGCATCCATTTGGGAGCTTTGTTGTTGATGGTCTAATACAAAAGTAAGTAAGAGCAAGAACAACGAAGCTCCCCATTTGGGGAGCTTAACCTTCATTTTTTTTATTTTATTACAAAAATGTCATTAAGCTCCCCACTTAAGCTCTTCAATAAAAACACTCTTTCAACAATGCGCAAACTCCAACACTTTTATATACCCCATCATATTTATCTCCAATAATTTAATATTTTAATAAAAAAATGGCTAGAAATTTGAAAAATTCATAAATTTTTTTTCTGATATTCAAATGAAACAAACCAAGTCTTTATTTGTAGGTAAAAATATTTACTTTAATACAGGAAAAAAAATACTTTTTATGGCTCAAAATTGACAAAAAAAAAATGGAGGAAATGTAAACTTTAGTCAACAGGGAAGGGGGAGAGCAGCAGGAGGTGAGCAGGATTTTTGCAGGAAGCTGTCGGAAGCTTTTGGCCAAAACGGTTGTGTTTTGGCTTAATTTTTGGCAAACGACCCGTTTTGGCTTTAAAAAATTTGTTAGACACGGGAGCTTAGACCAAAAACAACAAAGGCTCCTAACCAAGTGCTAAGCGGATTGTATGAAATAACAAAAGAGCTAATGAGTGCTTAGCTAAGCAAAAAGTAGTTTGGAGAGCATCTTAAGCTCTCGTGCTTAAGGAAAAAAAACAGCCAAAACGACACAGTATTACGAAAAAGTGAACCAAAACCGTGCGTTTTGGAGAAGCCTTCCGCCTGCCACTTTCTGCCACTTTCTGACTTTTCTCCTATTCACATTACATCATTTTATTTTCTTTTCTTCCATTTTCTTTTTTTTACCAATTTTCAGCCATAAAAAATATTTTTTTTTAATTTTTTTTTCTGTATTAAAGTAAACATTTTTACCTACAAATAGAGACTTGGTTTGTTTCATTTGGATATCGAAAAAATTTCTATGAATTTTTCAAAATTTTAGCCATTTTTCATAAAAATATTAAATTAGTGGAGATAAAGATGATGTAGATATAAAAGTGTTGGAGCCATCATTGTTGAAAGAATATTTTTATTGGGGAGCTTAAGTGAGGAGTTTAATGGCATTTTTGTAATAAAATAGAAAAAAATGAAGCTTAAGCTCCCCAAATGGAAAGCTTTGTTGTACATGGTCTTATATTGCTCCTTGAACCACTTTTTGCTTAATTAAGCTTCCACAAAAACCTTTGTTGTTTTGAAAAATCTTAAAAAATCCCTTAAAGCACAATATTAAGCACCTTTGTTGTTTGTGGTCTAAGAGTCAATTACGTCGGAACAGAGGAAAGGAGAGATGTGTCGAATCACCGATTCGCCCGTAGACAAAGGTTTGTCGAAGACGTTAGTGGAAGAGTCCGGAGAGGGAGGGAGCTCCCTCTGTGCTCCAACATCTGATGCTAGTGGAGAGTGTAGCGAGATTGGGGGTGCGGCAAACAGGGACGCAGGATCTGGTACTGGGTTCTCGGTTGAGGTGGAGAGAGTACCCTCAGAATCGAGTGGCGCTGAAGAAATTCCAGCCAAGATAGATTCTCCGATGGGTATCTCAAAAGATTCGAACATTTCAAAGGACATCACGACTTTTGAAGGGATGCTAGAAGAAGGTCACGTTGAACCTATCGTGTGCACACCGTTATCTGTCCTGACATCAATTTTACTCTGTGTCCTCGCATGTGTTGTGTGTTTCCAGCCCACCACTACCTTCGTTTACATTTAGAATAATCATTCTTCCATTCTAATTCCTTTTTGGCAGCCGTTGTACATTAGGAACTGATTTTCTGCATCTCACTTTTGTTAGATAAGCTGATCAGTTACCTCTGGAAGCACATGTATGCACTAGTAGGCATCTGATCCACATGTCATGGATGGATAATCCAATGAACTATAAACTCAGTTTATTTCTATCAAGTTCGTCGACATGTGAACTTTACTGATACTAGTATATCTATCTGTCATCTAGTGTCTTATTAGAAGTACTGGGAGATTGAGATTAGGCAGCAAATTATTTGGAATTAGGCTGTCAAAATGAACATGTATGTGATACGTTAGAAGTTGCTAAACAACGAACTTGAACTAATTTTGTTATGTATTGTTGTCTATAGTTCATTGGGTAGGTGATTCTAGTAATAGAAAGAGTATGACCTCCATCTTTTTCTTGTGTGTGTCAAGATGAGACAACTTAGTGGACACAAGATAAAATTCGAAAAACTAAAGTTCGGAAGGAAGGTAATTATGATATGTTAGAAGTAGCTGAGTAAGAAATAAAATGAATTTTTTGTGTAATATGAATATCTAACTTTTGGTCTAGTATCTTGTTAGAAGTACTGGGAGATTGAGCTTAAGCAGCAGATTACTAGATATTAAGCCTGTCGGAATGAGGAAGCACATAATTTGGCTGAAAGGGATTATGTAACAAACTTGAACTAATTTTGTTATGTATTGTCTATAGTTCTTTGGGTTGGTGATTCATGTAGTATTAAAAAGTACGACCTCTCCTTAATTTTTTTTTAAAATGTGATTGGTTCAAGATGAGACTATTTAGATGGACGTAGGATAAAATTGGAATAAGTAAAGTTCAGAAAGAACATATTTATGATAAGATAAAAGTAGCGGCATAAGAATGATCTTTTGTGTGTGTGTGTGTATGTAAGATGAATATGTTACTGATGTCTAGTATCTTGTTAGAAAGTATTGGAAGATTGAAATTAGGCAGCAAATTAACTGGTATTTATTGTTTATTAAACATGTTCATCGCATGTGAAAGCTGAAAGGGGTGCAAATGATGAAATCATACAAACTTTAACGTAAAATGGATGGTATGAAAAGTAAGGGAAATGTGGAAGATGCAAAACGTAGGACAATACCCCATATGTTGATATGGGGTCTAGGGATTGGTCATCATCTCATTCTCCAATTATAGCTGTAGTAGTGCTTTCTTGTCTTGCTACTCTCTCTTTCTCTCTCTCTCAATCAATCTCTGTACGTCTGTGTGCGCGCGCGTATTTGATAACCTTGGATTGTTATCCATGTAGATGAAATGAATTATACTCCTCATTTCCTCTTAGCATAGAATCCGTAAAGCAGATTGAACTTTGATGTCTGACCTACTCTCTCTGTCTCCAACCACTAGTGAGTAAAAAGGGAAAGTTACCGAAAGCTATGGGTGATCATTGAAAAGGATTCTCTTTGTTAATATTCCTTTGTTGAGTGAAGTAAGTTATAGAGTAGAATTTCCTCTATGAGATGGCCCAGTGGTAGACCTAGGAAAACTGTACGGTCTCATGTTTGATCCGTTTTTACACCCCTTTGGACCCAAAAAAAAGAAGAGAAAATAGAGCAGAATCAATGTAGTGGTTTTTATCTAATGATTACAACTTGCTCTTACAGTGGTGTTTCTGGGGAAGGTTCTGGAGTCACTGTTGAGGGATCTACTCCTATCACTGAAGAAGATATTGCAACTCCTCCTACTGCTGACACAGAGGCAAGTCTAACTCTGGGATTACTAGTATTCTGATTCCAATGAATTTGGTTCCTTTTTTTTTGCTACTTTCCAGATCCTGCTCTGTTCATCAATTAGGATTACAGAGATATTATTTTGATGCCAACAGAATCATTTTGCTTCTTTTAAACATTTCTTTTGGTTAGTATCTATTTTCTCCAAACATCATGATATCCAATGATAAACACTGATGATGATTCCCATGAAGCAACAGCTACAGATGTCTATCCTCTATTTTTGCGGATCTGCCACTAAATTTTAACAGAAAGAGGCTCATTATTTTCCTTTTCTATGTGAGTGCAGGATTTGAAGTGTTTTGTGTTCTCTCTGATCTCACTTCACTTCAAGATCAAGCCAATTTAAGGGCAGGTCACGGTATGCATTGGCACTTTTGAACTTTTTGCCAAGAGATGGTTGTTGAAGCTGTATACTGGATCAATCAATAAGTTGTCTGATCAGATGCCCAATATTTTCAAAGAGAAATTACTACAAGTTTTTCAAATTTCATACTCAAGCTAAACTTGGTTCGTTGAATAATTAAGAGTATAAAATTGAGGAGTATAATTTATTTGTGGCCTGATCTTTTACATACTTCAACTCGGATTCTCTTCAGTTGTGTGTTGCATCATTTTCCATGAGATAAAAGCTTGAATGCTAAACTAATTGCCAAAGCTTGAAAGAACTGAAGAGAACTACTGAAGAACACGTCACGAAAGATAATGTATGTTATTCTTGCTCTTATCGGAAGCTTGAAAGTTATGCTCAAATCCAAATGGGAGGGTTTGGTCTCAAATTTTACCCTAGGACAGATCTAGTAATTAACATAAGGGGGCAGTTTCCCCCTGTTAATGTTGGAAAAGTACATGTTTTACTTTGGTTTAACTTGCCCTCTTTTAGTTGAACCATATGTAAACTTTGATTAAACATCTCCCCCTGCACACTTGCTTGTTGGGGTGAAATTAACTAGTAATTTCAAAATAAGTATCTACTTATAGATGTACATTTCATGTGGTAAACATTAGGCAGTAGAACAGAACTCAAAGCGAACATCTTGGGTTGGTCAGTTTTACATATGTTTTGATAAAGCTCTGCAGTGCGGGGTTTTGAATCAACTGCAAAGTATTATCACATTTTCTGTACTTCATGCACCGGTTATAATTATAGTATGCTAGCAGGAGATGATGAATGATATAGACTTGCTTAAACAAGATCATGAGAACAGGATTAAGCACTTGGAGACTCAGATCAATCAGCTGAGTATTCCTGGCATGGAAAGAGGACTTTCCCAATCCAATTTAGTTCTTATGCAGAGGCTTAAAGTTTGACATGAATCAGAGATTTCGTAGTTCAGAAAGCAGCAAGTGAATCAACCATAAGTCAGCTCCACCAAAGTTTGGCTGCCCATAGAAATCATATAGAAGTTCTAGCGAGCAGGTTGGAGCAAGTCCATTCTGACGTGGAATTGAGATGTAAGTGCAACTGAATACTGGGCTTCGCTGTCCATCCAACTGGAATAAGTCTGCTGATTTTTCTGTCACAGATAAGAACGAGATTCAGGATTTGAAGGACTGTCTGATGGTTGAACAGGAAGAGAAAAAAGGGTTGACGAAGAAGCTCCAAAATTTGGAAAAGAAAAGTGAGTACATATGCCTCATATAATAGTTGCAGAAGACTGATTTGATCTCTAAATTTCCTTCATTCCGAAGAAATAGTCTGTACTATGTACAAAGTCAAACTCATGTTTTGCACAAATCATAACTGACTCAATTGACTGTAAGCATTTGGCCATAGCTGAGCTCCACTTCCTTTACCAAGTGTGCATTTGAAAAATCATCAAATTTTTAAAACTATTTTTGAAAAGAAAAGTTTTCTTGGGATGTTGCAGAAAGGAATGGTGACACTACTTTTTTGGGATCAGGGGAAGTACTATTGTCTTTCCCTCCATAGTCAAAGCTTTGCAATGGCCATTATTGAAGAAATCAGTCACTCTTAATAGAAGGACTTTTCATTCGTCATCTGAGCTAATTAACACCTTGATTTGAAGCAAGTAACCATTTGATTGTATGTTTCAGTGCTGATTAACAGTGCAAAGTTAGTGAAAAACCAACAAGATTTTACTTCAGATCGACATCTTGAAACACTCAAGCAGAAGATAATGAAGCTGAGGAAGGACAGTGAGGTTCTTAAAAGGCAGCTACTTGAATCGAAGGAGGATTGAGTTGTTTCCAGATATTATCGTCTCTCATGCCAATGCCCATAACTGACCCTGTGAGTTTGATTCTGTTCTGTTGTAAACAGAATACCTCTTTTAACTGTTACATAGAGTTTCTACTTTCAAGATTGCTAAAAGTGCTTGTTCATGAAGGGGTTAGCCTTGTAAGCTACAGTTCCACCAAAGTAAATGAGAGGTTACTCCAAACAATCCAATGTGAGGTATACCAGTTGAACCAACTAGCTAGATTACAGTACACCTTGATCAAACCTTCCATTACTAATACCTATTTTTAATTTTCTTGTGAATTATTCATGCAGGTTAGTGATTTGACATGCATTAATCTATCTGTGCTGCAACAAAAATTGAGTGAGGTAGTTCAAACCTGACTGAATCTCAGATGAATTTAACATGTGCCAGGGGGTCCTGTTAATAAGTGTTTTATAACAATATATGTTTATCTTTGAGAATTAATCAACACAAATGTATTGGTGGGACAGCGTGCTTCAGCAAGGCAATGTGTTGGCTTTTCTTTACTCTGTTGGTTGAGTTGGTTGGGTGTCACGATGACCCGGCTACAACTATCACAAATGGGCCGGGGATTATTATTCTATCATTATATGCAGAAAACAATCATTCAAATCTCCCCATGCATAATGCTGCACTTCATTGCTTATCTCTCTATAACATATTTTCCTTTGAAACTCTAGCTGTACTTGCTGCAGGCTGTACGTTCAGGAAGAAGAAATAGTTAGTTTACTTTGAAATAAGTCTCTATAATGTAGCTAGACAAATTAAGGATAGCCAAATACTTACTTCAAAATTCCACTTTTACTCCTCGTCTTGTTGAAACCTGGATCATTTTTACGGTTGCGAGTTGATCTTAGTATGATGCGTGCTGCTATTTCAGTTTAAGATGATAGCTGGTGTTTTATCATGTATGTTATCACTTATAGAGATAATTTTTGATATTCAATTGCTATTATATGGTTTTCAAATAAAGGATTGTAATGCAGTTTCTAGTTAGTCATAATGACATAGCTTCGTATGAAATACTTGTAATGGTTTGATTGTGATGCGGGAGCATGGGTCCAAGATTCGATATTCCTTTCTATTTCTTTTTCTGTTTATTGGTTCGTGGCAGCCTGTTCTTCATCAAGGCGGGCAGCTTTTGGGTAGCATAAAACTTCAAGCAAGTGTGAACTGTTTTGGACAGCCTAGGTCCAAAACGTGGGCTGTTTTAGGAGCAGGTTAGGCGTGGGTTTTGGCAAGTATTTTGGGCAGGTTCTAGGCGTATGAGTTACTGGGATTAACAGGTAGTTATTGGGTTATATTTGTAAGGGAAAAATTCTGTTAAAACCAAACTGTTTTGGGCTGTTTTTATGTAATGTGTTGGAGCAGTTTTAAAGGTTGTAAACTGACCAAATTAAACTAAGGGTTTGGGGTTGTAGTTTACAAAGAAGCTTAATAATTTTTGGGCAGTTTTTTTGAGGGTTTTGTAGCGGGTTTGAGGTTGTTTGGGTGGGCAGCAATTCGGCCAAGGGCCGATTACAAGGGCTGGAACGATTTGTTGAATTCAAGCTTCCGCATACGCATCAAATTGATATAATCATTAAGTTTTTATGGCTTGTTCCCTGTGCAATAACCTAAAGCTCTAGCCTTTCTTGATCACTGACTCACCTATCACAGGAGAATGTTTTTATGGCAGCAGCTGCAGTTGCACTTAGAGGGAAGGTCCCTACTCTAGCTTCATATGGCAGATATAATATTCTGGAAATGCATCAATGGGGTGGATTTATGGAGCCCTAGCCCTTCCTGCCGCAGGTTTGAACCTTTTCTTCAATCTTCATACCATTTTCGTACCTTTAATATTCCCAGTTGGTTGTGTATGTCTATCTACTATATCTGCCTCTCAGCACGTTCACGTACTCATAAATAGTTGACATTTCATAAAGTTTTATTGGTTGTTTCATTTTGATTCGACAAGAATTATTTGTTGTCCCAGAGCAATGTAATTTCCCTTGTTACTAACTATTATTTGTATAAGCTTGAAAGAAGGCCGTGAATCATTTGTGAGAAGCATATACTTTCTTCAAGATTGGTTGTTTTAGTGAGTCATTGTCAAGAACATGCATCTGTTTGTACCATATAGTACCCTCAAATGCCTATTCTTTTAGGGGTTATTGACTTTCTCAAGCACATGTATTCATTGCATATAAATCAATGATTTGGCACATGACAGGAACATGACTGCCTTATTGAAACACACACACACACACACACACGCACATGACAGGAGCTGTTGTCTTGCCCATTTCGATGGTTCTGATTATGGGGTGCTGTGTTTATTATTGTTTCTATCAGAATCAGCTGCTAGAGAAAGAAAAACCAAAAAACACAAACTAAAGGATGCAGTTTCAAAAGAAACAGCAGCAGCAGCAGCTTTGATAGACATTCCTTATGCAACATCATCCAGGAAGAGCAGTCAACATGCAATAGATATGCAGCAGTCAACATGCAACAGATATTCAGGTCGATAAACAGAATGCACTGTTTGTATTATATTCTTTCTCTTTTTATGGAACAGACTACATTTCTGAATTTTGACTCGATTCCAATCTACGGTCATTTCATATCAGTCGCTACTTTGAAAGAATAAATATCAATTTAGAATTATTGAATTATGTATTGTAAATTTGTAATTTGTCAATGGGTCTATGGAGGATTGAGCAATTGACAATTTTTGTAATATTTTGAACCTGGAAATGGTATTAAATTTAGAATTAACCGTTTTTACAATATTTTTAATTAAATGTTGTGAAAAAACTTTTACAACGTTTTCTAAAAGTTGTAATACAACTTTTACAACATTTTTAAAATGTTGTGGTGATAGTTTTTACAACGTTTTTCATTAAATGTTGTGATAAACTATTTACAACAATTTTGAAATGTTGTCATTTTGTTTCCACAATGTTTTTAAAATGTTGTACAATAGTTTTTACAACAATTTTGAAATGTTGTCATTTTGTTTCCACAATGTTTTTAAAATGTTGTACAATAGTTTTTACAACAATTTTGAAACGTTGTCATTTTGTTTCCACAACGTTTTTCAAATGTTGTGTAATAGAAATCTAGGAATGAAACGATGTTGGGGTAGGAGATAGCACAATGTTTTTTACAACATTTCCAAAACGTTGCATTAAAAAAGGACTTACTACAACGTTACATATCACAATGTTTTGAAAAACGTTGTAAAAAGGCTTTAACAACATTTTAAAAACGTTGTGAAAGGCTTTTTCAAATCCAAAGTGTGTTGCCAAAGCTGTTGAAGGAGACGATGGTATTTTCAGAACAATATTTCGAAAAGTGACCGGCCATAATTTTACCCTTTTTTAAAATCATAGAACCAGTCTAGAAATATGATGTTCTTCCTTGAAAGTCATCCTAAAAAGATGACTTTATTTTTTTTTTGAAAATCATAGAACCGGCCAGAAAGATGAGTTTTTTTTATATAAAAAAATATCATAAAACCGGACCAGAAAGGTGATGTTCATCCTTCAAAGCCATCCTAGAAAGATGGTTCTCATTCATTCATAGTCATCCCAGAAAGATGGCTCTCCATTCATTCATAAACTACCCAGAAAAATGGTTTTTTTTTTTTTTACCTTTTTCGTTAATTTTTTGAAAAATACTCCCTCCGTCCCACAATTATTGTCTTCCTTTCTTTTTTCGTCCCAAAATAATTGTCTTGTTTGAAGCTTTTCTTTTGTGGACAACATTTTTACCACTTTACCCTTACTTTTTCATTTTACTTTAATTATGAGCCACAAATAAATGGATTTTAAAAAAAACTATACAACAAACAAATATTAATAATCAAGTCAATTAATATTTTTTAATCTGTGTCGGTCAAACAAGACAATAATTTTGGGACGGAGGGAGTATTATATATACACAATGCAAGTAAAATTTGACAAATTGGAAGTAAAATTTACCGTAACATGCGCGTCTTCCGTGTGGGTATCATTATTGTTAGAATTTGTATCAGTATGCATATTGTTGTTGTTGGAATTCATATCTACGTTGTTTATTTTGGAGAAATTTTTCAGCATTGCTTTTCCAAAAATCTCAAGATTCTCTGCAAAATGTTATAACATTGGAACTTTTTTGGACAATGTTATGTTTTGATTGGACATACGACAACCCATCAAATGATATTACAAATCTTGTTGGGTAGGTTTGATATAAAGCTGTTGGGAATCCCAAAATTCAATCTTTCTCAATTTATTGATTTACTTTTTTCATTTAAATTTATAAGGGTAAAATAGTACTTTTACCATTTACATGTGTTGTATAAGGAAAAGACACGTTTTATTAAGCACCCCCTTTACAAATTGTGATTCTATGTGGGTGTTTGGATTTTAAATGAATGGAAAGGAGAAGAGAGAGAGAGAGAGAGAGAGAGAGAGAGAGAGAGAGAGAGAGAGTCGATGAGGGAGTTTATGGAGATGGGTATGTTGGGTTGTTGTCTTGCTTGCATAAACCGAGTTATTTTTGGAAAGGAGAGATTTGTGATTGTTATGGTAACAAAGGAAAGTTCCAAGAAAGAAAATTAAAGAAGAAGAAAATGGGTGTGCTGGAGAATGAGAAAAATGAGTTAATAGGAAGGGGTTGGTGTCAAAAGGATAGATTGGACTAGTGAGGGTCTATGTGATAGATTAGTTTTGGTCTATTTGGAACATGATTTCTAGGCGTGTGACTTTTAGTTTCAACATTAATGAGAAAGGTTTTGGATGGTGGATTAACCAACCTATTTCATTGGTTACTAGTAAGGTTCACGTGCGTTGCACGTGGTGTTAATGATTTTGTTTAAAGTGATTTGTTGGTTATTTCATTTTTTTGTTGACTTTTAATTATTAGATTTTTATGTGTTTTAATCTTTACAGTTTTTTAGACTTATAAATTATCTTGTTGTGTTAAGGGGTGGTCAGGTGGTAGACCTTTCTGAAGTGTAGTCTTGGGTTCGACTTCGGATGGAAGAAAAAAAAATTATCTTGTTGTGTGTTTAGCATTTATGATACTTTGTTTTTTGGTCATTTATAATGCATGCTTTTAGTCATTGTATAGCAACTTATCCTACACATTTGTCTTTTCTGTTGGTTATTTTAAAATCTTTTTTTTTTTAATATCAAACATGAGTTCATTCATTTTTATTAGTTTGTAAATTGAAAACAATTCAAACTTACTATCTTAGATAAACACATTGTTGTTGGAGACTTTGCTTATGTCGTTTATGGAATTTATGACTCTTTAAAAAAATTGTGTTGGAGAATCAAACTCTCAACCCCAAAGTATATAGTTACACTAAAAAAATACAAAATTCCACCAAAGTATCTATGAAGTCCCACTTTGCCACACCCAACCTAAATTTTGTATCATTTACATATCATTTTATAACTTTTTTTCTAGTTTACTTGATCAGATTCAGCTCCAACGAAAGGATAGAGGTCAGCAACATTGAAAGTTTATGAAACACCATAATTATCCGGTAATTCTACTTCATAAGTATTGTCACCAATCTTTTTCAAGATCCTGAACGGACCATCAGCCCTTGGTTTCAACTTTCCATGACGTCCACGAGGGAATCGCTCCTTCCTCAAAGTAATCCAAACCAAATCTCCCTCCTTGAAAGCTGATTGCTTCTGATGCTTATATGCACTTCTTTGGTACTTCCCATTTTGCTTGATAATTTCTTGTCGAACCTGCTCATACATCTTCTTGATGTACTTAGCACGTTCTTCACCGTCACCACTAAAATGTTGAGTGGTAGGAAGAGGGGCTAAATCCAATGGAGTAATTGGATTATGACCATACGCAACTTCGAATGGGCTCCTACCAGTAGTTTGGCTAAAAGATCGATTATACGCAAACTCTGCTTGAGCCAATATTGCATCTCATTGACGTGGATTTTTGCCAATCATACTTCATAAAAGATTTTCCAAGATCCTGTTCACAGACTATGTTTGTCCGTCGGTCTGTGGACGATGAGACGAACTAAATTGAAGTTTAGTTCCAAGCTTCCTCCAAAGTGTACGCCAAAAATGACTCATAAATTTTGAATCCCGATTAGATGTAATTGTCCTTGGAATACCATGAAGCCGCACAATTTCCTCGAAGTAAAGATCAGCGACATGTGTAGCATCCAAAGTCTTTGTGCAAGGGACAAAATGTGCCATTTTTGAGAAGCGATTAACCACCACCATGACTGAATCTTTATTTCTTTGAGTGCGAGGCAACCCAACAACAAAATCCATGCTAACACCCTCCCAGAAAAGTTGCAGATTGTTGCTGTAAGTTCAGGGAATAATACTCTGTTGTAGAAATTTGAAGAGTCCTTCCAACTTTTGGTATTATGTGATTCTCTCATTTTGGACACTTAGGAAAATGAGCAGCCTCACCCTTAGTATTATGTTCATTGACTTATCTTGGAAGGTTGTTCCAAGTTTGCCTATAAAAGGGTTATTTTGTAATGAACAAAACACATATTACGAATAGATATTTTGTGAGCTTTTCAGCTTGTTAAAAAGATCTGTTTCTTCTTATATCTTACTCTAAACTCTTTGGTGGACTCCTAGAGTGGTGAGTGTTGAGTGTGCCTTGTATTTCCTCCTACTTCCCCATACTTTCCGGTGTCAGTTACCAATTTGACATTAAGGTGCACATGAGATTTCACGTGTAGGGCATTTTGGTCATTTTCTGGCAATGTTTTCTCTGCTTTTATATTACCCAAAGAGAAACTTCTTTTTCTTCTTTTCAAACAACTTCCCAACAACTCTTTCTCTGCTTCTTCTCCATCAATGACCTCTTATTTAAATTTTAATTGAAATAAAACTCAAGAGAGTATGAATCTTTTACTCAAAATTTTATATTGAAAAATAAATAAAAATAGAGCGGAATCATATCAGATATCAGAGAGATATAACTGAAGATCAGATAATCACAATCAGGTGTCAAGGCCGCCACGAATAAGAACCCACAAAAAATTAAAACTGTCACAGCCCCCCGACATCTCTCCATTTCTCTCTCGTACAACACAATACATAAACATACACCGCGAATTTCAAAACTCATATTTGAACAAATCACAAATGTATACGACAAAGATGAGGCACGTCATGGTTCAATTCTTCTTCATCGTCCCTAGCTTAAACTCTAATAAATTTCTCATCAGCACCGTTGATATTGTTTTTGGACTACTTTCGATTGGGCCAAAAATATGATTAACTCTCAAAATTACCCAATAAATCTCACATTGCACCCCAACCTACGAAGTGTCTCACTTCCATACCTTATTGTTGTATTTGTCCCACTTTACCCCCTTCCGTCTGTGGGTGCTCACAATAGTAACGGAAAATGGTATGTGCATGTCACATTAAGATTATTTTAATCATTTTTCTTGGGGTTCAAAATGAGATTTGGTTATAACTTCATTATTTAGTTACCCATTTAGTATTTAAAATATGTTTTAAAATAAAAATAGAAATAATTGTTTCAATAATCCAAAAATAATTATATTGCCAATTTACAATTCCCCCCACAAAGTATCCACCAAATCGCATAGTACACCCTCACCTAAGGTTTGTCCAATAATGGTATGTGATGCTACATTGTTTTCCATTTTTCACCCTACCCCTTGACGAACGTTAGAAAAATCACTTTAAATAGCACGTGATCTTCCACGTGCGGGGAAAAAAATGACATTTCCCTTATTTGGTAAAAAGAGTAAGTGTATTTAAAGGAAAAACCCTAATCTCACATCCTCTCATTCTCTCATCTCCTGGTGCAATCTCATCTTCGACTCCATCGAAATATCTGTCATCTCTAGCCCCACCATACATAGAAGCCGCCATCTCCAGCCTAAACCCTTCCCACTCCAGTCACTCCTATCACAACTCTGACACCTACTTCTTTTGATTTTAGCCAAATTCTATCTTCGATCTCCCTCATTCTGTCCCCTGTAAAAGTCACGCCTGAAGTAGTAATCAGAGGCTATAGAGTATATTTACTAAAAACCCTTATAAAAAAACATGGTATTAATAGAAAACCAATAACCCATATCGTCGAATTCATTTGAAAGAGAGTCAGACATGAATTAAGAGAAATGGTAAAGGGTTTTATTGAAATACTCTTCAATTTTACTGGAGAAAATTGGACATACGACCGGCCTGCATATGGCTTAAAACATAGTATCGAAATTGAGATGATGTTGTAGAAGCTATGGTTCTAGATGATTTCGACCTCATAGCAGCTGCCGTGGTGGTCGGGTTGAATTATTTAAAGAATTATGAGAGAAAAAGTAAAGTTAAGTTAAGTCATGTAAGAGGATGAAATAGGGGATGAGAAATTGATTGATTTCAGTGGTGGTTTTGGAGAAGGTGAGTGGATCCAATTTCATACAAGAAATCAGAGATGTGACGGGTATCTATGGGTAAAAGTTTTTCATATCTTTTGTTTGTGTATTTTGCTTTCATCATCAAGATAAAAAAATATTGATAATGAAATCGAACGCGTATCTATCTTTTGGTTTAAGAGAGAGAAATTTAAGAGAGAGGACAAAACCCAGATTGGGTTCTGGGTTAATTTTTGTTTTGGGAACAGCTAAAGATCGGAAAACATGGTGGGTCTTTTCTCTAAATTTTCTTTCAGCAAGAAAAAAAGGAATAGTGGACCCCCACTCCATTTTTTTTTAACATTTTAACTTTACACACATTTATATAATTTTTTTAGAAAATTATATTTTATTTCTTAATTTTTATTAGGCTAAAATACATTTAGCACCCCCAAAGTTTACACAAAATTCATAATATTTCCCTCGAGTTAACACCCATAAGGAAATGTCAAATTAACGTGACTTTTCTAACGGCTGTGGTTAGGGTGAAAAGTAGGGTTTAAAAAATAACGTCGGATACTATTATGGGACAAACGTTAGGGTTGGGCTGCACAATGTGATTTGGTGGATACTTTTGAGGGGAATTGTAATTTGGCATAATTATAAGGATAATGCTATCCTTACAACTAATTATATTATTTTCCTAACAACTAAGTTTTGAATAACTTCAAAGTTGTTTTGGACAAAGACATTTTTGTTTTTTTTCAAGGCTTAGTTGTAAGGAAATTTATAAAATTAGTTGTAAGGCTAGCAACGTTGCTGTTATAATTTTTCTAATATTTAAATAAAAAATTGCATTATTCTCCAAAACGAAATTTATAATTAATTTAATTTAGGGATAAGTGTATCATTAGTCCCTGAACTTTGGCCAAGCACATCATTAGTCCCCAACCTTTCAAAAGTTTCACCACTGACCTAAGTAGGCCTTTTTTGCTCATCGAAGGTCCCTAACCCTAACGCCGTTTGTTTATTTCCGTTAAGTGAACATGTGCCACTCACATGCACAAAATAAGGGAGTTATGTGTAACATTATCAAAATAGGAGGGCAAATTGAATATAAACTAATTTTTTTCCCTAATCTATTCTCTGTTATTTCTTATTTAGCCCTACATCATCGGTAAGTGAATCGGACTACGGTCTTAGTGCTCTCTCAGATTTCTGGTTCAAAATCCCTAAATTCAACTTCATTATTCTCGTACCTACTACTATTATTCTCTTCGATTCCATTATTGAGCCTTGACACCGTCCAATTCGTTCTCAGTCTTTTGATTGATCTCTTCGATTTTGACTTCCTGTTACCGAAATCGAGATTATCTTCGAATCGAGTGTTAGCGGTCTCATGACATCCAACAGCGACCGCCAGGAACATAGCATGCCGTTAACGAGGTTGGTCGGTCGGACCTTAGAGGATTTGGCGGCTAAGGTGGGGTCCTTATGAAACCTCCAGTTTTTGGCCGGCGTGGATGAGAAGAATCGTAAGAAAGAAGTATTGGTTGGTCCCCGATCTCACCTAATCGAGCGGGGGACGGCGTTTGGAGCTAAACTTTGTTGTTGCACCATATGATTGTTGGTGTTGTTTTTACAGGCCTTGTGTTGGTCTCGGTATGGCGGCGGCACAATTACTGATTGCGGGGCGTGGCGTGATAAGCGGTGGTGGTGATGCTTGTGGCGTGATTGGGGGATCGGTTGGCGGTAATTCCGCCATTATAGGAGGTGAAGTGAGCGGAAGAGAGAATCTATGGAGGGATTCTAGAAAGGAAAATGGTGTGCGGTTATTGAGTCGATTATCTTCGAGCTATCCCATCATTTGCTCTTAATGGAGTTGGGACTTGGGAAGTTCTTTGGGTGTAAAAGCAAGCGGGATAAGTATACCATTAATGGGTCGAGATTGAGGAGAGCGGGTTTGAGTTGGATGGTGGGCGAGATGTGGGCGAGTTGAAATAGTTGGAAAGTGGGTCGAATATGGGAGGTGGGTGGTGGTGAAATGTTGGTTGTTGTGGTGGGTTGGAGAGGATTGGTGGTGGTGGTGGTGATGGTTGTTGATGAAAGCGAGAGGAATCGTTGGCGGCGCGTGAATCGTCTTTCTTAATCACCACAGCTAGAGGATTGTGACTACCAGCGTTTGCATAATCCATTGTTGTTTGTTTAGAGAGAAACAAATTTAAATTCTAGAGAGAGAGAGAGTCGGTGTTCATACTTGATAGAGCATGGTTTATTTTTAAAAATTTCTTTTGAATTTAAAATTTTCATTATCCCTTATTTTGATGATGTTACACATAACTCCCTTATTTTGTGCATGTGAGTGGCACATGTTCATAAGGAAATAAACAAGCGGCGTTAGGGCTAGGGACCTCCGATGAGCAAAAAGGCCTACTTAGGTCGGTGGTGAAACTTTTGAAAGTTTGGGGACTAATGATGTGCTTGGCCAAAGTTCGGGGACTAATGGTACACTTATCCACTTTAATTTATTTTTGTTATCAATAGTTTTCTTTCATCAACCTCATCATTCATAGACCGCCACCATTATCACCTCAAATAACACAATTAACCCAAAAATCTATTTTTGAATTTTTTTTTTGTCTAATTCTTTACTCTGTTTCAAATTAACCTATATGCAAAACTGGAGTCATTTATAGACCTGTAGCTCAAACAGCCAATAAATTTCACTATTTACAAATCCAAATTAATTTT
>CM028384.1:19718383-19805045 GCA_013146195.2 Codonopsis lanceolata | reverse complement strand
GGGAAATCGCAATGTTACCAATTATACCCACCCAAACCCAATCTAAACTAAACTTAAACCCTCCTACTTACCTTAATACATGTCCTAAACACTTATTAAAGTTTTGGAGGTTGATTAGTGGGTTAATTAAGGTGAGATAATCCCACCTATATAAACCAAACCCAATCTATTCTCTTCATTACACCGCATGTAATCCACCTCTTTCTCCGCCCTCTCGCGAACACTCATCAAAAACGTGAGGGAGCCGGGAGAGACGACTTCTAGGCTCGCAAGGGTGCGATCTTGGAGGCCAAGGCTAGGTTCTTCTTCCCCCTTTCAACTGTGAGTTTGAAGATAGAAGATGAGGAGACAACCCATCTCTGTGGTCCCGAACTTGGGTAGCTTGTGAGGGTAAGTTTCTTCCTTCCCTTTCTTTGGGCTCCATCGACCCTGGGAAACAATCATTTGTGCTATGAGGTCAATGGAAGCCATTGTTAGGGTTGTAGAAGATGCCATGAACCCTAGGTTTTCAAATTGATGATAGAGTTGGTTGAACCTATGTGAGACTTGATTTGTATGAAATTCATATGCCAAATAGTCTATTAAACTTGCTATATGAATTGATTTTGTGTATTGAGCTTGAATGACAAAGATGCTTGAAGGGATTTTGCCCAAAATGTGTTTTGGTTAACATGTTGGTAAACATGATTATTATGCTAGATATGTCTAGTAGAATATATTAGACCATGTTGTGTGATTAAATCACATTTTTGAGAATATGATTGGTAAGGTGAGCTAAATGAAGTTGTGCTCAAATTGATGAATTTGTTCTATGTTGCTTTAATAAAGGTTTTGTTGGGTTTATGAGTTTAACGAACATGGGAGGATGACTATTGATGATGGTTATGAACATAGGGATATTGAGAACCATGGCTTCTATGCCCTAAATTTTAGAAAGGGTAGATTGGACTCAACTGAGTCATTATAAGTTCGATTATGTGCTAAATGAACTTGGGTTGAAATCCTACGATTTATCGGATTCGCTTGATTAATGAAGTGAAACATATAACTTCCAAATTTTAAATGGGTTATGATTATGATGTGTTGTGGAGATTTTAGTCTTGGGAATTAAGCCCGAATGACTATTGCGAATTGTTTGTAAACTTTAATGAATTATTTCGGTGTGGAGTTATAAAACACATAAAGAATGAAATGTGTTAGTAAGACTCAACTGAGTCAATAAGGCCAATAAAATGATAAAGAGCCTCTTGAAACCCTACAATGTTTGGGTTTGTTTGGGATGTTTAGCACACCGGTTTTTTGGTTGTGTCCTATGGCGACACTTATGTTATGGAGACTAACTAGAAATATATTTTAAGCATGCTTGTTAGAGCATGGGAGCCAATGAGTCCCGAGAATATTTAAGAGAAGATTAAGAGAGAACCTCTTTTCAAGGATTTTTGTTGCGTGTATATGAAAACATTAGAGAAAGTGACTACGAGTAGTCATGTTGTTCTATGGAATTGGTAATGTCGATCATGTATGACGATTAGGACTATGATTGAGTCCGGTGTACTTAAAATAAAGACTAGAATAATAAGTCTTGAATTGTGGATATTTTGAGACTAGCGTAGTAGTCTTTGGTTTGATTTGAGTTGAGGATTAGGGAAGACCTCACATTATATTTTATTAAGCTTGAAGCTATACTTGATCTGGTTGATGACTTGAGAATAATAAGTACCTCAATATGTAGTTTTTAAACTAAACTTGTAAGTTAGTTGAACACAATGGTTATATGCAAATATATGCATTGTTCTTGATACTTGGTAGAGCATTATGTCCTACTTGGTTATATGCAAATATGTGCATGGATTATGGAATTTCATGGAGCATTATGCCCTATTTGTTTATATGCAAAATATATGCAGGAGATTGAGAACATTATGTCTCTACGTGGGTATATGCAATTATGCATGGTTTATGAGTTGTTGTAGAGCATTATGTCCTACATGATTTAATGAGCCCGATAATAATGAATTTGGTCTCATTGGTTATGCAAGTAAATATCTACTTGATCGCTTGGTTTAAGTCCAAATTGGCGGGTTTGGTTGTTGTGTCAAGAATGGGACGATTCATAGTCTTTGGGAACAATCGCTATGAATCGCTGCATTGGGTCCTTTTTCCCTCACTATTTGGCCAATAGTGGGATGTGGTCTCGAGAGAGGGCCATCTAGCCTACTTTCGAAGCTCCCATTTCTCATCCTGAGATCGGATGAATGTAACGAGTACTCATTAAGGGAAACCATGAGTTGTGATTATTTGGGAGGAAACCCTGTATGATTGATCGGGTATTTAGCCCTGATCATGAGTTTGATCTCATGGTAAGTTGGTTGGGTTTTGAACCCGGATTTGATTGTAACGGTTCGAATACGCTATCGTTACACATGTTTATTTATGAGCATTTATATGAAAATAATACTGCTAGGTTTATGTGAGTTTATGTGCTTTAAAAATTAAGTACATGTTTCATGATGGTATATACTAGCATGATACCATGATTCTATGATTGCGTTTATGCATGCCATGTCATAATATGCCACATGTTGCATTAGAAACTTCTTGGGTCATTATGACTCACCCGTGTGATTGTTTTCCCTAGTAATGCTGATAGATATCGTTGAATGCCTTGCTGCCGGATAATGACTTCTAGCAGGTGGTTCTTCAAGTTATAAGCTTGGGTTATTTATTATTATGTTATTTATTTGTGAGGCTCGAATGTAAAGTTATGTAGACTTTACTTGGGTAGATTAGTATTATGTTATGGTTGTGTATTTGGGAGCGGTTGTATGGCCAGAGCCTTTGTATCCTTAGAATTATTTAGTTTCGAGCATGTGTGGCTCGTTTATTCTAAATTGGTATTATTATTGTTCCTACCTCGAGCAGTTTTAGTCGTGAGTTTTGGTTGATGGTTTAGCATGATTATATTGTTATTTAATTGTTCCTCAGGCATGTTATAGCCGTTGAGTGATGTTTATCGGTGGGATTTGCATTCTTAGGCCTTGGTTCAGATGTGGTTTGTTGTGCGTGTCTAATGTTGCGTCACCGACTTTTTTGGGCCGAGAGATTTAATATCTCTTTGGTTGTTTATTTTGAGCTTGTTAGCTCAGTCCCCTTTTTAGTCTAGCTTCAGAGGTTTGGTTTTTATTTTCCCCATGACAGCCGTTATGGCTTTATATTCATGTCTTGAGCTTGTTGGCTCATCTCTTTGACTCGCGCCCATTATGCTTAGCGTGTGCTTGTCTGCCTCTTTAGTTTGTCACGATGCACTAATGGCTGACCTTGGGATCTCGTATTGAGATCAAGAAGATTCGTCACAGCTTGATATTATCGAGCTATTGGTTAGCTATTTCGCCAGATATGTTTCTTGGCCCGGTGGGTTGGAGTTGGGTTTATTGTTGAGATTTTTAACGCCGAGTGTTCCTTGTAGGTATATTATGTCATGGAGCTTGGCGTGGGGCTAGAAACTCAGCAGACTGCCTCGTTAGAGTACCGCTCGTGGTTATGAGAGAGGAGAAAACGCACGATCCTCGTGTGACTCCTCAACAAATGGTTAGAGGGGAGAATGATTCCACTATACTGGGAGATTCTTGAAGTTGGAACCCGAGGGCTAGATCGATGGAGGGCCCGATGCTTCTAAAGCCGAACATTGGTTAGAAAGCATGGAAAAGATCTTTGAAGTTATGGGTTGTACGTCGAAGAGATGGTGACCCTAGCAAGTGTTTACATTGAGTGGTGCTGGTGACCATTGGTGGCATGTGTTTACGAGATAATTGGAGACACTTTGGAGTGCCCCAAGTGACGGGAAAATTTCATAATGGAGTTTAGGCTTTGCACGCTTTATTCTAAGAATAGTTCGGAAAGAAGAGAAATGGAATTCATTGCTTGCTGGCTAGAACAAGGAAATATGACTGTGGCTCAATATTCGGCGAAGTTCGCCAGAGTTGGCTCGCATCGTGGTTACTTGGCGGAAATTTAGCCAATTCGATGAGGCTAAGAAGACCCACTTAGGTTTGTAAAAGGCCTAAAGATGAAGTATCGTGAGGCAATTTTCCCTTACTACCTACCTGAGTACCGAGATGCAGAATCGTGGATCGTGCTTATGCGATGGAGTTAGACTTCGAGGAGTATGCTCAAAAGAAAACCTCGAGGGCTATTAAGAGCGATGATAATATTGGGAGGCAAGTAGCACCTCAGAAAGTTAATTAAGGAATCACATGTACTGGTAGACAGAGTGATGTTCCTACCTCTAGTCGGAGACGACGAGGCGGTGAGTTGATATGTAATTTTTGTTTGAGGACGTGACATGCCGAGAACGTATGTTGGGCAAGGCAGAAAGTGTTTTGCTTGTGGCGGTGATCATGTTCGTAAAGATTGCCCGAAGATGAGGGTTAATCAGTCTGGGAGTACTAGTCGACAATCTGGTGGCTCCAAGAGAGATGGTAATGGTCGGCCTAGAGTTTGAGGTCGTGAGCGCGCGGCGGTTGGCCATTGCGGAGTTTTGAAACCTATCCAAATAGGAAGGTATGCCCTCGTATATTTATATCATACCGTTACTACTATTATTGTATTATGAGTACACGTCTTATCGGTAGCTCATGTGCATTCATACATACATTACATGGTGTATTGCATATTGTTGGTTTATTGTTTGATTGGGGATAAAGCCCCAATGAGATGCTGGTTTGTGGTATTGTTTGATTTGTGAATTGCCGGTAGGTAATCACACATGGTTTGTGGATTCTTGTGTAGTCTATATATTTATAGGACTATACTATATATAAAGAGCATTGAGGATGAATTTGTGTTACGGTGATAGTAACCAATGGTTTTATGTAAGTTACGGTTTTGTGGGGCCTATATTAAGAGCCTGGTATGAATATTCGTATATATATGTATATATATATGAAGCATGAATTGTATGATGATACTTATTGATTTGAAATGATACTTGTATATCCTATGGGGATATGTTTAAGGTGATGAATAATATACATCTATAATATTGTTTATGATTATTATGCGAGTAGGATACACTCGATAAGTGCGAAGGTTAAGTATTGCGATCTATGGGTTGATTATAGTGTGTGAACAAGTATGATGTTTCACCGCAATTTTGTTGAAGTTTTGGGTGTTTTGGGGACGTTAGAATATGCGTCGGTTGTAGACTTGGTTTAGAGCTTAAGAAAGGTTGGAATTGTGGAGTATAGACGTTACGACTACTAGTTGTGAGAACCCAAACCCATTACTTGCATTACTTGTCTTATGCCTTATTAACATGCTTGTTTCATGCCTTAACATGTTAGATACTTCTAATTGTTCATGTCATACTCACATGAGAGTATTATGCCTAGTTGCATGAGAGTATTATGTGCCTGAATACCTTGCTGAATACCTTCCTTGCTTGCTTGCCTTGCCTTGTACCTTGAGTGTTTGCCTTAGCATGTTAGCACTCAACCGAGACTTGTTATAGTTCTATTGACCATCATAGATGACCTAGAACGTTCACCTTGATCATAGTAGGCTTGATTGGAAGTTTGGAAACCTTCTTGCCTTGTTTTGGCCTTAGCGATTTCCCTCGTCTCCCGTATTGCTTGTATTTCGTCGTGCGATGTGTTCATTAAGTTCCCGGCCTTGTATTCAAGTCATAACCATGGTTAAACAAGCCTTTTCCATGCCCAAGTTATCTTAGTTTCATTGACGTTTAATTCGGGTATGATTCGTCAACCAATCGTCGCATGATTCGAGCCTTGTCCTACCTTGTTCCGGGTGTTGTTCGGATGTGTTTCGGACTTGTTTTGGGTTGTGTTAGACCCTAGAATGGTTGCCCACAAGTTTAGGACCCTTTAGGACATGTTTAAGTCAAGTTTTGGAGCCCCAGAAGCCCAGGCGCCCGCATGGATCGAGTGAGGCGCGCGCCCCAGATGCTGAGAGCAATTGAAAACTTGGGGGAAGCCCCAGTATCTGAGGCGGCCGCATGGCCCAGGGTGAGGCGCCCGCCTCAGCCCTTTTCCAGCTACGGGAATTTTTTCCCCTTTTCTGCTATGTCCGACCTTTGACCCTTTAAACCCCTTCCTAATTGGCCCTAATCCTACCTATTAGACACTAATCAAGCTAGATTAGTCCTAACCTCTAGCAACCTCCATTGGACATGTGGATTCCACCACCCTCCTCCTCTTGACATGTGGAAATCCACCCAAACCATGCAAGGTATAAAAAGCCTCTCTCTTGTTGATCAGCCATTAAGCCTCATTTCCAGATTTCTTCTCCTCTCTCCTGCCATATTTAGTGTGTGTAGAGAAAAGGTGAGACTAGTGTGTGTCTCCTCCATGGATTGAGCTCCCGACCTCCGTTTGCCAAACCGAGACCACCGGAGTGAAGCTACCGACGAGGAGATCGTTTCCATCCGATTACTTTGTGTCCATTCCATCTCTTTCTTGGGTGTAAGGTAAGCTATCGATTCCCCTTAGGATGTATGCTAGATATGCCATGTCCCCCTCTTCTTGTAATTCCCATGCTCCTACCATGCCCTTGCCATGATTGTTGATGTATTGGTCTTTTGAGATTTTTGATTAATATGATCATCTTGTTAATTTAGTCCTATGCCTAGAATTAAAATGTTCTATGCCCTCTTAGGAACAACTATTGTTCTTGGACTAATGGATTTTGACAACTTTTGGAGACTATGAATTCTAGGGTTCCATATGCCATGATTTGTTCATCTTATTGAATTGGGTCCTATGTTGAGAATTAAATGTGTTCTATATCCTCCTATGAATAATTAATGTTCTTGGACCATTGCAATTTATCAACCTTTGAAATAATAATTCTAAGGCCCCTTGAAATTGAATGGATGACAATCCTTAACTACGGTTGTTAAATGGATTAACGACCTAGCCGATCATATACGAGAACTTAGAAAGGGTTTATGATGCATTTAGCATCTAACTCTATTGGATGAATTGTTAGAGACGACTCAACGAGTCAAGTTTAGCGAGCTATTGAACAATACCGGCTCACCGATCAATCCTACGACGTTCTAAACACGTTTCCTTAGAATAATAATTCTAGACTCTTGAACTTGGATTGATTACCTTGCTTGATCTTGAATGTCATATTATAGAATGCCTAATTGACATGTGAGTTCGCTCTTGTCGAACTCAATCCTACTTGTTATTGATGAGAATAATTTACTTGTCATGAGCGAGATCGCTCTTGTCGACCTCGTTCACTACTTGATATTTTTGTTAAGTAAACATTACTTGGCATTGCATGAGTCCACGGTGGCATCCCTGCCCTTGTTCACACACGCCTCCACCGTGGCCCACGGTGGGAAGTAGCTCCCTTGTTGTAATCAATACGAGCACCATTGGTTCTATCCCGGGCATTCCCTCGGAAGGTCGATGTACTTACACGCATCTGACACATGCACGCTCAAGATAACGCTTGTATGCAGGAACTACGTAGCGGCCCGGCTCTTCATATATCCTTATCCTATGTGATTTAATTATGCGCACCTATGTGAAACAATGTGCATCTTGGATATATGATCTCTATACTTATGTGACTATAACTTGCCTTGTATGTTGCATATTGCCATGACATGCATGATTGATAGCTTACGAGTCTTTATGACTTACCCTTTCCCCTTTACTGCTTTAGATCCTAGCAAGACGAGGTCTGCTTTCGTTGAGACTGCGTGTTCGTGCTTTGCACTCCTTTTGGTTCGCCGTCGATATTTGAAGAGGTGGTTTAGATGCCCTCTTCCTCTTGTTCATGTTTTGTAAGGACGACGGGTTTAAGCAAGTCAACTAGACTATGCTTGGGTATTTGTATAGAACTTGTTTTGTAACTCTTGTTAGCTACTAGTAGTTATATCACTTGTAGTACTTGTATCCCTTTTGTGCCGGCATTGTGTAAGCCGAGCTTTAGTTACCTTGTTTATATTCCTCCACGTATTAGTCTTCCGCTGAGCACGCTATTAGCTCTTATCTAGTACTTGTCTATAAACTGTTAGCTTGGGTTCCGGCATGTAGTGTCGCCGATGACTTGGTTTTAATTGCTTAACTGTTATATCAGGTTTGAAAAGTTTTAAAAATACCGGCCTTTTGGTGCCGAGGCGTGCTACGTCTCTAATGTTGCGTCACGTCGTTTTTATAAAATAAGTCCTTACATGCTACTTGTCTACTTGTTTCCCTCCTTATTTGGGCGGTCCGACCCGCGGTCCCATCTCGGGCCCGGGCCGGGTCGCCACACTAGTAGCCGAGTCGGTACGTGGTGACTTCTAGCGAGTTTTCATGGTTGTGTACTAAGTACACGAGTTTTGTGGTAAATATAATTGTTGTTTGCCAAGGTAATAGACCTTGTTACTTGACTTGATTTTATTCAGTTACGTGCATTAGTTGTAGGGAACACCTACTTGATGCATCTACATTGTAGTATCTTAAACTCTCATTTCATAATTGTTATCTCCTGCTCATTCATTTCCTTAGTATAGGAGACTATTAAAGGATGCTTAAAACCTTTTTATCATGAACCTTCGCATCCTTGCAACGGAAGCTTTTGAATATCCAATTTAGCCGGTACCCTAAATTGGTGATCAAAAGTGGTTCGTTGTTGGACTAGGATTGGTATTAATTGTGGTAGAAATTGACTATACCCGTTACCAAATGGAAGGGACATAAATGGAAGGAATTTTCAAAACATTTCATTGTTGTGCTCTTATGTGTTTTTACCCGCGATAGGGAGATCGCAAGTATTATTTGCGTGGCTTGAAATGTCAACTTGATTGCCTCTGATTTGGTTGAGAATTGCTCTATAGGCAATTATTACTCCTTGTTACTTAAGGTCTGTTATGCGCGAATTTTATGTTATGCCCCGGGACAAATAGTTTCGGTGGTTGAATTTTATGGTACGCTTGAACTTGTTTTCATATTTAACTTTGGGGTTTGTGTACGGGATTTGCTTAGTGTTGTTCATACGTGGTTTCGCGACTCGAATATGAGTCATATTGTTTCCAATCTAAAGGGTTTTATGTTGTTGTGCCTATTGAGAGGTCTTGAAACCTGAGTTTGGGATCACGGTAGTTGATCCTCATATACTTGGTTTGGTTATTGTGATGGTAGACTCGGAGACTGAGTCTAGGTTTATGGTTTTTGAGCATCGAGTGTTTACTCGTGGTTGTGAGACACCGTAGCGGTGTCTGGGTATTCCATGTTGAGGAGATAACCTAGCATTGGTTTGAGATACGGTTTATAATTCGGGACGAATTCTTTTTAAGGGGGAGAGGATGTAAGATCCCGATTCCCGGTTAGCTTGAATTGCGTGCAATGCTCGCATTTCTTCTTTGGTTGATTGCTCGTTTGGTTGTGAGAGAGTCTAAATGTGTATGAGAGACCACATTAAGACTAAAACACTTTTAAGAGATGTCATATAGTTGTTGACTTGCTAAAGTCAAAAGTCGTAACCCGACGATAGTCGAAATGCGACGCGATTGAGAGTTTACTCGGGTTTTGTGTTCCTGACCTCGATTTGGTCCCAGATCTTTACATGATGATTAAATAACATGTTTAGATGTATTAGACTTCCAATTGGATGCATTCCATAAGTCTCGTGAAGTTTTGACGCTTCGAGAATAGCAATTCTCCTTGTCGCGTAGTTTGAGATTGAGCCGGGCGATCGTCTCGTCTTTCAGGAGCTCATATCCCCTATCTGTTGTTCATCATCTGAGAGGCATTCAGGCCTATTTTGTAGCCCTAATAGGTGTTTACAATCATGGGTTATTACCCGTCGGTTTGCGGTTTCATTCGACGTTTAGATAGCAAGTTGTTACGTCTTGCATCGGTTTTGCCCCGGGTTGTTTCGGGTGTTGTTTATGGGAGTCTAGACCTACTTTAAAATTGGTTTGAGACTTGGATTGATTAGTTTAATGTTTGAGGACCTTAAGGGTTCAATTGTGAGCCATTTAGAAGCTTTAAGGCTCGAGGATGCATGCGGGAGAGGCCGGGACCGAGCAAGGAAGCAACAAAAGCCGGGAAAGGGTAGTTAGGAGTGATGCGGTCGCATCACTCAAATACAAAGCGACCGCAAGGGTCCCTGAATGGCTGTTACGGGATTTTTTTGGGGAAATCGCAATGTTGACCAATTATACGCACCCAAACCCAATCTAAACTAAACTTAAACCCTCCTACTTACCTTAATACATGTCCTAAACACTTATTAAAGTTTTGGAGGTTGATTAGTGGGTTAATTAAGGTGAGATAATCCCACCTATATAAACCAAACCCAATCTATTCTCTTTCATTACAGCCGCATAGAACGACCTCTTCTCTGCCCGTCTTCTGCGAACACTCATCAAAAACGTGAGGGAGCTGGGAGAGACGACTTCTAGGGCTCGTGAAGGGTGCGATCTTGGAGGCCAAGGCTAGGGTTCTTCTTCCCCCTTTCAATCCGTGAGTTTGAAGATAGAAGATTGAGGAGACAACCCAATCTCTAGGGTCCGAACTTGGTAGTTTGTGAGGGCTGCTTGGGGTAAGTTTCTACCTCTCTTCCTTTTTCTTTTGGGCTCCATTGACCCTAGGGAAACAATCATTTGTGCTATGTGAGGTCAATGGAAGCCATTGTTAGGGTTGTAGAAGATGCCATGAACCCTAGGTTTTCAAATTGATGATAGAGTTGGTTGAACCTATGTGAGACTTGATTTGTATGAAATTCATATGCCAAATAGTCTATTAAACTTTGCTATATGAATTGATTTTGTGTATTGAGCTTGAATGACAAAGATGCTTGGAAGGGGAGTTTTGCCCAAAATGTGTTTTGGCTTGTTAACATGTTGGTAAACATGATTATTATGCTAGATATGTCTAGTAGAATATATTAGACCATGTTGTGTGATTAAATCACATTTTTGAGAATATGATTGGTAAGGTGAGCTAAATGAAGTTGTGCTCAAATTGATGAATTTGTTCTATGTTGCTTTAATAAAGGTTTTGTTGGGTTTATGTGAGTTTAACGAACATGGGAGGATGACTATTGATGATGGTTATGAACATAGGGGATATTGAGAACCATGGCTTCTATGCCCTAAATTTTAGAAAGGGTAGATTGGACTCAACGGAGTCATTATAAGTTCGATTATGTGCTAAATGAACTTGGGTTGAAATCCTACGACGATCGGATTTCGTTTGATTAATGAAGTGAAACATATAACTTCCAAATTTTAAATGGGTTATGATTGTGATGTGTTGTGGAGATTTTAGTCTTGGGAATTAAGCCCGCATGACTATTGCGAATTGTTTGTAAACTTTAATGAATTATTTCGGTGTGGAGTTATAAAACACATAAAGAATGAAATGTGTTAGTAAGACTCAACGGAGTCGTAATAAGGCCAATAAAATGATAAAGAGCCTTGGGTTGAAACCCTACAATGTTTGGGTTTGTTTGGGTTATGTTTGTGCACACCGGGTTTTTGGTTGTGTCCTATGGCGACACTTATGTTATGGAGACTAACTAGAAATATATTTTAAGCATGCTTGTTAGAGTATGGGACAATAGAGACCCACATAAGGTCACGAGAATATTTAAGAGAAGATTAAGAGAGAATCCTCTTCTCAAGGATTTTTGTTGCGTGTATATGAAAACATTTGTGAGAAAGTGACTACAGAGTAGTCATGTTGTTCTTGAGTATGGAATTGGTAATGTCGATCATGTATGACGATTAGGACTATGATTGAGTCCGGTGTACTTAAAATAAAGACTAGAATAATAAGTCTTGAATTGTGGATATTTTGAGACTAGCGTAGTAGTCTTTGGTTTGATTTGAGTTGAGGATTAGGGAAGACCTCACATTATATTTTATTAAGCTTGTAAGCTATACTTGACTGGGTTGATGACTTGAGGAATAATAAGTACCTCAATATGTAGTTTTTAAACTAAACTTGTAAGTTAGTTGAACACAATGGTTATATGCAAATATATGCATTGTTCTTGATACTTGGTAGAGCATTATGTCCTACTTGGTTATATGCAAATATGTGCATGGATTATGGAATTTCATGGAGCATTATGCCCTATTTGTTTATATGCAAAATATATGCATGGTTTATGAGATTTCGTAGAACATTATGTCCTACGTGGGTATATGCAATTATGTGCATGGTTTATGAGTTGTTGTAGAGCATTATGTCCTACATGATTTAATGAGCCCGATAATAATGAATTTGGTCTCATTGGTTTATGCAAGTAAATATCTACTTGATCGTTTGGTTTAAGTCCAGCTGGCGGGTTTGGTTGTTGTGTCGGCAATGGGACGATTCATAGTCTTTGGGAACAATCGCTATGAATCGTTGCATTGGGTCCTTTTTCTCCTCATTATTTGGCCAATAGTGGGATGTGGTCTCGAGAGAGGGCCATCTAGCCTACTTTCGAGCTCCCATTTCACATCCGGAGACTGGATGAATGTAACGAGTACTCATTAAGGGAAACTGATGAGTTGTGATTATTTGAGGAGGAAACCCCAGGGTATGATTGATTGGGTATTTAGCCCGGATCATGGTTTGAGATTGGATCTCATGGTAAGTTGGTTGGGTTTTGAACACGGATTTGATTGTAACGGTTCGAAATATGTTTACTGTTACACATGTTTATTTATGAGCATTTATATGAAAAATAATATGCTACTTGATTTATGTGAGTTTATGTGCTTTAAAAATTAAGTACATGTTTCATGATGGTATACTAGCATGATACCATGATTCTATGTGATTGTGCATTTATGCCATGCCATGTCATAATATGCCACATGTTGCATTTAGAAACTTACTGGGTCATTATGACTCACTCCGTGTGATTGTTTTCCCTAGTGTGTGTAGTGATCCCGTTAGTACGCGCAGCGGCTTCGGATAACGACTTCTAGCAGGTGGTCTTCCAAGTTATAAGCTTGGAGTTATTTATTATTATGTTGTTATTTATTTGTGAGGCTCGAATGTAAAGTTATGTAGACTTTACTTGGGTAGATTGTAGTATTATGTTATGGTTGTGTATTTGGGAGCCGGTTGTATAGCCGAACCTTTGTATCCTTAGAGATTATTTCCGTTGTCGTTTCGAGCATGTGTGGCTCGTTTATTCTAGCTGGTATTATTATTGTTCCTACCTCCGACAGTTTTAGTCATGAGTTTTGGTTGGTGGTTTAGCATTGATTATATTGTTATAGTTAAATTGTTCCTCCGGCATGTTATAGCCGTTGAGTGATGTTTATCAGGTTGGGATTTTGTCTGTTGCCGGCCTTGGTTGCCGATGGTTTGTTGTGCGTGTCTAATGTTGCGTCACGCGCGTCGAATTTTTGGGCCGAGAGATTTAATATCTCTTTGGTTGTTTATTTTTAGGAGCTTGTTAGCTCGGGTCCCCTTTTAGTCTAGCTTCCGCAGGTTTTGGTTTTTATTTTCCTGTATCGCCGTTATGGCTTTATATTCCTGTCTTGAGCTTGTTGGCTCATCTTTTGACTCGCACCATTATGCTTAGCATGTGCTTGTCTGTCTCTTAGTTTGTCCTGATGACACGACCTTGGGATCTCGTATTGAGATCCGGGTCGGGTCGTCACATCACAACCCACTTTGTGATTGATTCACACCTGAACTCTTGTTCAACCGAGGGAAGACTTCTTCTCGGAGACAATGACGTTAGGATATATCTTGAGAGATTATCTTAAATGTTATTATTATTTAATATTATAATATTATAACACTTTCCCCTTTTGTTATATATATACGTATATGGCTAAAAAAAATCCCAATTGCGGGTGGAGCTCATTTAACAAAAATAAATAAATAAAATTATTTTATTTTATTATTATTGTTATTGTTATTGTTATTATTATTATTACTATTACTATTATTATTATTATTATTATTATTATTATTATTATTATTATTATTATTATTATTATTATTATTATTATTATTATTATTATTATTATTATTATTTTAACGGCCCAAATTCGAAATTTATCCAAAACCGAAACTAGACCCAAAATAATTTGATCAGCCCAAAACAATGTAATTAAATTATATTATAATTTAACATTTCATACTAGCATTTTCGGGGTATTACATGTACAAAACTTATCTCGTTGATCGTTTCAATTAACTGTTCATGAATGTCTTTTAGAAGGCATGCAATGATCGGCGACATTTCTTATTTCTGCTTTTCAGAAAGTTCTTTTTTTGTATTGACAAGGAGTATTTTGTTATTGTAATTTCTATTTCTATAATATCCTAAAAAATTACTCAGTCAGTCGAAGATCCTATATATATGTACATGTAAATGTGAAATGGAAATTTGAAAAGTCTTTGACTATCTTTGGAAGATAGATAGACAGATGTTGATAGATATGTGTTCACATTCATTGTATAATATTCAGATGAACAGTAATCAATACAGTAATAAGTATATTGTTCAAGTCTCAGGTTCCGAGGGTTCTGTTGCAATTAATTTTAATAAGGAAAAAGCTAAAAAAAGGTTTCTATTTTCGATAACTGAATTTGGGCGGGAAATTTCCTCTTTTAGACTACCTGGCTTTTATAAACAGTTAATTGAAACGATCAATGTGATAAGTTTTGTACGAGTATCATTGGAATGTGTGAGCCATCATTAAAAACTTCATGTCATTAAAGGGCTAGACGTTTTTTATAAACCTATTAGGACTTCTAAAAGATGATTTGTTTCATTATTCTCTTAGTATTTACAAGTGAATATGAGCATCACCTATACTCACATTACCTGAACTTTATTTTATCAACTACATACATACACAAGGTAAAAGAACACGAAGGCTATATCATTTACATCAACCGGAGAAAAGAAGGCATATGAGTTTATCTACTATATAAACTTTTTTTTTATTATGTTTGCTAGGTTGATGCATGAAGACGACCGTTCATCACCAAAAATTGAACAACTATATTCCACAACTATTGGTTGTACAGTTGAGGAGCTTGAGAATGGAAACATCGAAGTGTTATCCGTCACAGTTGTTATATCTTGTTCAAAGGTTCGGATCAAATTAGATTTTCAGAATTATTAGGATTACAAAATGATTTTTTTTATACAATAAAAAGTTGAAATGAACTGAGTAATCAATTAAATAATATATTAACTTTTTCTTTAAAGGGAGGAATCTATTGGGTTATTATATAGATTTCAGAAGTGATTTCAAACGAAAAATGGTACTTCCTTAGTTGTAGGAGGTGCAGAAAAAAGCTTAGTATCCAAAGTACAGGATACTTTTGTGAGAAATGTAGTAGGGTCGAAATCAATTCATTTCCAAGGTACATGGTAAAGGTCAATATTCTTTTTGGGAACAATTGTGCAACATTTATATTATGGGATCAAGCTTGTGAGAATCTTATTGGGAAGACATCACTACAGATAAAAGAACGGATTTTCAAGGTAAGATTCTTTATTTAATTTAATTATTATTTAATTTAAGAATTTTTCAATGATATCTAACTAAATTTGTGAATATAGACTGCCGAAGAGAAAAATAAATCAGAAACAGAGAGGCGACCTCGAAGAAATTGAGTTTTTAGTTGGACGAACATCACTATTCAGAGTCAATGTAAAAGAGACAAACATCTCGGGTGATGACAAAATTTATTATGTCAACAATGTTTATGTTGATGAGAAGTTGATTGAAAAATTTGAGAAAACTAAAGTAGGCATCAAAAAGGTTGGTCTAAAATTTATCTATTTATGATTATTTCAAATGAAAACATACCATATGATTAGTTTGATTTTTGTAGAGGCAAGATGTTCTCTCTGCATTGTTAGAGGCAGGGGAAGAAGTAATAGAGGTAAAACATTTAAATCATACAAATATATATAGACCTACCATTATTTAAAGTTCATGTTTGTTTTTTAAATAATGATGATTCACAGATAAATGACTCCGTAAGCGACAACGAAGAGATGACACCCACAAGTACCATCTCAAAACGACAACATGTTTTGTCTAACGAGGACACTGCAACAAGTGGAAGAATTGAAGATGTTGGTTCATCAACCAAAGTTCAAGGGATGATGGACGCAAAAATTATAAAGACCTAGAAGGATTAAATAGATATTATTACATAATACATTGAAATATTGCGATCAAAGTTGTATTTTGTTATCCCTAAGATTGATCTATTACTTCGGAATTTAAATTATGTTTTCATGCAAGAAACAATATTAAATTTGAATTCCAATATTTTTTTGTCAATGAACTAACAGAATAATACAAGAACAATTAAATATTATGATACGATATAATTATAAAAAAGTGATTTATAACTAAATAATATTCAAAATCAATTGGTTAGTATGAAACAAAAATCAATTATGAACACAACGTACAAACATTTAGTGTAGATTTAACAAAACAGATTTATTAATAAGCCCTACCAAATATGCATTTAAACTTACAAAATCAACTTAAGATTCCAAGTTAATTTTTTAAAAAATTATTTATCAACCAATATCAATTATGAGTTGAATACTCTTTTTAAGAAGTTTTTTATTTATAATAAACAAATGCTGTTGGTAGAAGATGGGCTAGATAAGAACATCAACAGACAATTAACAAATAATGCACCAATCACATATTATATAAAAATAATGTGAGTCAAACATTAATATAAAAATTGAATTGTAACTATATAATATTCAATTGGTTAGCATGAAAAAAATATCATCTCTTAGTGGCGTCAAATACAACATTTAAATAATTCGTTGTAGCATTATATCAATTTTGCGCAGGATTGATTCGAAAAAATTATTTAGCAAGTCCAACTAACAACATTTTTTATTACTAGAACACTCAACTAACAACATTTTTTATTAATATATGAATTAAATATTATAAGAATGAATATTTTTGTATTAAAAAAAGAATAGTAGAACATGAAGAGTCAGAATATAGCAACAATTATATTTTAAATAAAAAGGATCAACAACAGTATAACATGAGCAGTTGAACATGAACAGTAGAACGTGATAAGTAGAACATGAACAGTTGATTGAAACAATCAATGAGATAAGTTTTGTATGAGTATCATTGGAATGTGTGAACAATAGAACATGAACAATACAAATATATTTAAAAATAGAACATTCAACTAACAACATTTTTATTAATATATCAATTAAATATTATAAGAATGAATATTTTTGTATTAAACATGAACAATACTAATTGTATAACATGAGCAGTTGAATAATTGAACATGAACAGTAAAACGTGAACAGTTAATTGAAACGATCAATAAGATAAGTTTTGTATGAGTATAATTGGAATGTGTGAACAGTAGAACATGAACAGTACGGATATATTTAAAAATAGAACAGTCAACTAACAACATTTTTTATTAATATATCAATTAAATATTATAAGAATGAATATAATTGTATCTATATAATTGTATAATTGTATAGCAGGAGCAGTTGAACATGAACAGTAAAACGTGAACAGTAGAACATGAACAGTTAATTGAAACGATCAATAAGATAAGTTTTGTCTGAGTATCATTGGAATGTGTGAACAGTAGAACATGAACAGTACAAATATATTTAAAAATAGAACATTAAACTAACAACATTTTTTATTAATATATCAATTAAATATTATAAAAATGAATATTTTTGTATTAAAAAAGGCTAGACTTGTGGCTATGCATTGTAATTTATCATTCTTTGAGGCATTATGAGGTACCATGCCGAAACTTTGACTTGTGAAAGAAAAAAAAAATATTATTTTACTTTTATTTTAGTTTAGTTTAGTTTAAGTTTAGTTTTTTGATTTATATGTTTTATTTGTTTTACTTGTTGGAAAAAAATTGTGTTTAAAGAATAAAATTTTGTAATTTTGGGACACGGATTTATTCACGTGTCATTTGTGTAATGACAAGGGTAATTATGGAATCGTGTTCTACTCCGTGAGAACTTCAAAATCATATATTTATTTGTCTAATTTGGTGTTTGGATGAATACGTTATAATTGATTAAAGCGTGGTTGTTGGAAGTGAGTTTATCCCACATTGGAAGATTAACAAAAACTTGAGTGGTTTATAAATAAGTGTCTTATGTTGTAAGGGTAAGCTTGTGTAGAATAGAAGCTCTCTCTCACGCACGCCTGCGCAGGGGGGTGCAAATTATGGTCCAGTTTAGCCTTCGGGATACCGTACTCATGTGCGAGCGCGTCTCGCGGACACGAACGTCAGATCAAATTTGTTTGTCCAGACCAACCCACGTTTTGTTAATTATTCTTTTAGTTTTTGTAACTCCAACATTTATAACAAACTTTATGGGCTGTTATTACCAGCTTTAATAAGAGATATTATTTGTTTATTGATGATGGATTTATTTCAATATCAATGTGGTTATGTAATCAGTCTTTTGTCTACTCCTATAAAAGGAGATCATTTCTACAATTACAGGACATACGGTCAAGAACAATCTCCACCTCTTTTCTTCAAATCATTGAGCGTATTCCTTTGGCCTCCTGTTTTCTTTTGGTGATAGAGTCAGAGACAAATTCAGTTCGCCGGAAACTTTTGTGCTAAAGGTCTCTCCGGTGTCTCCGTTGTCTCCGTTGTATCATGTGAGACAGACCTCCATTAGAGCTTCCAAGCACGTACAGGATGAGACGAATCTGTTTTAAGGAAACTGTGTGCAATACAGGCCTCGAACCAGAAGATTTCGTTCTGCACTGCAGTCCTACTAAGCTACCAATAGATTTTATAAATGTTCAATAGCAGACTTTGCAAGTACACCAGCAGACTTCAGTCCACCTGCAGACTTTAGTCCACCTGCAGACTTTAGTCCACTAGCAGACTTCCAAAAAATTTGTCTACCAGCAGAGTTTTCACAAGCCTTCTTACCATCATACTTAAGAAGACTTGCTAGCAGCAAACTTACAGCAGTAATATCTTATATTGTTTTTCAATTCTGTATTTTGTATTTTGTTTTAATTGTTGTTTTTCCCCGTACCTTTTCTAACAATCTTAAAATAGAATAGTAATGTTATCTTCGATAACAGTAGACCCTTTTTAAAGGGAAAGCAAACTTTTACAAAAAAATACATAATTGTGTATTCCGACTTTGTTCATATTACAACACAAGCAATATGACAAATACCCAAGCTAATGGAAAGGAACCTAACGTGACCTTGAACCCAAGGACCTCTAACCCTATGACTCAGATTGTAGCAAATCCAATTATGCCGGTGCATCATAACGAGAAACCGGAGAAGTTTCGTGGCTTGAATTTCAAGCGATGGCAGCAGAAGATGTTGTTCTACTTGACCACCCTGAACCTAGCGAGGTGTCTGAAAGAAGATTCTCCAACGGTGGGTGAGAATCAGAATGATGTCCAAGCTGCTACTGTTGTGGATGCATGGCATCATTTTGATTTCCTTTTGTATAAACTACGTACTGAATGGGTTGACAGAGTCATTGTACAAAGTTTACCATAATAAGACAACGGTAAAGGAGTTGTGGACATCGTTAGACCACAACTATACATTCGAGGATACTGGAGCCAAGAAGTTTATTATTGGTCGTTTCCTGGATTATAAAATGGTGGATTCCAAGACTGTCTACAGTCAAGTGCAAGAATTGCAAGTGATTTTTCATGAAATTCAAGCTAAAGGGATGGTTGTAAGTGAAACCTTCCAAGTGGATGTAATTATTGAGAAATTGCCTCCAGCTTGGAAAGATTTCAAGAGTTATCTGAAACATAAGCGAAAGGAGATGAATGTGGAACAACTGGTTTTCAGACTTCGTATTGAAGAGGACATCAAGGGTTTTAATAAGAAGACATTCGTTCCTGTGGCTTCTAAAGCCAATATGGTAGAGCATGGCTAAAGCTCAAAAGGCAAAGGCAAGGCAAGGCTGGAAAAAGGGTCAGTTTGGGACCTAAGGGAGGAATCTCCAAGAAGAGATTTTCTGGAAAGTGTTACAACTGTGGTGGTACGGGTCACAAGGCCACAGCTTGCAAAAATCCAAGTAGAGACCGTGAAGCAAACAAGGTGAATGACATCTCTCAAGACGTGTCAAAACTGAATCTTGCTGCGGTTGTCACTAAAGTGAACTTGGTGGGTTCAAACCCCAATCAATGGTGGATCGACACCGGTGCTAGCAAGCATGTGTGCTCCAACAGAGAAATGTTCAGTACCTTTGAAGCTGCTGAGAATGGCGAGAAGGTTTCCATGGGAAACTCTGCCACTTCTGAAGTCAAAGGTCAAGGTAAAGTGGTGCTGAAGATGACGTCCAGGAAGGAACGAACTGACTCTCAACAATGTACTCTATGTACTAGATATTCGGAAGAACTTAGTCTCCGGAACTCTGCTGGTAAAGCATGGCTTCCGTATTGTATTTGAGTCAGATGTTGTAATTCTGTCTAAGAGTGAAATTTTTGTTGGAAAAGGTTAGGCAACTGATGGACTGTTTAAGCTCAGTGTAATGGTTGTTAAACCAGCAAGCAATAATAATAAGAATAAGTCTTCTGTTTATTTGGTTGAGTCTTCTTATGTGTGGCATGGTAGACTAGGACATGTTAATTATGGAACCTTGCGTAGGTTAATTAACATGAATTAGATACCCAAATTCAAAATCGATTCCAAACACAAGTGTGAAACTTATATAGAGGCAAAGCTAACAAGGACATCATTTCATACTATTGAAAGAAATAGTGAACCACTTGGATTAATTCAAACTGATGTATGTGATTTTAAATCAACACAATCACGAGGTGGAAATAAGTACTTCATTACTTTTGTTGACGATAGCACTAGGCTTTGCTATGTGTATCTTCTCAAAAGTAAAGATGAAGCCATAGAGAAGTTTATTCTCTATAAAACTGAGGTTGAGAACCAACTCAACAGAAAGGTTAATATGCTAAGAAGTGATCGTAGAGGTGAATATAAGTCACCATTTGTTGTATACTGTGCTGAGCATGGTATCATCCACGAGACAACAACACCTTATGCACATCATCCTTTAAAGAGATGATGAATGTCATGTTGTTAAGTTCTGGATTACCATAAAACATGTGGGGAGAAGCTGTGCTGTCAGCTAATTACCTTTTAAATAAGGTACCCCGCAAGAAGCTACACAAAAGCCCTTACGAGATGTGGCATGGAAGAGTTCCATCCTACAAATTCTTGCGAGTGTGGGGGTGTCTTGCTAAAGTTGCTGTTCCTCTACCTAAAAAGGTGAAAGTAGGACCAAAAACTATTGATTGCATATTCATTGGTTATACACATAACAGTAGTGCTTATCGATTTCTTGTGCATGATTCTAGAATTGTAGACATACACAAAAATACGATAATGGAATCAAGAAATGCCTCATTCTTTGAGAATGTATTTCCATGCAGGCTGAGTAGTGTGTCTAGCTCGTCTGTACAAATACATGATTCAATAGAAGAAGAGCATGAATAAAATGAGGTAGAAGAGGTAGAACTTAGACGCAGCAAAAGAGCTAGGGTAGAAAAATCCTTTGGTCTGAATTTTCTAACCTACATGCTGAAAAGTGAACCTCAAAGCTATAAAGAAGTTGTGAGCTCTTCTGAAGGACCTCTTTGGAAATAGGCTATCAAGAGTGAAATTGATTCCATCCTTCAAAATCACACTTGGGAATTAGTGGATCTTCCTCCGGAAAGTAAACCACTAGGTTATAAGTGGATTTTCAAAAGGAAGATGAAAGCAGATGGATTAATTGATAAGTATAAGGTCAGACTTGTAATAAAAGGTTACAGGCAACGTGAAGGTCTTGATTACTTTGACACTTATTCTCAAGTTACTAGAATAACATCAATAAGGATAGTACTTGCAATTGCCACATTGCAGAATCTTGAAGTACATCAAATGGATGTAAAGATTGCCTTTCTAAATGGTGATTTAGAAGAGGAGATTTACATGGAACAACAAGAAGGGTTTTCTGCTACAGGGCAAGAAAACAAAGTGTGTAAGTTGGTTAAGTCTTTGTATGGCTTAAAACAAACACCAAAACAATGGCATGAGAAATTTGATAATGCCATGATGGGTTGTGGATTTAAGATCAATGAGTTTGATAAATGTGTTTATGTAAAGGACACTGAAAATGACTATGTCATTTTATGTCTTTACGTAGACGACGTGCTTATCATTGGAAGTAATGATAATATGATTAAATCTACAAAAGACATGTTAAACTCTAAATTTGACATGAAAGATATGGGGTTAGCTGATGTAATCCTTGGTGTTAAAATTTCTAAAATTTCAAGTGGACTTACTTTAAGTTAGTCACACTATGTGGATAAAATTCTTGAGAAGTTTAGCAAGGATGACATTACAATAGCTAGAACTCCTATTGACACTAGTCTACATCTATCAAAGAATAGAGGTGAGACTATCTCTCAGGTAGAATATTCGAGAATCATAGGAAGTCTGATGTACTTAATGAGTTGTACAAGGCTAGACATTGCCTATGTAATGAGTAAACTGAGTAAATACACGAGTAATCCTGAGACTGAGCACTGGAAAGCGATAGTCAGAGTACTAAGGTACTTGAGATATACTCGTGATTATAGACTACACTATACAAGAGATCCATCAGTGATCGAAGGATACTATGATACAAATTGGATCTCAGATATTAAAAACTCAAGGTTTACTAGTGGATTTGTATTCACTTTGGCAGGTGCAGCCATATCATGAAAATCTTCTAAGCAGACTGTCATAACTAGATCCACGATGAAGTCTGAGTTTATAGCTCTAGACAAAAGTGGTAAAGAGGCTGAATGGCTACATCAATTCTTAAAAGATATTCCCAGATGGACAAAACATGTGCATGTAATCTGCATACACTGTGATAGTCAATCGACAATTAGCATGTTGTCAATTGTCTTAATTTTGTCATTGTTTTTCAAGTTGTTTTGTCTCCCATCAAACAATATAATAGAAATTTATACTATAGCAGTAATCACATTCCTTATGTTACCAAACACTTTTTAGGAATCATCTTCTCATCAATTTCTATTAAATCTCATAACTAGTAATTGATTCCACATAATTGATTCTATTCCCGTATATCAATCGAGGCCTAAGGGTTCAGCAAAATGCTCGATAAGAGAATCATTGTATGATAGTTTACTCTAAAAGGATCTTATCCGATAAATGTGAGAAATACAGTGTAATTGAATTGCGAAAGACATCATAGCAACTCTTATGAAAACAAATTTGTTCTTGTTGATACGAAATGAGATTTAAATATTGCAACTGAAAGACGAAACCACTTCATAGTTCTTTAAAACGTCATTTATATTGAAACTGAAATTGAGGGAGTGTATAACTTTTTTTTAAACAAATATTTAACTTAGTATATTGGAATAATAACAAGACAAAAAAAGTGCACAACTACACTCAATATTCAAGACAAACCCAAATTTACTAGGTTTAATTTAAGTTTTTAACAAATAAATCTTTGATCAACCTCATCAAATTCGTTGATTCATAGAAGGAAGTCAGAAACTTGCCCACATTTATCAAAGGGTAGGCAATTTGCATACCCTGATTTTTATTTATTTTTAATTTAATTGAAAAAAAGAAACACACAAAAGAGAAAAAGATTCAGTGTTGGCAAAAGCATATGACTTACGGTCTTACAGATATTTTATATAAAATGAATCACCTTTAACCGACTCATCGTCTATTAGTAGGTTGAGTTGTGAGAGGATAGAGCTCCGTCTTACGAAATAAGATCCGTAAAATGGTCTTAGGAGACATACCCTTAAGTGTTATGCCCAGTTGTAACTTTTCAAAAGTATAGGGCGCCAAAGGTGTACTATATAAAAGTTTGAGGTGCCTCCGGTAAATTGTAAAAAACTGGCCAATGTCATTCGTGTCTGTACATCACTTCCACAGTCTTCTCTCTTGCCGACACCGGAGCCGCCCTGGTCTCGGGACTATCGCCGTCGGACGCCAACTCTTACGAGCAACAGGTACACACACACACACATATATATATATATATATATATATATATATTTATATATATGATGCAATTCTTTATCATTTAAATGATATCTTGATTTCTGACTTGCTATGAAGTGTGTGGATTTGTTAACTGCGAATCTATGTGGTAGGGATCATAGAATTAGGGTTTTGTGTTCAAATTAAAATAAAATAGACAACTTTAATGAATTTCTCGAATGGGAATTAGGGGTTTTGGTTTCTAGATTAAAACGCAGTCAATCATATTCTATTGTTTACAATTTTTGATGCAATTGCAGATATTGAAGTAGCCTTTAGTGTGTTTACGAACTTACGGAGCAATGTCGTTCATGAAAGGGGATTTGCTTACCAGAACCAGGAAGCTTGTCAAAGGTTTGGCCAAAGTCGAGCCTGTTTGGCTTAAAGCTATGGAAAAGTATGTATCTGTTTCTTTCTTTTTGACTCAAACAAGTTCAATATGTCTATTACCTTTAACAGTTTGTCAATTCTCAACAAGTTTTTTTTTGATATTATCTTATAGGATGCAAATTGTCTCATGTGATTTTTCGATCTGTATTTTGTGGTCTTAGTGATTGTAAATGATTTTTGTTAATTGTTTGACGATTTTAAGATTGTTCGTGTATGTATTGAAAAAAAGAAAAACACTATTTCCTTGTGTATTTATGTTTAATGTGTTGCCAGTTACTTGTGCTACTAGTTGAATTTGTGTTTTTGACTTGTTGCTGTCATTGGTAAACTTAATTTGATATATTATTTTCATTTATACATGCTTAAGAATTTTTGACAGTAAAATAAATAAATAGATATACTATTTTCCTTAATTTGTCACGTTGCTCGCCTGCCTCTCGCCTCAAAAATTTGCCTCTCACTCGCCTTTCGCCTTTAACGACTATGGATGCAACCTTGCTTTGGCAGGGTCTTAGCCATTTTATGGTACTTGTGGATGGACCAAAACTCAAGAATTTTCAGGGAACAAACCTCATTTTGATGCTTTTATGGGATAGAGTAGCCTTTTTGGCCTCTCTTTGGGCCTGAGCTTGGGGCGCTTTCCATGGCATCCTGCTATCTGTTATCAGCGCTATTGGCATGCGCTTCTCTTTTAATTGTCTCTTGTATTTTTTTTTTCTGGTTGTTATGATGGACTTCTTGTCCATTGTATTTTCCCCCTTTTAAATCTAATTTATTTCTTTTCTTATCAAATTAAAAAAAATCATCTTTTTACTTCCGTTGGCATATTTGAAATACTTGAATTGTGTAACCCCACCTAAGATATTATCTGCAAACCAATGACAGCCACGTCACACAATTTTGGCAATGTATCTATCCGATCCTAGCATAGGATGTTAGCAAGTACTTCCACGAGAGTTCACGCCTGTTGCAGAAGCCCTTACGTGATCCAAGCTTTTCATTTTCTTGTTTGATCCTTACTTGGGGATGCAAGGTGAGATATTGGTTGGTGGTGCAATGTTCTTGGTGGGGATCTGAAACAATCTAGTAGGTGCTTTAGAAAGGGGGATAGTGTGAGATGCTTAAGCAGGTAGAAAAAGTGACTGCAGTGTTTGTTGATGACCTTGCTTAGGGCATTGGTAGTTACTGGCGGTGGCACCTTTGCTGTAGTTTTGTGACTCAAAGACTTCTTCATTCTTAAGAAAAATCAAAGAAGTGATTTTCTTTTGGTTTTGTGAGATTTGAAAAGAAGGATACTATTAAAGCAATCAAGATGAATGCTGCAAGATTTTCCACCATTGTAAAGATAAAAGATCAGATACGGCCTTTTGGGATGAGTGGGAATAATATGTTTCCTAGTACGATGTTGAGGCAGATATAGTTAAAGGGATCAATAATCAATTCAAGTGTGCAGGATTAATCAACCAAGACATCCATTCCAACCTTGAAAACAGCATTAGCATTCTCGAGGGTGGATTATGATCCGAAAACCGTGAAGAGGCAGATGATTAACAAAGGCCCTCGAGGAAATTTCCTTAATCATGCTAGGAAGAAGGTTATTTTCTATTATCTTAAAAAATATTGACTTCATGCAGCACCTAGAGGTGAATCATTGGGGCTGACATCCTGAAGGAATGGTTTGTGTCAATCGATGGTATCACAATCAACCCATGGTCTAAGGGAACTTTCTAGAACATTGTAAAACTTTGGGGAGAATTTAATTAGGTGGATGATTTTTACGCTTCAACAGGTAAACTTTGAGATGCCAAACATTTTGATCGTCACTGATTTACTGCACACGTGCAACCCATCAAGGGCACCATTGATGTACCAATGGATGAAGACACTTTTTTGGTCGGAGCCACAGAAGTGGATGGAAATTTGGTTAAGGTGAGCATCAACATTTCTGAAGATGTAACATATACAAACAAAAGAACGGAGCAGGTCTGTGATACTAATGGGCTAAATATGGAGGATGTTCCAAAAATGGTAAAAAAAAAACGCAAAGTAACACTGAGCAAACCTACTCTGTTAGCAGGACCTGGTTTTAATGGGTGCAGCGGCGATAACGGGCCTAGTAAATCCATCAAAGGTGCATCGGAAAAGAGCAAGAGTCACATTCCATTTGAAACGTTGACAGAACACACTGCGAAGAAGAATAGATCAACCACCTCTAGGTTTCCCCTGGATGGCTATGAGTTTGAGGCAGAAGATCAATCGTTTCTTGGAAAACATGTGGGGGCTGACGTTAATTCGTTTAATTTGTGGATCTTCTTGTTACGAATCATGAGTAAGTTTGAATGGGCTGGATGGACCGTTCGTTAACGATTCCTTGGTGCATGTGCATAATAATAAGAGCAGGCCTCAATAACTGGTTGCAATTGGTCATAATACAGCTTTGGGCTCAATCCAGAAGGAGCAAGTTGCGTCTACATAGTTTGGGGCACAATGTCCAACTGATAAAAACTATAGATCTTATCTTTCTGATAGCCGTAAATCTAATGCCTTTCACATACTGTAAATGGCAACCCTAGTTCGAAGAAGAAAATGCGAAGGGAAACCTACAAGACCACATATGTTAAGGTTGTTTTTATGGAAGAGTTGCTTGTGAGCTTGTCTACCAAAAATCTAGGATGTTTTAATCAAAGAAATCCAATAAGCAGGAGAAAGTGCTGGAGAAATTGTCTTAAGCAAGTGATGCAAAATTGTCTAATTTGAAAGTGGTGAATTAGTCGCTGTTTGAAGAATGAACAAATTAATTTCAGATAAAGCAGGACAAGCATGGTAGAATGGCAAATTGGCAATTATTAGGGCTTGAAGCCAAAGAAGGGCAATTGGTCAGTAGTTTCATGAAAGGTTCATGTCTTTGATTTGGGATATTGAGCAAGAAGCTGTTAGTAGTGATAAGCATTTGGGGCAATAACAAATTTTATTTTGATAGGGGATGCAAACGATTTAACTGGGGTCTATGTAGAATAGGGGATAAAGCTGCCTTTGAGGTGGAAGGAGGAGTATATAGAATCAACAGATGTGTGTAATTTGTGGGTTGTTGAAGAACCTCCTTGAAAGGTCTGTTACTGTTGTATATGCTCCTTGAATATTGTTTTCTCATTTTAAGATTATTGAAAGTACTAAGCTAAGGATGTTTAAATTTACTTATTAAATAACAAAAGAAGATAAGGATGTCTAAATTTACTTATCGATAAAAAAGAAAAAGAAAGAAAAAGCTAAGGACCTTTAGATGGTCTGGATCTGCTGAGTGCTTAAATGAAGGCGCTGAAGAAAACTCTTTTGCTGATGCAATCACGAAAAAGTGGTGGATAGAGTAGAGAGGTTCAAGCTTGGTCAGTATAAGAAATGGTATGCCTGAAGTGGTTTTTCTGTTTTGGATGCTTGGAGTTTTACTCCTGTGGTCTGTGTTATTGTTTCTTTATCAACTTGCGGTCTGGTCCTATTAATCTTTGTCATTTGGTGTCTGTATTGGAGTTGTTTTGAGTGTCTTTGGCTTTGGTTACTCTAATTTTGGTCATTATCATTATCAAACTTCTACGTCCATCAAAACGTGTTTTCGCTCAAATATTTCTATTAGGTGTAGTACCACTAACAGAATATGATTGATTTATATGGATGAATCATTATTAATTGTGGTTTGTCAAATTCTTATATGTGTACATTGTTTCATTCAGGTCTCCCCCGGCAACATTTCCTCGTGCTGAAAGAAAAATTAAGCAGATTATTCTCCCCGAGGATGTTTACATAAAGAAGTTCTATAAGAAGCATCCGTTTTCGTTATATGATGATCCGATCAAGTACTGCTCTATTCCTTTATTTTTCCTTCTAATCATTCTCTATCATTTTATCCGTTCTCGCAAGTTGTAACTTGTATGCCAAGCTTGATTTTTGTGTGCATGTTACCTTGAATTGTGGTTCTAGAGATGTTACTATATTATTGTAGGTCGAGGTATTCCTTTGATTAGTTTAACAAGAGGAACTTGTTTATGTTATATATGAGGGTGTTTAAATCAGGCTTTAATGGCTTTTGGTCCATGGAGGGTGAAATAAGTAGAAATCAGATACACACACAAAAGAAAGTGATTATTGGTTAGATCTTGAGATCCTTGGTTCCAATCCCCATACCAACAAGGGGTATCAAAAAAAAAAAAAAGTTCTTGAGTTGCTCTTATCTATTTGTTTCAGAAGACTCGAGTACCTTTATAATAAACCCTATGCTTCTCCGACTTTGTTATTTGTGATTGGAGTTTTCAACAGAATCATCTGTATTACCCTTTTAATCAATGACCTTCAATTTTGTTACTCAAAAAAATAGATTTTAACATCATCAAGGCGTTAATGAGCCGTAGATAGATGGTATCACTTGGGTAATCAATAGAACATTTTTATGCTTTTATAATTTGTACTTGATGAAATGTAAATTTTTGTTTCTATTCAAAATTGTTGCCAGTAATTAAAATGATAAATCCGTTGAACGTTGTAAATTAATGATTTTTAATTCATTTCAAACAAAGGATGTTTGCTGTACTTTTTGAAGCATGTGTAAGAGTAGTTTGAAATTTTGGATTGAAGAGCAAATTGGAGATATGAAACTGTATCTAACCAATGACTAATTTAAACCAACTCAATTTCAATTATTCTTTTTGGCCTACCTATTTTCAAATTATTCTGTACACCGACTTATAAATAAATCCTTTGAACTAAAGTATCATAGGAGGTTGAGTCTCAGAACCAAAGCAGTTGTGGTTTATGAGAGTGAGGAGGGAACTGTGAAAGGGGAAGGCTATCCCTTATTGTGTAGCCTAGCATCGCTTCTTATCAGCCAACAATAAAGTGCAAAAGAAAGAGAAAAAAGGTGCGAATGTCATGGAAGTTGTAAGATTAAATTTAATGGGGCATCCTAAAACGGAATGAGAGATCCTTTAATTCGAGAAGGGAGTAAAAGTTTGATTTAATGCCAACCTGTTAACCTCATAGAAGTTGAGATGCTTTTGTAATGGGTTGATCCAGTTACAAGGATTAACATGTATATAACAATTACCTGTTTAAAAGTTGTCTTTGCATCATCTTCTGTTCATGCGTTGTCTTTCTTGAAAGCATATAGTTTGTGTATGATGTTTTCAGAAGATAGTGGAAGCATATTTGTTGCTCCAAGAGATTTGAGCAACTTCGAATTACTGTATTACATTTCTTGCTTTGCGTTGTTACTGCTTTATGTGGACTGCAGCTGGAAGTAAACAAGTTTTGTTCATTGATAGTTGTGAAGAATGACCACCTTCAACGTGAGATACGTAGGCTCTTCCATGTAACGCCTTATCTTTTTCTTGACAATGGGTAGATTAGTAAATGGGAAACGAATATTACCTGCTCTGATCATTCTCAGTGGCTATATAGTTATTATTCCCTCCGTTTCTAAATAATCATCCTCTTTGACCTGACACATTGTTTAAGAAAATGTAATTGACTATATTTATCAAAATTGGTGTATTGCGTGGTTTCCTTTGATGCCTTTGTGCATGTGGCAATAATTAAAGTGGGTAGAAAAAGTAAGGTAGAGTGGTAAAAGCGTATTCCAGTAAAGGCAAAAACTTGTGTAGGACGGTCTTACGGATCCTAAATCCGTAAGACGGAGGCCCCTTTTGAAATTTACGGGTTAATAAGTAAATCTGTCATTAAAAGACAGAAAAAAGGGCCAGCCGAGTTGGTCCTTGATGAACTTTAAAGGTTTGGTCGAAAAGGTTACAGGTTCGACACTCCCTGGCTACCATATTGTCTTTTTATGTTCATTTCTTCTATTTTCTATTTTAGTAAATAGAAAAGATTACACTAAAAATAAAAATTTATTATAATTTTTATTAAAATACAAAGTACTCTTAATGCTAAAAAGTGACACTCTTAATTCTAAAAAGTGACACATTTAATATTAAATGTGACACTATAAATAAAAAATTATTATAATTCTTATTAAAATACAAAATAACACTAATAATACTAAAATGTGACATATTTAATACTAAAAAGTGACACTCCTAATACTAAATAGTGACACATTTAATACTAAAAAGTGACACTCTTAATACTAAAAAGTGACACTCTTATAATACTAAAAAGTGATCATTTTAATACTAAAAAGTGACACTCTTATTACTAAAAAGTGACACTCTTATTATTAAAAAGTGACACTCTTATTACTAAATAGTGACACTCTTATTACTAAAAAGTGACACTCTTAATACTAAAAAATGACACTCTTAATATTAAAAAATGACAAATTTAATACTAAAAAGTGACACTCTTAATACTAAATAGTGACACATTTAATACTAAAAAATGACACTCTTAATACTAAAAAGTGACACTCTTATAATACTAAAAAGTGACACTCTTAATACTAAAAAGTGATACTCTTATTACTAAAAAGTGACACTCTTATTACTAAAAAGTGACTCTTAATACTAAAAAGTGACACTCTTAATACTAAAAAGTGACAAATTTAATACTAAAAAGTGACACTCTTAATTCTTTGATTCCTCTTCACCATAATTCTCTCATTTTTTAGTATTAAAAGTGTCACTTTTTAGTATTAAATTTGTCAATTTTTAGTATTAAAAATGTCACTTTTTATTATTAAGAGTATTACTTTGTATTTTAATAAGAATTATAATAAATTACCCTTTATAGTGTTACTTTCAACCTTAAAATATATTACTTTTGTCTTTTCAATGTGTCACGTTTGGCTTTAAACGTGTCATTTAGCATTTCGTTAAAGTCCATTAAGATCCGTCAAGTATCTCAAGGCAATTGATGCTAACGGGGCTGACTAAGGATTAAACTATAAAGCGTGGAAAACATAAGAATTACGGTGACAAACTTTGAAAGCGCAGGGGCACCGGAGCAAAACAACACATTTATGGTAATAAAACTTAAAACCGAGCTGAGGAGATTCGAAGCATAGACCTAGCGCTAACTACTAAACCTTTGGCTTTTTCGGTGAACCACCTGACCTAATCACCTTTTGTGAAATTTTATAACATATTATATATTTATTATTACCCGCGAATTTTTAAATGGGGCTCCGTCTTACGGATAAGGATCCGTAAGACCGTCTTACAGGAGACCACCTCTCCAGTAAAAGTGTATTCCTAAAAAGGAAAGTTTTGATTCAAAACTTTTGAAAGAGAACAAATATTTGGAACGGACAAATAAGGAAAGGAAGACAATTATTTAGAAACGGAGGGAGTATTACATTCCTTCAAGTAATTCAGATATCACATTAAGACAATTTGAGTTGGTTTTCTGGTTTATTAAAATGAGTAGATCTTTTTCTTGAAAGTATGTTTCTTTTTCTCTCTCAGACAGACTCACACTTGGCACATCTTTTTAGCCAAAGACATGATCTTCATATATATACTCACATGACGATGCATGATTAACCAACTGGATTTGTGGTTTTGAAACAGAGCGAGTATTACATTCCTTCAAGTAATTCAGATATCACATTAAGACAATTTGAATTGGTTTTCTGATTTATTAAAATGAGTAGATCTTTTTCTTGAAAGTATGTTTCTTTTTCTCTCTCTGACAGACTCACACTTGGCACATCTTTTTAGCCAAAGACATGATCTTCATATATATACTCACATGACGATGCATGATTTACCAACAGGATTTGTGGTTTTGATCCTCCTCCATCACGTATATTTGGTTGCCGGGTTGTAGAGTTAAAGGAGCAGGGAGTTAGTGAGGATGAAGCTATGGCTGTAGCAGACGTAAGTATCCATATTTAACTTTTGATTAGATGTGATGATAGACTTCAAAATAGGAGGCAGTCTTCCTCTTTCCCCCCCCGCCACTCCCACCTACACCTAATTTCATCCCAAATAAACCTTCAATTGTCTTGCATCTACATAAGACATGACCAGAGCCTCCAATTTGGAAACCTTGTCCATGACAGCTAGCCCGCGCAAGCTGCATATATTGTTCTTTTCGGGTGTGAGCGCATTTGTGTGTATGTGTGTGCATGTTTACTAAATGATGGTTCTTTGTATAGATGGAGTATGAAAACGAGAAAAAAGCTAAAAAGAAGGCATATCGTCGGTTGAAGGAAATTGCTCGTCTTCAAGGGAAGAAACCTCCCCCAAACCCATATCCGAGTGCTATCAAGGAGATACAGGCTGAAGAGGAAAAATATTTACAAGACCGTGCCTTCAACCCTAAGACACTCGAGCTTGTTGAGAAAATGAAACTGGACGTAGCAGATGAAAAGATGTATGGATTCAGAGGGGATGATTGACCCGTAAATGCAATGTTACCCTTCTTTGCTTTTCCCCGATCTTTGGTCTTCAAATACAGTTCCAATCTACCTAGTTTATCTCGCATGAGGTTTATTTTACATTGCGTTTGTTCAAAGGCATTGTTGGTAATATGTAATTGATCAAGTGAGATTAGAGATTGAAACTCTTCAATGCAGTTTGGACGGACAAAAAGGAAAGAAAGCAGGACAATAATTTTTGGATCGAATTTGTACTTTTTATGGGCTTAATATTTACTACTTCTCCAATCTGCACAGACATGTAAGCATTTTGATTGGTTCTTAACTGCTCCTTCATTCTGATTCTGATATCTTCATATTTGACAATTCTCGAGTTCGCCATAGAAGCATCAATAACTCTCACCAAGAAATCCGTTTACACCTGATAATACTATTTTCTGTGCCGATGATATGATCGTGAATCTACTAAACTAGTCTGGATCGGTACCTGAAATAGACAGGAAAACATGAAATAGACATGAAAACGTTACGGGGGTGGCCCTGCAAATCTCCTACGGCGTGAGAGTATGAGAGAGAATGAAATTTAACAGTGTAAGGAGGTAAAAAAGAGTGCGTACCTTTTTGTCAAGGGTCAGGGCCTTTATATAGGTGTTGTACGGATGAAAGTTTGTTAAGCCACGGGGGTCTTCTAGAAGGCGCATATATCGTATTGAGGTGGACAATAAGCATGTGATATGGATTAGTTGACAACAATAGTGGGCAACCATACTTTTTATGGCCGCATGGTCCGCCCCCGGGTTGCCGGTAGTGGCCTAATGGGCCTGGTCCGCCCATAATGCCTTTGATCTCTAAGTCATGAGTCCCCTTGTTACAAGTTATCGGATTGTAAAAACGTTCTTACCCCTGCTGAGAATTAGGGACGACTTAGTAACAGGCTGGCTCTGGCTACCTTGCAGAGCAAAGAAAATCTCTCCAAATCACTCTGCCTGTACGAACAAACAAATTTTGTACAACCAGCTTACGTGGAAAAGATTCCATATTCTATGCCAATAGACTCGTGACATCGATGTACTGAGTTGTCAACAAATGATTACCCTTGCTGAGAATTAGAGACGACTTAGTAACAGGCTGGCTCTGGCTACCTTGCAGAGCAAAGAAAATCTCTCCAAATCACTCTGCCTGTACGAACAAACAAATTTTGTACAACCAGCTTACGTGGAAAAGATTCCATATTCTATGCCAATAGACTCGTGACATCGATGTACTGAGTTGTCAACAAATGATTACCCCTGCTGAGAATTAGGGACGACTTAGTAACAGGCTGGCTCTGGCTACCTTGCAGAGCAAAGAAAATCTCTCCAAATCACTCACGAACAAACAAATTTTGTACAACCAAACTTACGTGGAAAAGATTCCATATTCTATGCCAATAGACTCGTGACATCGATGTCTTGAGTTGTCAACAAATGATTACGACTAGCGAGAATTAGGGACGACTTAGTCAGTGGCTCGCTACCTTGCGAGCAAAGAAAATCTCTCCAAATCACTCTGCCTGTACGAACAAACAAATTTTGTACAACCAGCTTACGTGGAAAAGATTCCATATTCTATGCCAATAGACTCGTGACATCGATGTACTGAGTTGTCAACAAATGAGTCGCGTTAAGAAAGCTCTTGCTCTTTGTTGTGCGAGCAGGCTCGGATCAAAGAGTAAAAATAAAGTGCATGCCCATAACTTTACTAACGGTAGTAACTGCGGACTAAACTGACAAACTAAGAAAAAAAAATCATTAATGTTTTACGGCAAACAAGAGGATGTTTCTTAAGAAATAAAAGCCATTGATCAGACTACTGCACAAAAACCGAAAGAGGCACTAACATCAAAATGGTGTTCATCAAAATAGCTTGGACATTTGGAAGAAAAAATAAGGACCCGTCATCTTCGTGTTGGACTAATGCGGGCAGCCATTTGAAAGTTTATATGTTTTGGCTTTGAATTCAGCCAAGGCCAAGAAGGGATTGTAATGAAATATATGGCTTTGACATTTTTAATCAATGAAACATCTCATTCTAACTTAAATAAAGTGATTTAACATACTAAGTCACTACAAAAAATTTATACAGGCAGTCTAAAATGCAAAACTTAAACCATGCGAGCCCTCTTAAATGCCGCGGTCACTACAAGTCATTTTGAGGACAATGGAGCGGGCAATAGAATCATGTGGGCGAGCTGTTCGCGATGTGGGTCGTGCGAGTCAGTCCTCGCTCAATGGAAGTATCCTCCGGGCATTGGCGGACGCATGCTTTGTAGTATGGGGGCAGTTGCCCCCACTTGGATTTAATTTTGGCAAGGGATTTTTTTTTTTTTTTTAATAATCCCTTATATTATACAATTTGGCCCCACCTGAATAACATTTATACATTTTGCCCCCACCTGAGGAAAATAATTTTTTTTAACTTCCCGTGAGTTAATCTGAAAGCATCCTAAATTCCTTTTCCCAAATCTAAAAAATTAAAATCCCCTCTCTCTCCTGCTCTCGGCCTTCACTCCAGGCTCCATTTCCACTGCCGCTCCCTCGACCAGGTCAACCATCCAACCTTTGATTCCGAGTTCTGACCACTACCAGTCGACCTTGACCACTGACACAGGCACGGGCACCGGAGTGGACTGAATAGTGAACTCTTTGTCTCTCCAATCCCCATCTCTACAAACTCTCTGTTGCTCTTATTAGTTACTCATTTTAGTTCTCTACTCTACAAGAGGTATTTTTCAAAAATCAAAACTTCTAAATTGAGTTTTGTGATTTAAATTTTATGATTTTGAATGTGTGATTGTGAATTTCTAAATTATAATTGTCTATTTGTTTGAATCAAAGTATGATACTATGATTGTTTGAATTTGTAAATTATAATTGTGAATTTGTGATTTAAATTTTAAAAATTAAAATAAAACTAATGTTAAAAATAGCCCTAATTTGAAATAACTATATTTTGAAATAGCCATAATTGATTATTTAATCTATATAAATAATTGTTGTCAATTGTGATTTGTAAATTTGTGATAGATGATATTATATAATATTGTTTTAGTTCCTAAATTTCTATGTTCAATATCTTGGTAGGAAAGTCTATTTATTTAATCTGAAATTAGGACATTTTAATTTGGGGGTTGAAGTAGTTGATCTATCTACGTTGCTTGAACAAACACGAAAATACTTTCCATTGGGGTATCGGCTTTTGAAGTTCGCATTAATTTTGTCGATAACAACATCAAGTGTGAAAAAATGTTTCTCTGCAATGAATATTGTCAAGACGGTTCTACGAAACTGAATTTGTGATCAATTTTAAAATGACTGTCTTGTATGTTTTATTCAAAAAGATTTGCTTAAAAGTATTACAAATGATGATGTCATTAAACGTTTTCAAAATATGAAAACGCATAGGGGACAATTATGATTTGTAAACTTTATTAAATTTGTGCATCCGATTAAAAAAATCTCTGCGTCCGCCAGTGCCTCCGGGCAGTGTCTATCTTGGTGCAATGGGTGGGTATCTAAAATCTTGGTGCCACGGTCAAAGTGAGGCGTGCAGGTAATGGTAGCGGTTAGTTAAGTAACGAATAGTATGGGCCCTTTAATGAGATTCAAAGAACGCGGACGGACAATTCATGAATGGGTAGTGAGACTGTACATGCAATGCAAGGTGCCCTCCTGAATGCGGGCTGCCTTTGAATTGACATATGCATGCAGTTTAAGGGAGTTCAACCACGTGAAAACGGCCGGCAATACACAAATTGGCAGGAGATCATTTGCAGGCGGCCTTCGTTGCCCGCTATTAAATGGAGTTGGGGGTTGTGCATGGCATTATAAAAAGTTGAGGCCAAAAACTTGTTGGACAACTTTCAAGTAGTAATTGCCAAACAATACCCACTAACCAGTCCTTAAAAATAATGAGGGCAATGACGTTAAACGGGCCGTATCTTATTTACACTTAAGGCGGATTGAGAAATGATCAACTCCTGGTAATAAACATAAAATGATGAGGGCAATGACGGAGCGAGCCAGCCCGGCACACGATCAATCTCTGACGGAGTAGTGCGGGCGAATTAATGGGATTCAAACATATGCCGAGGGCTGGCAATGAGTTCATACATGCCGCTTAAGGTGTGCAGGCAGCGCAAGGTGCACAGGTCAACCCCTATGGTGGGCAGTGTTTTCAACGACCAAGGAAATAAGTTGCGCGGGCAATCTGATGTGAATTATTGACCCATGCGGGCCGACTGAATCATGGAAAAAAGGATAATAATAGCTTATTAATATAATAATGCACACACATGCGGGCGACAAGAAAGAATGTGAGATAGCCCAGTTTTGCATGGCTTTGACATGACCTGTTTGCAATGCGGGCCATGTAAGTTGGCTCTAGCTCAATGAGAAATTTGTGGGAGATACATGCAAGAGTCCTTCGTGAAACAAGTGAGAACTAGGTAGCGTGGACCAACTTCGCAGTGGGGGCTCTCGCATACGAACGAGCTATTTAAATGACGGACTCCTATGCAGCATATCAATGGCGGACTATCTCTGGCGGGCAACATCTAATATCAACAATAGTCTTGCATGTTGTTACTGCGGCCAGTTGTTGAGGGCGGTGTCCGTTGTACTGTGTGGAAAATGAAGATGTTGAAAAATTAGTGTTTTTTTTTTTGGAAAACTAATGTTTTTAAGTGAAGTAAATTGAGGCTTTGAAGTACTAATTTATTTGTGAGTCATTTATGTAATGACTGTGGTAATTGTGGAATTATGTTCTTCTTCGTGAGTACATAAGAATACTATATTTATTTGTCCAATTCGGATATCGGATGAATAAGTTATAGAGGTTTAAAGTATGACATTTGAAATGTTGGAAGTGGGTTATCCCACATTGGGAAAATGTGAAAGGCTTGAAGGGTTTATATACAAAGGCTCCATTGTGGTTGGGTAAGTTTGTATAGAAAGAATTATCCCTCCCGCACCCGCAGGGGGGGTGCAAATCAAGGTCCAATTTGGCTTGGACTGATGTACTCGTGTGCCTGCACATGCGGACACGAATGTCAGACCAAATTGTGCTACCTAGACAAACCCGCCTTTTGCACATTTTTCTTTTGAATTTTAAATTCAATTTTCGTAACCCCAACATTATAGAGCAGACTAATTATGTCTTAATGTCTGCTTTAATTGGGTGGTTAATAGGCATAATCAAAATGTTTTAATTTGTAATTAAAGTGTGTTGCTTTTTTGGCCTATATAAATGAATCATTCTCCACAACAGATAATACACTCACAGAAAAACACGAACTTTCTCTTCCTCTGATGCACTTGCATTTGCATTGCATATTGATCATCATTTCCTTTTGGCCTCCTGTTTTGGTGACAGATTTATGGCATTATTTAGTTCGCCGGACCTTAAGTGCAAAGTCATCCGGTACTGCCGTTGTATCCTGGGAGACGTTCGTCCTAAGTAAGAACTCCAGGCACTTACAGGGAGTGGGACGAATAACGTTTCAAGGAAACTGTGTGTAACACAGGCCTCAGTACGTTTTACTTCCACCATCAGACATCAGTCTTACACCGAGACTTCCCAGACGCCACCGAAGACATCGGCCCTTCCACCGTAGACTTCAAGACGCCACCGAAGACTTGAGCCCTTCCACCAGACCTTCCCCGCCCAGACCTTCACCAGCAGACCTTGGTTCAAGTCACCAGCAGACTTACAACTAAGCCACTAGTAGACTTCGAAGCAAGTTACCAGCAGACTTCACAAGTCTTCTTCGACCAGCATCTAACGGTTTTTTTTTCTTTTATGTTTTATTTCTGTAAGATTATATAGGGTTCTACCCAACAGAAGATGCAGAGGGCAGTTCGGCAATGGTGATGGGTTTCTTCAATCTGACAATTTGGACTTATCCATGCAAATTGGCTTTGGCGACAATAATATTTCTTTCATGGCCTGCTATCATAAGCTTTTCATCTCCCTCCAACAAAATATAGCGACGAGCCTTTCATATTACGCGACGGGCAGTGTTGTCGGGAAGTGAATAAATACACTTTACGAGCTGTTTAATGGAGTTGGAACTCACAAATGTGGGCCGCAGTATCCGAACTGACAAAGAGTTCACGTAGGCGAGCTGTTCGCGACGCGGGTCGTCTTTGGTGCCATAGATGTCGGGCCACCAAATCTTGAGTGTGTTGCAAGCAGTATTGAGGGCAGTAGCAAAATAGTGAATTTTACAGCAATGTGGCTTTTGGTGGAGTTTTGTGGAGATCTACCTTGACCAGCTTTTGAAAAGAATAGACAAATGCCCAAGTGGCTCAAGACGTAGGAGTTCACATCTGGGTCATCGTGGGTAAGAACAAGCGGCTTCAACACAAAGGGTGAAGACAAGAAATTTCTCATTCCACGCAGGCTGTCCAATTTTAAAAATGACGGACCCTAACGAAATGTGGGCAATAGCGGCCAGTGGCCTACTAGCAATCTCTGGAGGGCAGTGTCAGTTTGCGGGCAATGCAAGTGTCACGCCCCAAATCAGCCCCTACGTGGGACTCGACTTAGAACGTGATCAACCGGTTGTTTTTCACATTTAAACCCTTTCATTAAAACCAAAGAAATAATGTTTTGGATAACACAAGATTATATACATAAGTCTCCCAGAGAGTAACAAAAGGTTACAAAAGTTACTAGTTCCCAATGTTTACAAAACAAAGGAAGACTACTAGTCTTCCTACATAGCGGAATGAGTAGCGCAGCTACAACCATAATAAACCAATAATGCTACCCCAAAAGAATTTCAACCTCTAGCACTCCGGCTTTGCACTCTTTCTCACGCTTGTCTCCCTGCTTGGCTGTGATCTAAGGAAAACAAATAATAAAGGGTGAGTCGAAACTCAGTAGGGTTCAACTATACTTATGCATGAATGCATCATAAATAAGTGCCATGATGCTAAACAATTCATATCACAACTAAGCAAGTAGTTCAATCACATATTATTCATTTAGGGCCTGAGCCAAAACAAGTAGGATACAAAGGTCGAGAATCATCTCCGACCTGCCGCTTCCATCCAACACCACTCTTATTCTTGATCATGAAGCACCTCAAAATTGTTGTTATTTTCCCGGGATATGTCAACACGGACTAGGTCCCTACAACCCTAGCACCCCGCGTGGACTACACACAACACAATCAGTGAAGTGCCTTCCTCCATTATGGCCGTAATGGAGGGGTTGAGCAAGAATAGAACTTCGCTGCTAACTCTCCCTGCATCTCCGCCCCGGGATTATCAGAGGAACGTTCTAAACCCCCATAACATGTTGTTCAAACAACTTGTTGTTCACACTCTTGTTGTTGTCACAATCAAACATCACCTGGTGTTATATCCACATGTTTTTCATACTCAAAGTCATAGAATTGTCAAATTGTTCATAGTACCACTTAGTGCCAAACAAGAGTGGCAATGAGTTGTAAAGTAAACCCATTGATACTCCATTAATACAATGCAATTTAGCTCATGTTGTTCATACCATTACAAGGTTCAAACCATAGTCTTCATATAATTGCACCACATAGCAATACATGCTCCATACTTCATGAATTACAAGCCTTTACCAAGACTACAAGGAGTTTAACACCCAATTCATATCTTACTACACATAGCTACCCAAATAATCATCTTCAAAGGATTCAAATCATAAACATAAGAGTTTCCTCATGGAATTCATCAAGATGTTCATCAATATTGCTCAATTACATGGAATTAATGAACAAACATAAGCAAGCAAATCCCCCTACCTCTTGTAGATCTTAAACACCAATGGTTTCAAAATATTTTTGGTTCAAAACACTCCCCTTGATGAGCTCTACAACTTTAATGAAGATGGTATTGGCAAAGGATGAGTTTTAGGCCTTCAATTCCAAGAAATTCACTCAAAAACCCTATGTTTTTGCTCACTCTCTCTTTGTGTACGAAAATGGTGATGTTAGGAGGTGGAAGAGGTATTCCTTGGCTTTATTCAGCTGTAGATAAGAGTGGGAAGGGTCCCCACACAAAGCATGAGGTGTCACCACCTCTTTGGTTGACATTAATCCAAGATTAAGCTAAGTAATCTTGATTAACACTAATTAATCATACTTAAGTCCCATTAATCATGATTAATCTAATTAATTATACTTAACCCTAACTAATCATGATTAGTCAAATTGATCTCAACTATACAACAAATTCCAGCAGGTTTCGCACCCAGGGTTGGAAATATTTCGCACCCGCGAAATATTCTGCTCATGCAAAACTGAAGCAGCTATATTGGCAGATTTGAAACAGTAACAACCGCACCTAGGGTGGTAAATATTTTGCACCCACGAAAGTAAAATGGTAAGACAATTACAATTCCAAAATATATCGCACCCTGGGTGGGAAATATTTCGCACCCAGAGCTGTTTTGGAGTTTTATTCCAACATTGGCAAATTAACAACAAGCCATATTAGGGTATTAACATCCCCCTATTCAACTTGGAATTCAAAACATTTACATGTAATTCAATCAATTAATACACATTAACAATCTATTATCATGCTATTAAGGTTAGAATGCATTTCAAAACACTTGGGTGTTACAAGTTATGAGGTAGTTATGCTTACTAAAATCTTGGGTGTTACAGCAAGTGTGTGTGCAGCGCAAGGCAACTGACCAAGCTTAGATCCCATGAAATGAATAATCATTTAAAAGAATCACGAGGTAAACTTGTTTCTTACAAATTAATCGATAGACAAAAATAATCTTTCACCAAATAAACTACTCATCATTTAACTAAAGACAAAACAAGTAAATTTACGATGACAAAAAGTAATGTTTGAATAAAAATAGCCCTAACTATAATAAATTACTCACTATTAATTAAGGTTGAACAAGTAAATTTGTCATAGGCTAAATAATTCCATGAATAATTAAATAATAGTTTGATCCCTTGACTTGTACCTATTTTAAAGTTAGGTCCTACATTATTGAATTCTATTTATTTCGTCTTGTATTTTGATTTTGTTATCATTTTCTCCCTCCTACCATTATCGTTAAAAATATCGTCCAATATATTTTAAAATGACAAAAATACATTTACTCAATAGACTTTAACTTTATTCAAAACTAAAAAAATATTTGAAATTAAAAAATAATATAGTTTTATTTCTTTATTTCTTAAATATATATGTTCGGGAAAGACTTTATTGGATGTATATAGAAAATTGTAACTATAATGATAGATTTGCTAGTGAGTATCAAACTATTAAGCAAATCTGTAGCGTGTTTAATTATTACCCATGAATAAGATAAGAGTAACGGGTTAAGAAAATGTGCCATAATGTCAAGAAGATGAAGAAAATGAAGAACCAATTGATGAATCTATGTGTTTTATTAGAAAATAATGCTAAAATCTACTATTTACTTTTTTTAATTTTCAGACTACTACAACAATTTTTAAAACTATCAATGGTCTCTAACTTATAAATATTACAAACAAAACCAATGTTAGTAATCGCAAATAACTGGATTCAAAATATTTTACTCATTTTCGTAACTGGGTTCCAAACCTTTAACATCTTTTGGTCTTAATTTGCTTGCTCCTCTTCATCGGACTCGAGGTAGTTACATGTGAGAATCTCTATATTCCCTCCTCTGGCTATCGACTTTCTTTCTTCTACCGCAACTCTCTTTTTATTGAAATAGGTTGTCACCAACCGACATCATTTTAAGTAGGCTTATCCTAAAATTAGATTTTCTCATTACTTAATAATTTGTACAAAAAGTGTATTGGAACTAAGAAATGAGAGATGCTTAAAGAAAGAAGTTCGACTAAACGAAAGTTAAAGAGATTTTATGTCTTCATTTGAGCAAGGCGAGGTGAGTGCGTTTTTTGGTGATGGTGATAACGGTATTGACGACTGCAAGGATAGTGGTGTTAGGGGCGGTGATGACGGTGATTATAGGGATGCCAGTGGTGGTTTAGATGAAATACAACATTGTGAGATTTCCAAATCATCAAATTTTCAAAGATCTATATGGGTTTCAGTTTCAATTTGAAAATTTGAAAATTTGAAAAATTAAAAAATTGAATTTGAGTTTTTTAAAAGTGAATTTTAAGGTTGTGGTGGTGGTGTGTCCATAAATGATGACTTTTGCAAATGAGTTACTTTGAAGGTAGGAGTAAGGAATTAGAAAATGAAATAAAATGAAATAAAAAATTAACTTTTGTGCTAATGGTGAATTTTGAGGTGGGAGTGGTGGCGAGTCTATGAATAATGAGGTTGAAGGAAGATAGTGAAAGATGAAATAATAAATTGAATAGAATCTAAATTTCATTTTTTTTTGGAGTAATACATTTTTTTCGCCTTTAAATTTAAAATGAGACAAAATATGACTATTGAAATAATTATTTTAATTAAAATATATTTTAAATATCAAATGGCAAACTAAATTATGAAAATATAATCAAATCTCACTTTGCGTCACAAGTAAAATATGACCAAAATAATCCTATCATGTATGATTTTCCATTACTGTTTTTAACACCCATGAACGGAAGAGGACAAAGTCGGATAAATATAAAAATTATGTATGAAAGTGAGACATCATAAGTTGGAAAAGACATTAATAGAGGTATATGAAAAAATGTAACTATAATAATACATTTGTTGGTGAGTATCAAGATATTAGGCACTTATGTAGCATGTTTAATAGTTACTTGTGAATAATCTAAGAAAATGCGTTAAGACAAGGTGATATAATGTCAAGAAGATTAAAAAAAATGGAGAACTTCGTTGACAAATCTTTGTATTTTGTTAGAGAAGAACTCTAGAATCTATAAGAGATACGTTTGAAGAAAGCAGTTCGATTTAATGGAAGCTAAATATATTTTATTTTTTCATTTTAGTAAGGCAAGGTGAACTTATTTCTTGGTGGTGGTGATACCGGTGGTGGTAGTTGCAGGGATGCTAATGGTGGTGGTTAGGGGTAGTGGTGGGGGTGATTATAACCATGGTAGTGGTGGTTTAGGTGTGGAATACGATATTGCTAGATTTCCAAATCATCAATTTTTCAAATCATCATATGAGTTTGAGTTTCAATCATCAAATTTAAAAATTCAAAAACTTGATTTTAGGTTTGTTAATGGTGAAATTTAAGGTTATGGTGGTGGTGAGTCTATAAATGATGAGTTTTGCATATGTGTTAATTTGAACGAAGGAGTAAGAAATTTGACAAAGAAATAAAATAAAAATAAAAATAATAATTTTTGGGTTAATGACGTTATTTAAGGTGATAGTGGTAGTAGTGGTGGTGGGTCTATGAGAGATGAGATTGATGGAAGAAAATGAAGGGTAACAAAATAAATTAAATAACTTCTAAATTTCATTTTTTGAGAGTAATGTATTTTTTTAACTTTAAATTTAAATATGATACAAATTATAATTACAACATTGCTAGCCTTATAACTAATTTTATAACTTTCCTTACAACTACTAAGTCTTGTAAGGATAGTATTTTCCTTATAATTATACCAAATTACAATCCCTCCCCCAAAGTATCCACCAAATCATATAGTGCACCCCAACCTAAGGTTTGTCCCATAATGATATCTGACGTTATATTTTTTTTCATATTTTTCATCATAGCCGCGACAACAGTTAGAAAAATCACGTTAAATAACACGTGGTATTCCACGATGTTAACTCGAGAGAAATATTAATAATTCGATGTAAACTTTGGGGTGCTTAAAGTTCAAATGTTAAAATGGAATGAGTTCCACAATTCCATTTTTTCTACAGAAAGAAAATCTAGAGAAATGACAAACCGTTTTTTCCTATCTTCACTTTTCACAACAAAAATTAACCCATAACCCGATCTTGGCTTTGTCCACTCCCTCCAAATTTTCTCTTAAATTTCTCTCTTAACCTAGATGATAGATATGCATTTTTCCATTTCATTGTCAATTTTCTTATCTTGATAATGAAAATAAAGTAAACGAAAGATATGGAAAAAAAAAACTCTTACCCATAGTTACACGTCTCCATCTTCAATTTCATGTATGAAATTGGATCCACGTACCCACCTTCTCTGGTGAAACCCATCCACCACCGAAATCAATCAATTTCTCATCACCTTTCATCCTCTTACATGACTTTACCTTTACTTAATCTCTCCTAATTCTTTAAATAAATCAACCTGACTGCCATGACAACTTCTATGATGTCAAAATTATCATAGAAAGAAAAGTGGGGAATCTATCTATTTATATTAATTACAAATTGGTCCTAATCCGCAAAATAAAATGACAGAAATAAATAATATTTACATATTTTGTGCGGAATAAATAGATAAAGTGAGATAAAATATAATAAAGCAAAGCAAAAAGAAAGCAATAATAAGCCCTTTGCTTTTTTTTTTTGTTATATCGCCCAAAATTCTATTTTATTCTATTTTTTATTTTTGATTTTTTGATAATTTTTATATTCGCAACGATACCCGAAACGAAGCTGCTGTAAGTTTATGGTTATGTGCACAAACATATATATATATATACAGATATATAAAAATACAATATTTAAAATGCTAAATAAATATAATAAGCATATTTAGCCAAAATAAAAGAAAACTTGTTTTTTTTTTGAAAATGAGTCTAGCCCTCCGTTTTTATTTTTCTTTAAAATAAAAACAACCTCCCCAGTAGAGTCGCCACTGTGAGTGTCCCGATTTTCGACCGATTCCCCCGCTAATGAAAAACAGGTGATTTTAAAATCTTTTAAGCGCGTGGAATACACTCGGCCTCATTTGTGAACTCAAAATGTTAAAACAGAGTCGTCATCTTTATTTTAAGGAAAAACAAAGAAAAACCAAATGTAACCAGATTTGCAAAGGGTTCGGAGGCTAAGTTACGAGGTGGGAATGTGTTAGGCACCCAACTCACCCTTTCGGTCTCAAAATGGTTTTTTTTGACTAAAATATGTTTTTTTATATTTGTTTTGCAGATGAAATATATCATTTGAATATACATATATCGGTACACATATTATTACAAAACTTGCTACATCCACCTTTGGGAGTTAGAAATATATTTATAAAATTTTGACTATAATAATGGCTCTTTTTAATGCTATTTTCTATAGAACTTCGGGCAGCATAACTGCTTATATTGCTTACATTTACTAGTTTAAATAACACTTTTATATAAATAAGCTTGAAAGAACCTATCTCTTAAAGCGTGAGAGTTTTATCTCGTACCAACTAGCTTTCTAGCAGACTATGGGTGCGCTCGCTCTGTCCTTCAGGCAAAGGGAGTCTTTTTTACTGCTTTGCTGTTGCAGGGATTCCGGCAGAGTGACTGCTTCCAAAAGTTGCTTTCTGGTCTCAGGAACCGGGTGGAGCAACTGTTTACTTTTTTGATGTTGTTTGCTTGCTGATGGCGGAAATTGATCAGAGCAACTGCTTACCTTTTGCTGATTTGGTGTCTGGATTCGGGCAGAGCAACACTTGCTTTGGGATTTTTGGACCGGAGGAAGAGGGTGGAATCCTAGCAGGGCAACTATGTTTCACTTTGGCCGGCTGGTTTTAGTGTTTGGGGGGAGATTTGACGGAGCTTCAAGGCTAGAGGAAATAACTCTCTCGACGCTCTAGAGAACTCACTGCGTAACTGCGTGAACGGTGTGTGAACTGTGTGTACTAACTGCTTATGAATTCTGAAGCCGGGGCCTCGTATTTACAGGCTAGGAGAGGCGTTCCTTTGTGGTTAAGATTTCTCTTTCTGTGCTTCATTGACTTGTACTGCGTGCTTGAGAGATTACACCTTAGGCAAAGTTCTACAGTGCTGGAAGCACTGTTGGATGCCACCCATGGAGGGAGCTGGCGAGGCGCCAGGAGGCAATACGGGCGGCACCAGGGGTCTTTTTGGTGTCCTTTTTGGCACTTAGGCCCCCTACATTTCACTGTTTACGCATCCTGCTTTTTCTTTTGCACTTTTAACCCTGTAACTTGACATTCGTTAGCTTTTAATAGGCCTTGATATCTCATGTTAACGTTACATACCAGGGGTGCGAAATTGGGGTGTCTACATCTACTGCTACACTGTACTCCGTTGAAACATTGTTTAAAAAATTATCTAGACTTTATGTATTTAGTTTTTATTAAAAGAGTTTCCAAAAATAGTATTTATTAAAAACGTGTGACCTTCACTTTTAAAATTTTTAATCATTATTGGCCAACACTTTTTCAAAACATATAACTATTCATAGAAGACTTTTTATTTCTTTCTAAATGTTCTATTGAATTTCTTGTCTTCTAGCTAACCACCCTATTTATTATCTTATATTAGGACATATCATCAAAAATCCTCTACAAGATCTCTTTGCATTAAAAAGATAGATCTCATCATCATTCTTCAAAGATCATCTATGCTATTTCAAAACGGCTATTTTCAAGATCTCCTTTGCTCTTTCAACGGCTATCATTCAAAGATATCTATAAATAAGCTTTGAAGCAAGGATTGAAAAAAGAGAGGTGGAAGATATACATGAATAGAGGATGGATTGGTTGAAGTTATCATTCTTCACTTATATGATATTCTTTCTTTGATCTGCTTCAACCAGTACTGGACACTCAGTTTATTCCTTCAAACAATTTTTTCCTTGATGTGTTATAGTCCTCAAACAATTACTAGATATTCTTTCACACATCATTCCTTTCTAGTTCTTATTTAAACAATCATTGTATTCTTCCTTACTTCTTCCAACTTTAAAGGAATACTTGATGGCAAAACCCCTCATTTGGCCACCCAACTTTTCAAAAACTTGCAAGGCGGCCACCGAAAGTTTAAAACTTGCAATGAAGCCACTGAACTAAATTAATGTTGCAAGCATGCCCATATTTTGGATGTCCGTTAGCTCCACCGTTAAATATGAGAGAAATCCCTATTTTGCCCTTTTTAAATAACAATTATTCTTTTTATGTGATATTAGAAACCCAAAGGGGTCCAATTGAAAAAAAATTATACATGTAATTTATGTAAACAATAGGGGGACCAAATTATACATGTCATTTCTGGAAAACCCTTTCGTCTATATTTGATGCTTCTTATGGCCAAGAATAGTCCCAGCTCCGGTGGATTTCCGGTGACGTAGAGGGCACTTCGCAAACCCAGATCTGGCTCCTAATTATTTGACTTTCGCAAATCCAGATCAAAATCCCCAACCTTTCAACCCGTAGTTTGTTTCAAACCCTCACATATTCAATCATTGAAAGCGGAGCTGGGTGAAGGGCGAACTGGGCTTGGAGGTAGCGATTGGGCATACTGGGGGAGACAACGGCTTGCCGCTGGCATGAATCGAATCCAAACATAGGTCTAAATCTCTCTTCGAAACCCAACGCACTAGCTCCAAACATAAATTTGGCTTAACCCAATACGGCTTAGCCCCATGCTCAATCCTGACAATGGCTATCGATTCTGTCATTGGACCAAACCTAGGTACGCAGGTGAGTGCCATGCATTTCTTCTTCACCGAATCTAATTCATCATCGCTGCGTACTACCACACCCGATCAATTCAGTTGCAAGCCCATCGCAACGAGGCCAACGACGAAGGTTGATCTGATGACGGCGGCGACGGAAGTTCGATTAGTATAGCTGGATCGTAGAAATGGTGGCGGCGGCAGCCTGGTTTGGTTCGAGCATCACTAGTGCAAATGCAAGTAGACCTTCTCGGCTATGTTGCACGGACACTCCGTGGACAGGTTTGGGGGTCGCTGTTGTCGACAAATCGACATTCTCCTTTACTCGTCAGTCCTCTCATCTACTTTCCAAGAAACCATGACTCGAAAGCGAGCCCTAGCCCCTGAAATCCCCCTCGTCACCGACCATCAAGGTATCCACAGACGAGTAATGACAGATCTGCCTCTACCGCCGGCCCCCTGCTCCCTTCGGCCTTCTCTCCCTGCGTGCGGCTCTTCTTCTTCCTTTGATTCTCTGTGAATTCTTCATCTATTCATTGGATTCTCTATGAATTCTTCATCTCTTCCTTCGATTCTTTTTTCTCTGTCTGTTCTCTCTCTCTCTTCATTTCGTACTCTGAAGGGTTTATTCAAAAAATATATTTTGAATATTTATATTTTGGTCCTTATAAATTAAATATTTCTTCTTATAACTTATATTTACATATTTATAAAAAAAATTCAGTTAGACCCCTTTGTATTTCTAATATCACATAAATGGAATAATTGTTATTTAAAGGGGGCAAAATAGGGATTTCACTCATATTTAACGGTGGAGCTAACGGACATCCAAAATATGGGCACGCTTGCAACATTTATTTAGTTCAGTGACCTCATTGCAAGTTTTAAACTTTCGGTGGCCGCCTTACAAGTTTTTGAAAAGTTGGGTGGCCAAATGAGGTGTTTTGCCAATACTTTGATTGTTGTACGAGAATGATTGTCGCTCAATCATACTTCTCGAACACTGACTTTTGTTGTACATAGATCTATTAGTGATCACTTACCATTTTAATATATTCAGTGCATTTCAAAATCCAAGTTTGACCAACATGGTAGTGGACACAACAGTTTTACTGTGTACCACTTCAAATATCCAGTCATACATCTTCCAGCTGATAGAACTGTTTCTCACACTTAAGCAGCTTCAATCTACTTACGTGTCGGTCATTTATATTCTTGAATCATTTACTTAGTGCTTGTTTGGTGGAGCGTTTTGGTCAAAACGCTGGTAAAAAACGCTACGTTTTCTCTTTAAAAGTGTTTCAATGCAGCGTTTTAAAACGCTCCAATTTGTAGCGTTTTAAAAATATGGTACTGTGAGGTTCCCGGGGTGCGACACGCGCCCCGCGCGCCCTTGGATAGGGGTGCGCGTACGTGCGGATGCGGGACACCACTGCTCTCGTTCCACCTTCCCTTGTTTAGGGGAAGACGAAATCAAAAGTGCGAGAGGAGTGCTGTCTATGTTAGCACGTTTGAATGTGCCTCGGTTGCCTTGAGTGGATTTTGTATTCAATATGAGGCGATGGTTTCCGCATCAAGTTATCCCTTGTTTAGGGGATACCAGGATATGAGAATGCATTACCCTTTCATTCCCATTTTCCCTTTTTTAGGGAAAAACGGAAAAGTGCAAGAAAGGATATTGCGACGCCCCCACTATGGATTTATTGAAAATAGCCTTATGGCCCATTCAGATTACTATGGGAGCTTTGGGTTTCCCGTATCAAGTTATCCCTTGTTTAGGGGATACCAGGATATGGGAATGCATCACCCCTCCATTCCCATATCTCCATTTTTTAGGGAAGACCGAGAAAGTGCAAAGATGGAATGTTGCGAGGCCCCACTGAATCTGAAAGTTTTAGAGTCGCCATCTTTATTTTAAGGCAAATAAAGCAAAACCAAAGACAAGAAAAATAAACCAGAGAAAAAGAAAACGGGTTCGGAGGCTAAGTTACGAGTTGGGAAGGTGCTAGGCACCCAACTCGCCCTTTCGGTCTCGAAAATGGTTTTTGGCTGAAGTATGCTTATTGTCACATTTATTTAACAAATAAATAAGGTATTAAAATGACAAAGAAATTTAAACAAATACATTCGTGGCCACATTATTTACGGACTCGCAGCCGTCTCCTTCCAATAATTACAGACATATTTAAGAATATTTGGCCATTATAACGGCTCTTTTACATAATATTTCCTATTCTAATCAAAGACAACGCTTATATGGGCTACATTCGGATTTAAATAACAACTTTTAAAAATAAATAAAAGACAGAAAATATAAATAAATAGAAATAACGACGCTCTTAAAGGTTTTACCTTTTAGAGCGACGGTGTGCTCGCTATGTCCTTCAGGGAGAGGGAGTCTTTTTGTTGTTTGTGTGGTTGTTGTTTTGAGTTGGGCAGAATGACTGCTTTATTTCTGAGGGTTTGGGCTTATCAACTCGGGCAGAGTGACAACTTATTTGGGTAGGTTTTGGCCTTTTTGGTTGGACGGAACCTAGACTTAATTTCTTGGCTTTTCAGCTCGTTACTCGGGCAGAGTAACGGCTTACTTTGAGATTTTTGGACTGGGGAAGTGAGGTGGATACCTAACAACTAGGTTAGGGATCACTTATAACCTATGGGTTTTTGATTTGGCAGAGTTTGGACGGGGTTTGGAGATTTTAGGGGCTTCCACTCACCTATCTCACACCTCTCGTACTAATCCTATCGAAAGATCGCAGAAGCAGAGCTTCGCTGCGATTTTTTTTATCGTGGAACTGAGCACCGAAAATGGGGAGCCGGGGCCTCCTATTTATAGTGGAGAGGCAGGACACGCTGGGAATTTCTCAGTTTCTTCATCCAACATTAGTGAGTTGTACTCCAAGCTTCAGGGGTTGTACATTTCGGCTTCTGAGACAAGCTACAGTAAGTAGCATGGTGCGGCCAAGGAGACCCTTGGTGCGGCACCATGCTGCCTTCCAACTTCTGATTTTTTGCACTTTCCCCCCTACAGTTCACTGTTTCGCGCATCCTGCTTTTCCTTTTGCATTTTTGACTCCTGTAACTTGACATTTGTTAAGTTTTAACAGTTCTTGATATTTTATGTCAGTCACATACCAAGGGTACGAAATTGGGGTGCCTACAGGTACGTTTACAACTACTCTGTTTATGAAAAATAGCGTTTTGAAATAGTTTTCCAAATGTATTTACAAAAATAAAACTGCGTTTTGAAAATGTTGCGTTTTAAAAACGTTGCATTTTGAAAAAGCTGCGTTTTCAAAACGCTGCACCAAACGAGGCCTTAATTGTTTTATATATTGTCTTTCAATTCAATCCTTTTACTTTAGTGATCAAAAGAAAAACCACGTCAAACTGTTTTACGTTCAGCAGCTGCTACTTGCTGATTTTACATCGGCTGCTAAAAACTCATCTTTTCCGCTGCAGCTTTTTAATATTTTCAAAATACCCCTTAATGTTTTTAAAAGACTATTCACCCCCACTAACCTTATTTTGTTGGCAACTGGACTTACAATCCCAAAACAAAGGAGCGCATGGATGCTTACTTTCAGACGATGCACAAGTTATCAAACAACATGGAGCTTTCTTCTAGGGTGAGATTCATGTTGAAGGATTTGATTGACCTAAGGAAAGAATAAATGGTAGCAGAGGAGGAAAGTTGAAGGACCAAAGAAGATTGATAGGAAGTTTTTAGAGATGCTGCTCAAGAATGGAGGCAAAATCTAGTTGGTGAGGACTGAAAATTGGTGCAACGACAGAGTAATTTGACGTATTCCTTATTTAAGTAGGATCTATCATCTATGTATTGTATTCATACTTTTAACTAGTATTCCAAGCTGAAATAATAACATTAAACTTTTAAGATTGATGTTATTTGGATGTGTTTTAATCATTTGATTTTTAAGTTGTTACAATGGTTTTATATTCTCTTATTTTAACTAAATTTGGTGAGGAAAAGAGACAGTCAGTGGCGGACGCAGAGATTTTTTCAACAGGGTGCACAAATTTAATAAAGTTTACAAATCATAATTGTCCCCTATGCGTTTTCATATTTTGAAAACGTTTAATGACATCATCATTTGTAATACTTTTAAGCAAATCTTTTTGAATAAAACATACAAGACAGTCATTTTAAAATTGATCACAAATTCAGTTTCGTAGAACCGTCTTGATAATATTCATTGCAGAGAAACATTTTTTCACACTTGATGTTGTTATCGACAAAATTAATGCGAACTTCAAAAGCCGATACCCCAATGGAAAGTATTTTCGTGTTTGTTCAAGCAACGTAGATAGATCAACTACTTCAACCCCTAAATTAAAATGTCATAATTTCAGATTAAATAAATAGACTTTCCTACCAAGATATTGAACACAAAATTTAGGAACTAAAACAATATTATATAATATCATCTATCACAAATTTACAAATCACAATTGACAACAATTATTTATATAGATTAAATAATCAATTATGGCTATTTCAAAATTAAGGTTATTTCAAATTAGGGCTATTTTTAACATTAGTTTTATTTTAATTTTTAAAATTTAAATCACAAATTCACAATTATAATTTACAAATTCAAACAATCATAGTATCATACTTTGATTCAAACAAATAGACAATTATAATTTAGAAATTCACAATCACACATTCAAAATCATAAAATTTAAATCACAAAACTCAATTTAGAAGTTTTGATTTTTGAAAAATACCTCTTGTAGAATAGAGAACTAAAATGAGTAACTAATAAAAGCAACAGAGAGTTTGTAGAGATGGAGATTGGAGAGACAAAGAGTTCACTATTCAGTCCACTCCGGTGCCCGTGCCTGTGTCGGTGGTCAAGGTCGACTGGTAGTGGTCAGAACTCGGAATCAAAGGTTGGATGGTTGACTGGTCGAGGGAGCGGCGGTGGAAATGGAGCCTGGAGTGAAGGCCGAGAGCAGGAGAGAGAGGGGATTTTAATTTTTTAGATTTGGGAAAAGGAATTTAGGATGTTTTCAGATTAACTTACGGGAAGTTAAAAAAAAATATTTTCCTCAGGTGTGGGCAAAATGTATAAATGTTATTCAGGTGGGGCCAAATTGTATAATATAAGGGATTATTAAAAAAAAGAAAAAAAATCCCTTGCCAAAATTAAATCCAAGTGGGGGCAACTGCCCCCATACTACAAAGCATGCGTCAGCCAATGGAGACAGTTGGCGTTGAGTTTTCAATGTCGTTTTGGTTGAACTGTTGATTAAAGAATATTTTTAAAGATTGTGCATTGGTGTTAGTTTGGGAATCTAAAAAATTATCGTTGATGTTGAACTGTTGAAACATGTGTAATAAAGTGATTCCGGTGAAAGAGTATAAGTAGTAGTAATTCGATGATCGAAAATATAAGAGGGGAGAAAATGTCGAGCAACAAAGAAGGAAAAAAAATGAAAAATGAAAAATGAAAAGAATTAATAAAAAACGAAAAAAAAAAGAAAAAAAATCATCACTCGGCTACTATCTATTTTCTCCCTTCATTTTTCTTCAAAGCCACATGGAAAAATCAAACACCCTTTATCAATTTTATCAATCTCATTTTATAAGGCAATACATCCGTTGATATTAGATAATGCACACAATTGTATATCCCGATATATCAAAAGTAAATTTTAATAACGTAAAAAAATATCGTGAACTAAAGCAATTAAAATTCAATAAAATATATAGACCGAATTTGTCCCCATTTACAACTACCCAGCCCATAGTAAGGTCTTACCCAATCAAACTATGTTGGCGTGGATATTATAGTTTTTTTTGTTGTTGTTGGTATTATGGGATATTTACAAATTACAACTACCAAGCCCAAATTTGTTTCTTTTTTGGGAAAAATTTGGGTCGATCCATTTTAACAGATTTTTAACCATTTTAATTCATAATAATATTATCAAATCGTTAAAGTCAACTTTCATACATCATAGTTTCAAACGATCCATCGCTATAATAAATGTATGTATCATCTGATAACAAACATTGCATCACTTTATCAAATAATGCATCACAATACATTAGATAGACCTTAGCCATTTAATAATATTATCATGCTTAAAGATGATAAAAATTCACTATAATGTACCAACCCGCAATTTTTCGAAGTTTTCATATCGCATCACATAAACATAGACAAGAAATAGGAAGAAGGCGGTGATTTTTGTGTATCCAAAATTGGGTCACTTGTCATGCTACAAGCGTCGTTTCACATTTGAATCCACGGTTGTACAATAGTGAAAAAATAATACTTCCTCGGTCCCCAAATTATTATTTATTTATTTTTTATCTGTTCTAAAATAATTATCTTATTTGAAACTGTTTTTTTAGGACAACACTTTTACCACTTTATCCTTACTTTTTCATCATACTTTAATTATAGGTCACATACACGTGAGCTTTAAAGTAAACTACACATCAAACTAATACTCTCTCCGTCCCTAAATTATCGTCATCCTTTCTTTTTTTATCCGTCCCAAAATAATTGTCCTGTTTGAAACTTACTTTTTTAGAACATCAATTTTACCACGTTATCCTTACTTTTTCATCCAATTTTAATTATGGGTCACATACACATGAGTTTTTTTAAAAACTACACATTAAACCAATATAAATAATCAAATCAATTGTTTTTTTAAATCCGTGTGCCGGAGCAACTAAGACGATAATTTAGGGACGGAGGAGTATTAATAATCCAATCAAATATGTTTTCTTAAACCGTGCGTCAAGTCTACTAAGATGATAATTTAGTGACGGATGGAGTAGTGTAACGATAATAGTAAGAAGTGGTTTCTAAGTTCTAACAAATTAACACTTCGCAAAGAGCAAGTCTCTTGTAAGATAATATTACAGATTTTAATTAGTAAGACGGAGTCATATTATCTCGCAATTCAACCTACCACTATATGATCGGTCGTATAAATAAGATTTGTCTTATAAAAAATATTCATAACACTGATTTACATGAATTTTACCCTTTGACAAAACATATACAATGATGGTGAAACATTAGATTGAGACATTGAGATATCATGTGATATGAGTACCACTATTTAGTTCTCCTAGCTCATCGTTACCTCCAAATATTTCAAGATACAAATTAAATATGTTTATCATATTTGAAGCATAATTAGTTTAATTGATTACGCTTATTCCACAACACAACGGTTCGTCGTGCCTATTAGTTCTTCATTTTCTCCTTCGGACGAGTGATAATATGTCATTGCTATCTATTGATTTCCAAATGAACATACTCCGTTTGGCCTTACGCGTTTCCTGAGGGAAAAAAAAAAGAAAAAAAAGAGAGCTTGAAGTCATTTTTTCCAGGAATGCAAAGGATATCTAAAAGAACAAGAGAAATTCAAGTTACTTGGAATTGAAATGACGAAGGTTGAGGTTTTCTCATCACACGGAGGCCATCGTTAACCGGCAACACTGTTCAAAAAAAAAAAAAACACATGTAAAATATATAAAAATCAAAGATAAATATTGATATCTTTGTAATTACTTCGTAAAAAAAGAAGGAATTCACGTTGTCTGAGTGGTTTGTTTCGTAGTTTTGTTTTCAGTTTTATAATGATTGAATGAAAAAGTAATAAACGTAGAAATGATAGTGTTGATTGAACAGGTGGTCCTGTATCCCGTCTCTTTCAAAATAATTACTCATATTAAGTTTACATCAATTTTAAGAAATATTGTACTCCCTCCCTCCCTAAATTATCGTCTTCTTTTCCTTTTTCGTTCGTCCTAAAATAATTGTCCACTTTGAAACTTACCTTTTTATAAAATCATTTTTACCACTTTACATTTACTTTTTCACCCTACTTTAATTATGTGCCACATACACATGGACTTTAAAGGAAACTACACATTAAACCAATATTAATAATCCGATCAAATAGATTTTCTTAAACGGTGCGTCGGGTCAACCAAGACAATAAATTAGGGACGGAGGGAGTAATTCTTAATTATTTTTTTCGTTAATACCTTTAAAATATCATCTAATGGTATTTAAAAAAAATGATAACCTTTTATTTTAATAACAATATGCAAGATTTTGCTTCAAAATCTTCTCTTAAAAAGGAAAAAAGGATACTTGTTTATCAGCAAACATGTAGATTGTCATGTTTTAGTTTAATCATATGTCTCAGATTTATAAAGTGAGCTTTACCATTCTTGTTAGTTGTTACCCTACTAAACTCGGGGATTAGTCTTATTCCTTCGGCCAGGAATACCTTGGGAAACCAAAAAAACTTGGTAATAAAAGCTTTACTGCTTTTATGGCCCTACCCAACACAGGGGTTGACCTACGAAATCGGGGGGCCTAAGGCCGATTTTCTTGAACAGGGCCCTTCACTTGTAACAATTTTTTTAATGTTTTTTGAATAACTAAAGAAATAATCAAACAAACATAAGAGACAATAAAAAACACTTCATTTCACTTAAAAAATAAATAAATAATTTTTCATGTACAATTTCTCTTTCTCCATTTTGAATTATAGTATATGTTTAAATAATCAAATTTCAATTAGAATACCACCAATTACCTATAAGTCACTCATTCACAAACTTAAATACCAAAAAAAATCCAATTAGATTATAAAAATAACAAGTCAAAAACAGAAAAACCATAAAAATTGGGGAAAACCGCAAATGATTCACTGATCACTGAATACTATAATCTGATTAAAAGTTAATAATTAATTAATAAGTTATAAGATATAACTATTAACTATAAGCTAAGGCAAATGGAAGAAATCAAGAAAAAAATGTAAAATTGTGAAATAAAATAATAATAATATAATCATAGCTAGGGTTTTTTTTTAAAATTTTTTTTTTGGGATTTTGAAACCCAAAAAATTAGGTATTTTTTGGGAGGGGCCTAAGACCATGACCTCATTTGGCTTATGGTAGGGCGGCCCTAACCCAACACGAGGATTAGTTATAAGCTTTCGGTTGGGAAACTAAAAACGAGACACGTATTTGCAAACGCCTCTAAACTAAACTGGAAACACTTATATTTTGAATCAAGAGTGGTATTTTTATTCTTATTTTTTTCTAAATTTTCATTTCCTCGCACACCAGTAACACTATTTTTCTCTCTATATCTTTCCGATTCAATCATTATAAATTCTGGAAGTAAAAAAACAATCCACTTATCCCAACAAGATCATTGATTAAAATTGACAAAAATAAAAAATAAAAAATCATGAACCACAAAATGAACCGGCGTCATCCGCCGGAAATTGTTACCTGGAGGTGAGAAAAAATCACTTTTCTCGACGCCGGTATTCCTTAAAGAATCCTTAATTAGGGTTGGCTTGTAATTGTATGTATATAGGAATAGAGGGACTTCTTCATCTATCTTAAAATCATTCTTATTTACACTTCTGTTGACAGCAGTCTCACTTCTTGACTCCCTGCAGCCATGGAAGAATTAAGCTTTTCATCAAAAAAAAATTCCACCAAAAGTAGTTTAAAAATTGTCATTCTCTTCAATTTATTCCCCTATCTTAATGCACAGGTCTACTCTGGATTTATTTAAACAAGATACTCCATTAATTGATTAACCAGATATTTTTTGTAAGACAAATCATCTTTATCCAATTCACCGTGTATTGGTATGTTAAGCAGTGAAAGAGTGAGATCCCGTCTTACGAATTGAGATTATAATTCGTCTTATTGGAGACCTACTCTAAGAAAGAGTAATTGAGTATTATAAATAGGTAAGAGATTATTTCCACTATATTAATTTATTAACCAATACATTTTTAATAATCCTTCAAATTAGTTTATGTTAGGATATAAATACTCTTTAACTAGTCACTTACTTGAATTATATACGATTCATTTTCCAAATTTCTTTTACCTTCCTTTTGCCTTGAATCAACTAAAAATTATATTATATATATATTTTTTGGAGAGTCTATTTTCACTATTATAAATGTATAATGATTTCTCCACTACACTTTTTATTTAGCAATAAAAGTTACAATTATGATGTTGGTTTTATGGGTTTTATAGACAGTTAAATATCATGCAAATATAATTTTAATTCTTGAACGTGTTTCTCATTAAAAAAACATATTGATAAATTTTTTCCTAGAAATTACGAATGAAAAAATAATAATTATTATATTTTAATTTTTCAAGTCGAGAAATAAAAAGATAACTCGAAATTAAACTTTATCATTTTAATGGATAACTAGATAAGGATAGTTTTGTCTCATTATAAATTGGTTGAATATTATAATAAATAATATAGTGGATAATCAATTAATGTGGCTAGAATAACTTCTCTCTTATAAATATTGGTATAATACAAAAAAGTAAAACAAAAATGGTAAAAATATTTTCTTAAAAAAAAGTTAGAAAACATGACAATTTTTTTTTTTGTATAAGGACCCCACTGAAAATAGTGATTTCTAAACTTTTATGTAATAGTTACAATTTATGACCGGCTGAAATATTTGTCTGGTAACAAAGAAAATGAAACATTTGTTCTTCATAACTGTTTTCTTACAACAATAGTAGTGGTTTTGATCATTATATTGGTAACATTAACAAATGATCTCATATGACAAATTTAGAAATCGAAAAGGGATCAGAACAGTTCTGACAACCCTAAATGAAGAGAACTATACCTCATAGATAGATTTGATTTTTGATGAACCCCTGTGGCTGATCAAGAAAAAATGTAGTATTAGCATTAGAAAACGTCCAAGCACTTGATGGAAAGTTTATGCCGTGTACGTTAAGTCATCAGTTATAAGTTATAAACGATCGGCTATAAATTTCATTTAAATCAAACTGCAGGTTCGTAGAAGCTATAAATGATGAAAAAAAAGGTAAGAAATACTTTACGCGGAGAAAGATAACGAGGGTGATATCTAGGAATTTGTGGTTTCCAACATAGTTTAGATAGAGCAAGCTTTTGAGAGTAATCTTGGTAGGTAATAAGTTTCTGAAAATGATGAAAAAACAACATTAATAATCAAGGCAACAACAACATTAGTTTTCAAAAACTTCAATGAGTAAAAGATATAAATTGAGCTTAATTACTTGTTGCAAGGAATGAATTCTAAGTTCGGTTTGGGAAACAGTATTGTTCTTAGAAAGCTCGTATTCGAGATTTGCTGAGACATTTCCGAGATGATCAACCATTGTAACCACTGCCCTGCAAACGTACTCCTTTGTGTTCTCCACAACTCTGCAGAAGCATATAGAATTCGAGAAACTTTCAATAGATTGGGATGGCCAAAGCAATCAATTTTGGTTTCTGCATTAAATATGTACGTGTTTGATAGTTGGACACTTACAAAGGTTTGTTCTTTCCTCGTACTTGTCCATAGGGGTGGCAAAATGAGCGTTATGAATAATCATAGGTTAGTCTATTATCCATAGTTAACACACATTTGATAGTTCAAGGGTTTGGCTCGGATACGTGAAAACAAGCTGATAGAGATTTTGGCCTTTAGAAGCCATAGGGCTCCTAAAGGGGTGCAACGAGTCGAACTAGCTACTCATGGTGACTCCGTGCGGCTTGCATAGCCTCGAATAGTTAGAAGCTGTACAGCTTGCGATGTCCTGAGGTTGATTTCGGTTTCGTTTTCTGATTTGAATTATTGGTTTTATCTTGGAAAGTATGTATAAAACGTATTGTAAAATACTAGGATATAGGTTGAACAAGCAGTTGCAGAAGGTCTAGAAAGTGTGGTTTTTGTTATAATTATATTAGTCTACATCTTCTCTAGAGATCAATCGTGAGAGATTGAATAATACACTTTTAGAAATAATCAGATTGAGTGAGTGATTGATTATCAACATGTTGGCAAAAACTTAGAAAAAATCATCTTACGGGTATTTTGTGTAAGACGTACGGGTCTCCGTAACTCGATCCATCGGGTGTTGATGGGTTAAGTTATAAGAGAGTGAGATTCCGTCTTACGAGTTAAGATCCGTAAGACGCTCTTAAAGGAGACATAGTCCAACATGTTATTCTCCTTATCTAGCTTGTTCTTTATAGAGTGTGTTCACGTGACATTTCTACATGATACACCACGACCAATAGCGACACGCTATAATGTCAATGTAACATAGTAGACTAGGCCTCTATTTTTAAGTCACTTTGGCATTATATCATAACGCTATTGGTCGTATTACACCATATATATAAACATATAAGGTGATGTGGGGGTTTCCACGTAAAAGGTTGCGTTTTTTTTTTTTTTTGTTATTGTTTTTGCATCTGTTATCTATATTAAATTGTCAGCATGTATTGACATAAAATAGCAACTGATCCTCATAGTCCCAGAGCATCACGTGACATTCCTAATGTAGAAATTCACAATTGATAGGAATAACGACATAGTCTTTCTATTGATTGAATCACCTATTTATATAAGAAGTTACAATTAGGGTTACACTAGAAGTAGGTTACAAGAAACCTTTGCAAGAAAACAATCATAATAAGGAAATGACTATACAAGGAAAGAAACTATACAAGATAATTACCACTAAATAATAATTACAAATAAATATAAGAGTAAATAAATATAAGAATAAATAAATATATTATTCTCTAATATGCCCCCCGCAAGATAGACGCCCGAGATGAGAGACCAATCTTGTGAAGTAAGTGTTGGAAGCGTTGGTGAGTAAGCGGCTTGGTAAGCGCATCAGTCAACTGATCAGCCGAGGAGACATAGGAGACTCGTAAGAGTCCGTCTTGAATTTGTTCCCGAATGAAGTGAAAATCTAGTGTCTCATCCTTCATGCGAGTATGGAAGACCGAGTTGGAGCACAGGCTAGGTGCACCAACATTGTCATAATAAATGACTGATTGAGTTGAAGAGGTGATCTCCAACTCGCCGAGGAGAGACACTGCCCGGTGGACTTCAGCAGCAGTGGCGGCCACAACTTGGTATTTCGCTCCAGTTGAGGAGCGAGCAACAATGTGTTGTTTCTTGGAGCTCCAAAAGATCAGGTTGCTGCCAAGATAAACAATGTAGGCACTAGTGGAAGTGTAGTCATTTTTGTTGCTCGCCCAGTAGGTATTAGTTAATGTATGGAGAGCTAGGGGAGACTAATGATGAAGTAGAATTCCAACATCAATAGACCATCACAGATAGCGTAGAACACGCTTGGGCGCATTCAAGTGCTCGGTGGTTGGCCTATGCATGAACTAAGAGAGTTTGTTGACTGTATAGGAAACATCGGGACGAGTAAGAGACAGATACTGAAGGCTCCCAACCACAGCTCGAAACTCCGTAGGATCGGTAGAGCAGTGCCCGACTGAACTGTTAGAGTTAGCGACGTGGCAAGGAGAGTAGCAACTGGGCGGGCATCTGTCATTCATGTGCGAGCGATCAGGTTGGAAATGTAATCTCTATAAGAAAGGAGGAGACCACTTATTCGCTTAACCACTTAAACACCAAGGAAATAGTGAAGGTCACCAAGGTCCCCGGGGGATAATCAAGTAGCGAGCAGGGAGATGAAGGTCTGAACTACAGCGGGTCGGTTCCCTGTGATGATGATGTCATCCACATAAACAAGGAGATATATGGTTGTGCCTCCTTTGTTAAGTATAAACAGTGATGAGTTGGTCACAGAGTTTTTGAACCTGGAGGCAAGAAGAAACTATCGCAGCTCATTGTACCATGCTCGGGGAGCCTGTTTGAGACCATAGATAGCCTTGTGAAGTCGAAAAACATACTGAGGGTTGTCTTTGTCAATGAAGCCCACTGGTTGAGCCATGAATACTTCTCCGGAGAGAGTACCCTGGAGAACGGCATTGTTCACATCGAGCTACCGAAGAGACCATCCTCAACATACGACTAGAGAGAGAACTAGTCGCAGTGTGGTGGGCTTGACTACCGGGCTGAATGTTTCATGGTAGTCAACTGATGCAGCGGAAATAACAACAAGAATTCTTTCCACGAGAAATTTCTATCAAACAAGCCTATAATGGTTTAGGGTTCTCAAGCACGAAGCAAGGAGAATAAGAAAATTCAATTAATTATCAAAATTATCTAATCAAACGTTTAAGAGGGTATTTATATGCCCGTAAACAATCCAAATCCTAAAAGGAATACATAAATAAAAAATACGAAAAACTTCCAAAGCCCGTAACAGTTCTTAAACAGAGTTTTTGGGCTTAAAATGAACTCATCATGGGTTACACCTAATTAGTCTTGTAGATCTCGTCGGGAGCTTCGATTTGATATACAGTGGGTCCCGTAGTTCATCCGGGATCAAAAGTTATGGACAATTGAAGGAAGGCTCTCAACAACTTGATTTCTACTACCTTTTTGGTCTTAAGTTACACTTACCACCCTTAAACTTTGATTTACCTTAGACCCTTCCAACTTTGTCAGGAATGTGCCCGCTACCTGTTCTACATCATCAACCCATGGCCGCTGGTGAAACCCCTTGGCTACTAGGTGAGCTTTGTAGAGGTCAATGGTACCATCAAAATGTCGTTGATGCAAAAGATCCACTTACAACCAACAACATTCTGAAGCCCGACTGAGGGAACCAGATCCCAAATACCATTGCGAGCTAGAGCATCATACTCTTCGGGCATGTCCTGGCACCACTTAACATCCTTAAGAGCCTGAGTAACACATGTAGGTTCGCTATCCGTTGCTAGTTGAGTCGACAGACTAAATTTGGTACGCGGCTTGTGAATGTCATTCATGGAGCGGGTAACAATTATGGAGGTACGACTTGCAGTGGGCACATGAACATTAGGCATAATAATTTCCTTGGGTGGAGCGGCCATTGTACTATCCTTGAGCAGGGGGTATGGTACTGAGGATGGGCTAGCAGTGGGCATAGAGTTGTCCTCAAGTAAGGTGCAAGGTGCCGAGGAGGGTTGAGCAGTAGGCATAGTGCTAGGAGCAGGCATAGTATTGGGAGTGGATAGGGTACTTTTGGGGAAGGCTAGTTTATGGGAGAGGTGAGGTCAACCAAGGTCTGATCCGTGAGAGGAGCAACTAGGGGGGGGGGAGTCACTAGTGCGAGCAGTGGACACTGTGTGTATAAAGCTGGGATAATTTCGTGTGGGGGTAACTAGGAAGCTCAAGTGGACTCAGTAGGGCGAGGAAGATGCATATCGATTTTGGACATGGGAAACTATGACTCAACAAACCGATTATGACTTGAGACGAATAGTTTAGTAGTTGTTGGATCAAAACAAATATAGGAACTCTGGGTGAGCGAGTAGCCAAGTAAGACAAATGTAGTTAAACGAGCAACAAGCTTGTGTGTGGAGTAAGGGCGGAGCCCAGGGTAGAAAAGGCAACCAAAGGCATGAAGTTTGAAGTAGTTAGGCGGAGACCCAAACAGTTTCTAATAGGGTGAGAGTTGTTTTAGTGTAGGTGTGGCTACTCGATTTATGAGGTAGGTCGATGTTTGGAAGGAAAACGACCAGAAGGGCAGCGGAAGAGATGCTTTAGAGAGAAGGGAGAGACCGGTCTTAACGATGTGACGATGGCGATGCTCGGAGAACCCATTGTGTTCCAAAGTATGAGGGGGCAAGGTGAGATGGGAGATACCGTTAGCGGTAGAGCCGTCAAAACGGACCAACGGGGCGGACCAACCCATCCAAAAAGGAAATTTTGTCTCTAACTCTAAGACTCTAACCATCCAATGATTCAAGTGAGATATTTAGTTATTACTTATTACATTTATTGGTGACTGGTCCTCGAGGCTAGAGCTGTTACATACTTGATACTTACAGTCTTACATAGTTACATTTTTTTGGTGAAGGAAATGCATTGCAAAATCCTATTTTGCTAGAAATTCAAATTACTTGTGATTGTGATTTGTGATACAAATTGTAAATTGTGCAAGGAATAGTCGAAAAAAAAAAGTAAAGAAAGAGATGACTATAATTTTTACTCGAAATCAAGATATTTAGACTATTTAGTTATTACATTTACATATAACAAAAAACTAAACAAGCAACTTCCAACATCATGGATTCTGATTTTGCCAAGGTATTACTCTGCAAAGGATCAACTATCAAACACCTTGGCTGCTAGGGTACCAGTATCACTGAACTTCATAGAAGTCAATATCTTACCTCAATTGTGAGCTGTGAGCTGTGACTATGAGACAATCGGAGGTTGTGAGCCTGTGGACAGCCGGATAGGTCGGAGGATTCCGGAGGGAGAGAGATCGATGGCAGGATGAGAAGACAAGAGAGCGATCGATGGTCGGACTGAGATTAAGAGAGAGAGAGCGACGCAGTGGCGGACCGCGAACTGAGCGAGTGAGTGAGAGCGACGATTATAACGAGTAACGACAATGGTGGACAGTTTAACAATGAGCCAATGGCCTCCTATCTCTCAGTCTCACATTGTCAGAGACTCACAGAAAAGTGGAGAACTCGGAAGTCGGAAGATTGAAGAGAGGCTGAGAGTCTGAGAGAGCTGTGAATTGAGATATTAAATTGAGTTTGAATTTTGAGACTTGAGTGAATGAGTGGTTTTAGGAGAGTCTTGGAAGTTGGAATTTGTATGGGTTAGTTAACCACTGAATTGTCTGTGATGTGAAGACAGAAGTTATGAACAATGGATTGGATGGGATTTTCACTTTTTTGAAATATACAATTATACATACACACACGTAACATACTAGTCATTAGTTATTACTAGAGCGGTATAATTTTTTTAGACTAATCGTATATTTTCAATTTTCAATTTTGGCGGGTTACTCGCCCCCGCCTTGGCCCGTGATCCGTACGGTCCAAGCCCGTTAGGCCCGCCTCTTAGCGGACCTATAATTTGCCAACCCAACCCACCCTTTTTGCTTGACGGGGCGAACCAACCCAACGGGTTTGGCCCATTTTGACTGCTCTAGTTAGCGGACAGGTAGGCGGCCAAGCTAGTGTCCCAGGCAAGACCAGTGTACTCGCCTACCATTGTTCGAGTAAAGAGTGACAATGGTGGTTTGAGATAGTTTTCAACCAAGGTCTGAAAGTGGGGAAAGATGGTGGCAACCTCATACTTGTGTTTGAGGGGGTAGAGTCATATATAGTGTGTGAAGTGATCAACAAAAATCACATAGTACTTAAAGCCGTCAACAAAATGAAGGGGGAAAGTGCAGACATTAGAGTAAATAATTTGGAGCGGGGAGGTAGACATAATAGTAGATTAAGAAAAATGAATTTTATGACTTTTATTGCATAAACAATCATTACAGTGTGTATGTTTAATGCGAGTAGTGTCTACAACTAAACTAGATAGAATCTGACACTGGACAGGTTCAGACAGATGACCAAGCTGATGATGCCAGTCTTGGTGAAATACTTTAGAGCCTACACAAGTAGAATGGCGAGGAAATGAGGTTGTGGTCGGTCATTCATACATTATTTTTAGAGTACTTGGTCAGCAGTATGCTCCCCGTCAGTAGACCATTCACATGAAAAGAAGATGGTAAGAACTCAATAGATGTATTATTTGAGATGTAAAATTTAGATATGTATATGAGGTTACGTTTCATGTTAGGAACAAAAAGAACATTATGCAAGGAAAATGTGTGTGATGGTGTGTTTAGAGACGAGGAACTAGTTTTGGAGATAGTTAGCCCTGTACCATCACTAATGACCATGTCGTCGGTGCCCGTGTAGTTTGAGTGCAAAGAAAGATTGCCAAGGTCCCAAGTGACATGGTGAGAAGCACCACTGTCAAGAAGCCAACTCGGTGTCACAGTGGCCATTGTGGTTGCTAGGTATGCCCACGGTTGCCACTTGGAGCCACTTGTTGAGTTGGGAGTAGTGGGCTGAGGAGCAGTGGCGACCATCTGAAAGTTGGGGCAGCGAGCGACTGTATGACCTTGTTGATGGCAACCTTGAGACTTGCCTAGATATGGTTACTGTGGCCGAGGAGTCGTTGCCGAGGGTTGCGGGGATGCCTTCCGAACATGTGAGGAAGGTTGCCAAGCATGAAAGTTGTTGTTCCTCAGAGCAGTAGAGTTGATCGAAGCAAGGTGCGAGAAGGACGCGAACTGAGACTGCTTCAAGAGTAGTTCATGGTTGATGAGCTTTTCATGAAGCTCATTAAACGAGATGGGAGTGTCCCGTCCTTTGACCACATCAACAATTTGGCGGTAATCATCATCTAAGCCCCCTCAGATGATCTTGATGAGATCCTCGTGGTCGAGGGGTTTACCAAGGGCAGCGAGCTCGTCAGTACGACCTTTGACACACTACATGTATGCGGAGATCGTTTGAATTCCCTTGGAAGCTCGCTTGAGGTGGTCCTTGATCTGTTTTATATGGCCGCAAGTTGGGCGAGCATAGGTGTGAGCAAGGGTTTTCCATACATTGCGGGTTGTGGCAGATTGTTGGATCAAAAGAACCAAAGGAGCAGAAAGGAAGCCGACAAGGGTGCCCAATAGAAGTTCGTCTTGTCGGAACCAAGGTTGGTAGTATGGGTTGTGTGTTGGAACATCCTTGGATGTTTGAACATCATTTGGGAGGATGGTGGGAGGGTGACAAGGATATGAGCTATCTACAAACTTGTAGAGGTCATAGCCAATGAGGGTTTTCTCAACTTGGAGTTTCTAAGCGATGTAGTTGGTGGAGGTGAGTTTGGTGATGTTGTGGTTAGAGATGTTTATGAGTTAGAAGGTTTGGATTGGATCAATGGGGTTTTGAACAGTGAGGGTTTGGTTGCTGGTAGCCATAAATACGAAATACTAGGGCGTTAGAGACAATAGGAAAGAGGTTTAGGAGCAAAGCTCTGATACCATGTAGAAGTTCACAATTGATAGGGATAACGACATAATCTTTCTATTGATTGAATCATCTATTTACATATAGAGTTACAATTAGGGTTACACCAGAGGTAAGTTACAAGAAACCTTTGTAAGGAAAGAATCATAATAAAGAAAGAACTATACAAGGAAATTAACTATATATAAGAATAAATAAATACAAATAATTATAAGAATATATATATATATATATATATATATATATATATATATATATATATATATATATATATATATATGGTGCACCATGCACGACCAATTGCAACACACTATAATGTTGAAGTACTGGTACACAGTGGACCTCTATTTTTTTAAAGTCGCATTATATAATAGCGCCATTGTCGAAACATACTTATTTAAATTTGCTCAAAATCATTAAGTCTGATATGCATTAAGATTAAGAAACCTTGAACTTATTAACTGACCCCTCTTAGAACTCGTCTTAACTATATGTAGTAATTCAGTCATTATTTGTTATGGACAAATGTCAGCCAATATTAGCTTCTTAAACTAAAAACATGTCAGCTAGTTTCCTTGTATGGATGAACATTTCTAATAATAATTAGTTTCCTTGTTTATGCTTGTATAAGAAGCTTCTCTTAGACATTTCTCTCATACAGTACCTCTGTGATATCTTGCAGAAGATACACACCTGAATAATTGGCTCTTTTCAAATTTCAAATGTGTTCCTAACGGATTACAATTTAAAAATCTTTATATATATTCACAGGAACCATTTGAAGAAAATAACTAAAACATTCATTCTCTATTAAAGCAAATTTCTCACTTTAATTACCTCAACCAAAATATTAGCTAGATAGTATTAAATTTTTTATCCTCTTCTATTCTTTTGTTTAGACAATCAGTGTGTGGCTATTCCTTTTTTCGGTGAAGTCTTTAAGGAATATTTGATTGTCTCACGAGTGTGATTGTTTTCAATCATACTCCAAAATACTGGTCCTTTTGTACATTAATCCATTATTGATCACCTAGATTATTAATAATATTAATATACTTCAAAAAATCCAAGTTTGACCAACTTGTAGTGGACGTAATAGTTTATCAATGTAAACCACTTCTAAATACATTACCGTTATTACTTTTGTTTGTGTAACTGCTCTAACACTTAAGAAGGTTCAATTTACTTAAGTGTCAGTCAGTTTATTCTTCAATCATTTATTTGATTGTTTATATAAATTGTCATTTAGTTCATTCCATACTGTTAAGTGATCAGCCAAATATACCTTTTCAGCTGGCACTGTCAGCTACTAACCTCAAAATAGCTTTCAACTCATCAGTCGATTGACAATATATCAGCAGGCTTAAAAAAATTGTATTTTTTGCTGTAATTTTTAAAAATTTACAAAACAACTCTAAAAGTTTTAAAAGACTATTCATCACCTTCTATCCTTATTTATTGTCAACTAGACTTACAGCTATCGATCGTGTTACACCATATAAACATGTCACGGTGCTCCGAGGCCATATAATATTTTCTGTGGGAGCTTAAGGTTAACCAATATGTTAGATTAGTATTTAAATCTTAAAAGCATTATTGTCATAAGGATCATAGCTTAATGGTCAGAGTAAAATAAGGAAGTGTAGAAATTATGTGGGACTCATTGACGAGTGGGAGTTGACTGAGTCACGTGATAGTTTTAGTCCTATAGGTGAGTCGCGGCCCAAGCTACATTCGAGTTTCCCTTCTAAAGAGGTGGTCTCCTGTAAGACGGTGTTACGGATCCTTATCCGTAAGACGGAGCCCCATTTAGAAATTTACGGGTTAATAACTAAACATGTTAATAAAAATCATAATAATAAGTTTTTCATGTAGGATGGAAGTGTCACTTAAAGATTTAGTCAACAAAGGTTGATTGCTCGAAACTCCTTAACTACATAATTTAGTTTTAATTCTCATTAATGAGAAGTTCCTCTATTTGTTCCGGTGCCCTGCCTTTTCATTGTTTGCCGTCGAAATTCTTATATTTCTCACGCCTTGCAGTTTAATCATTTGTCACTTTTTAGTATTAAGAGTGTCATTTTTTAGTATTAAATGTGTAACTTTTTAGTATTAAGAGTGACACCTTTTAATATTAAATGTGTCACTTTTTAGTATTAAGAGTGTCATTTTTTAGTATTAAATGTGTAATTTTTTAGTATTAAGAGTGTCACTTTTTAGTATTAAATGTGTCACTTTTTAGTATTAAGAGTATCACTTTTTAGTATTAAGAGTATCACTTTTTAGTATTAAGAGTGTTACTTTGTATTTTAATGAGAATTATATAAATTTCATTTTATATTGTCACTTTCAACTTTAAAATGTGTCACTTTTATCTTTTTAAAGTGTCACGTTTGACTTTAAATGTGTCATTCAACATTTCGTTAAAGTTCATTAGGGTCCATCAAGTATCCCAAGACAATTGATGCTAACGGATGGCTAACAGAGCTGACAAAAGATTAAACTGTAAGGCCTCCCAACAATTGCCCGCTTCAAGCAGGCGAATTCCCTCAGGTATTCATGTACCCTCCAAGCAGGCGTATGAAGAGTAGAGGGTAGACGACTAGGCAGAAAGCATGTATAGTCGCTAGAATCCGTCCCACCGACATCACCGTCGACAGGATCACCACCATCCCACCGACATCACCGTCCCAGCCAAGTTTTGGCAGTCAACGTTAGTTTTAAAGTGACACTTTTTAGTATTATAAATGTGTCACTTTTTAGCATTAAGAGTGTCACTTTTTAGCATTAAGTGTGTCACTTTTTAGCATTAAGTGCGTCACTTTTTAGCATTAAGAGTGTTACTTTTTCGTATTCAATGTGTCACTTTTTAGTATTAGGGGTGTCACTTTTTAGTATTAAGGGTATCACTTTTTAGTATTAAGAGTGTCACTTTTTAGTATTAAGAGTGTTACTTTGTATTTTAATAAATATTATAATAAATTTTCTTTTATAGTGTCACTTTTAACATTAAAATGTGTCACTTTTGTGTTTTCAATGTGTCACATTTAGCTTTAAATGTGTCATTTAACATTTCGTCAAAGTCCGTTAGGATCCGTCAAGTATCCCAAGGCAGTTGATACTAACGGATGGTTAACGGAGCTGCCAAAGGATTAAATTGCAAGGTGTAAGAAACATAAGAATTTCGGCGGCAAACATTGAAAGTACAGGGGCACCAGAGCAAATTCATGGTTAACGGAGCTGCCAAAGGATTAAATTGCAAGGCATAAGAAACATAAGATTTTCAACGGCAAACATTGAAAGTACAGGGGCACCGGAGCAAATAGACGAATTTCTCATTAAAGAGCATTAAAACTATATATTGTAAGCTTTAGAGTTTCGAACCGCTGACCTCCACCCACTAAACCCTTAAGGGATGCAAACGACTAACTCAGCTAATATGTAATTATGATATTTATTAACATATTTATTTATTAACCCGCGAATTCCTAAATGAGGTTCCGTCTTACAGATTTAGGATCCGTAAGACCGTCCTACCCAAGTCTTTGCCTTATAGAAAAGGGAAAAAAAACATGGTTATGTATGTACGACATAAATTAATGGGTACATCTCTCTCTCTCTCTCTCTCTCTATATATATATATATATATATATGAGAATTGTTAACCATACCTCAATATCTTCTCTCTACACCTCATATGCTGCATTGAGATATTATACCTTATCCTATAAATTACAGTATAGGAGGTGTAAAGAAAGGATATTGGGGTGTGGTTAACAATTCTCTCTTTCTCTCTCTCTCTCTCTATATATATATATATATATATATATATATATATATATATATATATATATATATATATATATATATCTAATGACATATGTGAATAACACTGTCAAATATAACAATATCGCGTTAGGATGCATTATGTTTACTGAAAATCGTGTAAATTTATACGTTTTTAGCCTTTTAATTTTGTTTTGAAAATATAAATTTTCATGCTTAAGTCCATATGTTCAAATACATATTTTCATATTCCAACTAATTACACATTTCAAAGTTGAGACATTTTTTTATATTTTAAGAAAACATTTCTCAAGACAGGGACAACTGTTTATTGTATAAAGATTATTTTCCATATTTGGCAATGAAACATTTTCATTTAGATTTTTTTTCAATGTTTTCTTGGAAACAAGCCAAGTTCTCAAATTGAATAACATAGGTACTTAATACAGCACCTATAAAATGCTTAATACAACACTTTTATAAAATATTTGACCAAAATACCCTTTACGTAATTTTTTTTTTGCTTTTTAAAATTAAATTTAAATTAACTAAAATTTATTTTTTGTTTTTTATTAAATTTAAATTAGATAATTTAAAATTTAATAATTAATTTGGTTTGAATTAGGTTTAATTTGAATTAGGTTTAAATTTAAAAAAAACAAGTTTTGGGGTAAAAAAAACATGTTAAAAAAACATTTTTTTGGTAATTTAATTTTTTTGTTTTGTTAATTAAATTTAAATTAAGTAAAATTTATTTTTTTATTTTTTATTAAATTTAAATTAGCTAATTTAAAATTTAATAATTAATTTGATTTGAATTATGTTTAAATTTTAAAAAAAAAACAACATTTGGGTTTAAGGACTGGATTGAAACCAGTCCTAAACCCATTAATTTCCCATTTCAGCCTGCTACCCGCCCTCAACCCAGCCCCCTTTTTGGCCTGCTACCAGCCCAGCCCTCAACCCATTCGCCCATTTGGACTGCCACCCAAACAGGCCCAAACCCTTCCCCCCCCCCCCAATTTGGCCTGCTAGCTGACCGGTCCTAACCCATCTCCTCATTTGGACTGGTACAAAACCGGTCCAAATGCCTAAACCCAATACTTGTTTTTTTTTTTTAATTTAAGCCTAATTCAAATCAAATTAATTATTAAATTTTAAATTAGCTAATTTAAATTTAATAAAAAACAAAAAATTAAATTTTAGCTAATTTAAATTTAATTAAAATAAATAAATAAATTACCCAAAACTTGTTTTTTTTTTAATTTAAACCTAATTCAAATCAAATTAATTTTTTTAAAATTTAAACCTAACTCAAAGATAATTTTTCACTTAGTATAACTAAATCAAATTAATTAGTAATTTAATTGTGTTTATTAACTAAATCAAATTAATTAATAAATTAATTGTGTTTAAAATATTTTTAAATTTAAAATTTCTTAAATTAAATTTAATAAAAAAATAAAAATAATAAATTATGTAAAGGGTATTTTGGTCAAATATTTTTTAAAAGTGCTGTATTAAGCATTTTATAGGTGCTGTATTAAGTATACCCCTTGAATAAAATAGAAGAAAACTTCATATTGTAATTGTGAAACAACCAAAATGTAGATAATTTGATTAATAATATATTTATTTTTCCCATGTGTATAATTATTTTTATTTCACTTGTTGTATTCAAACCACTTAATTAAAATAAATTTAAATCACTTTAAATAGAAGCAATATTTGAGACGATGTTTATCCCAAAAATGCTATTAACTCTATTAGATGTAAGATTGACTTTTGAGTTCCAATGAAGACTATTTCCATTGATAGAATTGTTTACAATGATATTTAATAAAAGTCAAAGTGAATCACTATCTCATGCATTACTCTTCTTGAAAAAACGAGTGTTCATGAGCAGCTATGCGTCGTTGTTTTTAGGATAACAAACAGCTTTGGTCTGAAGCTATTGAAAAGTCAACAAATAAAACAACAAATGTTGCATTTACGGAAATATTTTAAAATTTATAATATTATCGATAAAAAAATTACATTTCTATTTAAGTAGTTTCCTACAACATTACTTCTTTTAACTCTTCGTTTTGCTTAACTATATATAGATTTAATTGAAAAACATATATGTGCGTTCGTTTAATATACGAGTGTAATACTAGTTTGTTGCTAAAGAGAAATCAATTGTACAACTATTAAGGCGGTGTGTACAAGTATTATCAGAAGACTAAGTGTGACCACACTCGATCTCTTTCTCTTATTGTGTGGTCCACTGCTCAACCTCCCACTCATCCAGTAGCAACCATCGGTAACCGCTCGAAAACCGTTGCAGTTAAGGTTTTATGGAAGCCTTACATATGTGATATAAAAATGGTTGGTTTTTTGGTCCATAAGTCCTCCTTTAATAATTCAGAAATCACACCATCAATGAGTGAGAGATAAGGATTTGGAAGCACTGAAAATCGAAATTAAATAATATCGAGATCGACTTGGATTCGGTGGTTCCAGATAGGTGTTTCAACATCAATGGCTGGAGGTAAGTTTCAGATTTCGATCCTTCTAGTTTACTCTGCATTAGGATCGTATGATTCTATCATTTAATTCTATCATTTAACACACGGGTGTAATTCTAGTTTGTTGCTAAAGAGAAATCAATCGTACCACTATTAAGGCGGTGTGTACAAGGATTATCAGAGTACTGAACTAAAACTAATTGGAGAAGAATTTGAACACTGAACAAATCAAGGCATACATAGAACACTTTGTGTGTGTGGTTGAGAGAGGGAGAGAGAGAGAGAGAGAGAGGCTTACAAGTTCTTCTTGTTGCGTTTTAAGAAAGAAGATTCGCAGTAATCGGCTGCATGGCGAAGCTGCGAACACAAGTCCTTTAGTTCCTGCAAACCAATCAATTCCTTTACTCGTTACTATTATCATATAATAATTGACTAGGTAAACACACACACACACATATTTATTACTTGGAGAGAATTGTTGAATCTTGTTGCATCTTCTGATACAGCTCCCATGAGTATTGACATATTCTTGAAAGATAATTTTGGGTTTGGGTCTTCCTGCATTATTCTCTCTCTCTCTCTCTCTCTCTCTCTCTCTCTCTCTCTCTTTATCTCTCTCTTTCTCTCTCAAATGGAAATGGATGATGTGTATGTATGTTTAGTTTATATATGTGCGAGCGTGTATGGTAACACTCCAATTTTAAACCCTTATATCTTCAGGAGGAATCTGATGAACTTTTTGATTATTTTTTAGCAGTAAAATGTGTACGAGTTTGGCACTTAACCACTGAAACGAACGTTTAATTCACAAATTAAAATACGGGTAAGTCTCATGTGAGTCTGTCTTACGAGCCACATGTTGGAAAAATAGCGTATTGTGAAGCAAATTGTGTAATTTTGTAGCATGAATTTCTTTACGAGTCATGTGTGTAATAACAAAGATAATTGTGGGAATGTGTTATACTCCGTGAGAATATCAAAATCATATATTTATTTGTCAAATTTGGTGATTGTGAATAAGTTATGATAGATTAAAATGTGGTGCAGAAAGTGAGTTTGTTCCACTTTAAAAAATAAACAAAAACTTGAGTGATTTATCTCTCCCATCCCATGCGCGCACCCGCATGGGGTGCAAATCATGGTTCAATTAGCCTTCGGGCAACCGAACTCATTTGCGAGCACGTCCTGCGGACACGAATGTCAGATCAAATTTGCCTACTCTGTCAAACCCAAGTTCGTTCTGTATTTTTGTATTTTTGTAATTATAACTAACTAAAATGATATTAATATATCCACTTAATAATTAGACTTTTCAAATAAGACTCTTTGGTGGAACAGAGGAAATATTTTTTTCAAATTTAGAATCATTATGTTGGTAGAAATTTGTTTTTCGTTTTATCACTCAAGTCCCAACTATGTTAGGAATTAGTTGGCAAAAAATTGAACAATACGGTATTTATGATATTTTTTATAAAACATTTTTTTATCTGATTCATCGTATATTGGTGGATTAAACTGTGATAGAATAATGTTTCGTCTTACGAACTAAAATCCGTAAGATAATTTTACACGAGACCAATACCCGAATTAGTTTTGGATGATGGGGGTAGTAATATTTTGAAAAATAAAAAATAAGGGAAGAAGAAGAGAATGGGGAGACAGATTTGAATAAAACCCGTGAGGGTTAGATACTTATAAAAGAGAAAATGACAAACCGAAACACATTAAAAACAGAGACACAGAGATTCTCTTGGCAGCAATGCAACTATATACTCCGTATATATTATGGACCACACTTAGGTAATGGCAATAGAAACAAACTTTTGTCAGCAGTCAGCACCCCGTGATTCTGTGTTCGTAGACCCATTCCTCTTTCTAGATCAATCCTCTTCTACATGCCCACTTTTCACTGTTTAGTGTGGCCTAAAACCCCATATTTGGACAACTAAGATGCCATAATTAATTATGTGGTCCATAATATATATATATATATATTCTATTAATGCTATTTTTAATGTATTATTTATATTCGTTTGCTTTTAAAATCCTTTTTTTTAATGTTAATTAGCAATCAAACATCTCATTTATCTCAATTTTAATGTTATTATTAAGGCCAAATAATGAATTTACCCCCAAAGTTGCCACTCAATCCGATAGTACCACTCAAACTACGTTTTGTGCCAAAATCATACCTGACGCTGCCATTTGTCATAGATTGCCTCCTGGCTATGACGGACGTTAGATTTTTAAGGAAAAGTTAACACATGCATATCACAAGCAAGACATTTTAGTCTTTTGGATAAGGGGTGCAAAGTAAATATATACATTAAAGAAATAAATTGAAAATATGTACAAATTATTTGAAAATGTATTCAAAAATTGAAAACCCAATCTTAAAAAGCTAGAAGAAGAAATAAAGTAGATTGATGAGATCATCTTTCCCTTAATTAAAGAGTTAATGGGTGATCCCCTCCTATTCCTATTCCTACTCCTACATGAGGATAGACAATTAGGATTCCACATATTGATGGATTGAAGTGGTACCTCCTTGCTTCGCCCCGAAGGTAATAGATGGATTGGAAAGTCGAAGGAAATGGCCCTCATTTCATAGTGCCCCGTGGTGTTATCGTCGTCGTCAACGGCAGAGGAGAAGTGGAGCTTGAGAAAGTCGGGGGAAGAGATTAAGAGGCAAAAGTAGGTGGAGAAATTCTAGAAGACAAACGTAAGAGATGAGAGAGAGAGAGAGAGAGAGAGAGAGTTTCTTACTCGTTGGGGGAGTGGGTTGATGGTACGAATGGAATTTCTAAGACAAACAAAAGGGAAGAGAGATATAGATTTGGATTTGTTGAGAATTGATCCCAGCTAGAAGAAACGATGATGAGGGATGCGACAATGGTAGATTGGAGACCCAAGTTGCGAAGAAGGCAAAGAGAGAGGTGCGTGTAAGAACCCAAACCCATTACTTATATAACATGGTTATAACATGCTACTTGTCTTGTTTAACATGTTAGATAGTTCATATTGTACTTCACATACTTACCTTAGGTTGGTTAAGACCATGGTGTCTTGTATGCCTTCTATGCTTTGTATGTTGTTGTCTTTGATGCTTCGAGTTTTACCTTAGCTTGCTTAAACTTAACTAAGTCCCAATAGAGTGTTAGTATACTTAATATATGTCTTTTAACCTTAATCTTGATCATAGTATGTCTGGTTGAGAGTTTGAAAGCATTGTTGCTTAGTTTGATCATTTGGAACTTAAGGTTTCTCGTTTGTCTTTCCTTGGTTGTATAACATGTCTATTTGACTTGTGAACCTTTGCTTTGAATTCTTGGTCTAATAAACTACTCTTTATCATGATTAAGAATGTGTATTCATTCTTACTTTGCCCTAGGCTAGTTCGTGTTTGTGCGGTTGTCGTTGTTGGTTGTTTTCTTTACCTTTCGACCTTGGTTTGTCGTCTTTTCGGACTTTGTTTGGGTGTGTTTTGAGCCTCTTCCGTCCTTGCCCCGGCGAGCCGATCTAAAAGCTAAAAACTACGGTTATGTTGCCCAGATATAACAAAGATATATCAACAGCAACAGCAACAAAAGCAACATCAATAGCAACAAAGAAAAAAAGACTTTCTCTCTCTCGAAGACAGGGGAAGCATAAAACGTCTAGTGGGCTCCAGTCTAGGCGTATATACCGGGATCAGACCCTCCCGTTACAAGAGGTAGGTATCAACTTATTATTATGTCCTATAGCTAAATAAAATAAATGCAGATATAAATCATATTATGCTCGAATATATTATTTGTAAATACTATAGTAATTAGTTTAATCTAGCTTATATTTTAAACTAATATAATCTTTTCTTTCGTTTTAAAATGTTAAATAAAGTAGTATTTATTTAAATGTACATAAAATATAAAAATAGTTACTAGCATGCTTAAATAATGACTAGTGCACTCTAAACGGTAATTCCTCATAAAATAGTCGTTATTATTCCCAAATAGTATGAAAACATATCTCTTCCATTTTCCTGTATATATATATATATATATATATATATATATATATATATTCTAGACTAAATAAAAGCAAATTAAACATGTTTTTAACAAAACCCAAAATGAGACCAAAAGGGCAAGCTGAGTGCCTAACCCCTTCCCAACTCGTAACTTAGCCTCCGAACCTACACTTTCGGGTAATTTTGGTTTTTCTTTATTTAACTTTAAAATAGAGTTGACGACTCTGAACACACAACTTAGAGTCTATAACGAGGCCAAGCGCATTCCACATGCTTCAATGTTTTGAAACACACCGCATTCCCACGTGGCAGCGGGCGTCTTGAAACACAGAAAGGTTGCGGAAACACCAAATGAAGCACAATCCAACAAAGTGCACATTTGGGGTCACTAAAGGCAAAGTCTTGAGATTTATGGTAACCGAGCAGGGAATTGAAATAAAACCTGCAAAAGTAAAAGCTATCATAGACATGCCACAGCCAAGGATTCCAACATAAGCCAAAGGTTTCCTAGGCTGACTACAATATATCAGTCATTTCATCAAACAACTGACATCCATGTGTGAGTCATTCTTCAAGCTCTTGAAAAAGGATACTGATCGAGTATGAGATGAAGAATGTCAGCTCGAATTTGAAAAGGTCAAATAATACCTCACTATCCCGCCAGTGCTTGCCCCTCCTCACATTCACAAGCCTCTCCTGTTATACCTTACTGTCACAGACATTGTGGTCGGGGCTATGTTCGCACAAGAAAAGGAAGATTCCTACGTCGAAAGTGACATTTATTTCACAAGCATAAAATTACAAGGCAGTGAGCTCAACTACTCAGCCCTTGAGAAAAGTTGTACGGGTTTAGTATGGGCAACACAAAGACTCAAGATTTACCTGCAGAGTCAGCCCATCAAAGTAATCTCTAGAATGGACCCGATGAAATACATCTTCGGAAAAGCAATCTCTAATCGGTTGGCTAAATGGTCAGTTTTACTCAATGAGTTTGACATCATATATGCCACACACAAATCTATCAAAGGGAGTGTAATCGTAGACCATTTGGCCGATTTACCATTGGAATCAGAAAACGTCAAGAACCATGTTTCTCAGATGAAGGTGTTTTGGAAATCACAATTCACGACACCAAGTGGCAAATGTTCTTTGATGGGGCTACCAACAAGTGAGATTTCGGCATAATAATACTCCTAATTGATCTGACAGATTCTCACACTCCTTTGGCCGTAAGATTGGAATTTGAATATTCTAACAACACTACCAAGTATGAAGCTTGAATTGCCGGTTTAGAAGAGGCTCTTCAAAGAGGAGTAAGAGAATTAGAAGTCTTTGGTGATTCCGCCTTGATTATAAATGAAATCGAATGGAAATGAAAAACACAAGATCCTTGGCTATAGCTATATCATGCTCATTTAACAACTCTAGCAAAAGAGTTTGATGTCATATCGTTCCATTATTGCCGTGGGATAGAAATCAATTTGCTGATGCATTGACAACATTAGCCTCGTTTGTCAAAGTTTCAGCAGAAATAAATATCCAACCATTTGTGGTCGTGAAAAAAGTAACTCCTGCCTACTGCTTAACAATTAATACAACTCCCAACAAAGACAATGAGCCTTTTTTAAATTAAACATCTGGAATCTACTCAAGAAAGGGGACTATCCAGCTAACTTAGACAAAAGAGGAAAAATTGCTCTACGAAGATGGGCATCGCAAATTGGGATCAGCGAAGGTAGCCTTTATAAAAGGCATTACCAAAGATTGAATCTACTATGTATAGATCAAACCAAAGCACAACCAGTCATGGACCAACTACATGATGGTACTTGTGGACCAGATATGAACGAGCTTATGCTTTCAAAGAAAGTAATTCGACAAATGTGCTATTGGAGTACGCTAGAGACTGACTGTATTCGGTAGGTTCGTCACTGTGGCAAGTGCCAATGATTTGCCAATCTACAACATGTTCCCACATATATATTGTACAACTCCACAGCTCCCTAGCCCTTCTCATCTTGAGGAATTGACATCATAGGTCAAGTACACCCAAAAGGATCAAATGACCATGAGTATGTCTTAGTAGCAGTGGACTACTTCACAAAATGGATAGAAGTTGCTTCTTATAAAGTACTGAATGCTAATAAAGTGGGTGAATTTATCAGACAAATATCATATATCGATACGGGGTCCCTTTTGAAATGATCTCTGATAATGGTACACATTTTGAGGGAAAAGTAAATTGGCTGCTCGATGAATTCAAAGTGCAGCGACACAAGTCCTCCCCATACCGACTACATGGCAATGAAATTGTCGAAGCAACCAACAAAACATTAGAAAACATTATCAGAAAGATGGCTGAAACAGGAAGAGACTGGCTAACAAATTTCCATTAGCCCTCTTGGGCTACTGCACATCAGTTCGCACGCCTTCAGGAGCCATACCATATTCTCTAGCCTATGGCATGGAAGCAGTGTTGCCTATTGAAATTGAGGTCCTATCATTAAGAGTAATGATGGAAGCAGAAATAGCCGAAGTCGACTGAATTACACAGTGCTACGATGAGTTGGCCATGTCAAATGAACGAAGATTACTTTCTTTAGAGTACACTCGAGCATACCAAAGAAGAATAGCTTGAGCATTCAATAAAAGGTTTAAAGGCCGAAGCATTCAAGTAAGAGATTTGGTACTCTGAGAAAAGTCCCCTAGTTATTTGGACAATATGGGAAAATAGAAGTCTCCATGCATGGGACAAATAAAGTCTAGAGGTGTCGTTTTCCTTACAAATGAAGATGGGGAAGATCTCGTTTAGCCCTTCAACATGGACAAGCTCAAGCGGTACTATACATAAGCCAAGAGGTGCCTAAGTGACCAAGTTACTCTCTCTTTCTTCAGCTCGTTAGGTTGAAAACTCGAGAGGGCGGTGTGGGTCCCAACGGGCACAATAATAAGCTAGAAAGGGGGGGGGGGTTGAATAGCTTATTATACACTTAAAAGCTTTTGTTTAAGTTCTTTGAAGGGTACTTGCAATCTATTGAAAAGATTGAAGTAGCGGAAGACCTTCAAAATAGTTGTTCCAGGTCTGCCGATAAGGACTACCGGTAGACCTTTTACAAGTTACTTAAGTTCTGCTATAAAACGGATAAAGATAATCAAAGTAATAAACAGTTCAAATAGCAGACAAACAGTAAGGAAATAACACAAGTAATTTGGGATGGTTCACACTATAAAGAGTGCTACGTCCACCACCAAGGCAGTCAACCTTGGATTTAAATAGTGCACTATGTTTTCCACTAGAACTATTACAAAGAATATTCCTAATGGATCGTGTACAAAATATTGACTTGTGTTTGGGGTCTAGGGAATTAAATATCTGTAAATACAAGATATTTAATTCGTGCAGAAGTATAGTTATAGAATGAATAACAACAAGAAGTAGAGAAATAAATGTTGATGCACGGCTTCTTGTCGTTGACGAGGACTTCTAGATCTGTTGAGGATCTCTTGAATGCACTGAGTTGTAAGACTTGGAGTTATGGAGTTTCAGAGCAATCCTTTAAGTGTTCGATTATATGTGTATGTATCTCCAGTCTTCAATGGTAGCATTTACAGCAGGTGCACTCAAAAAGATCCATTGGAGAAGACGAAGACTTTAACATCTCTATTATGAATGCATTAAATGCATGGGGCTGTCAGTCAGGATTTTCGTCTTCACAGATATCTAGAGCAGGGAATGATTTATGAGATCTTCGAAAAGTGGGGCAATCGGATGTCAGATCTGAGAGTTGTTACGCATGTAGGTGACGATGCGCTTTTCCTACTTTCACTGTTCAGGACGAAAAGTCTTCCTGCTTTTCGAAAAGCTGCTTTCGGCGGGCTTGATGTGTCAGGGAATGTCTCAGTTTAATTTCAAACAGTGATGAGATGAATTTAAACTGATCCATTTAATCATTGCTGGATAGGACACGTCATGAGAGACCAGGTGGACACAAGGTCTGCCGTTTGTAAGCTTTGAGCAGGTCTTCCGGTGAAGCTTGTGAAGAGGTCTTCCGCTGAACCTGTAAAGTCCTATTAAAAACTATACTTGGCAAAGTTCTATACACAGTTGCCACGCTAATCGATACGCGTACCGATTAGCCATCAAGTATAAAACTAGGGTAATGAACTGAACAAATATAAATCTAACATAAGAATCAACAATCTCCTCCTATTTATATCTGGTCATCATTACTACAAATGAGGGCTATAACCGACTATGTGATAGATAATAGCATGTCTAAGAGATTTATATAAATGGTAGCGGAAGACATACCTCTATCAAACAGAAGAGCACCTCAAGTGTAAGAACTAATCTAAGTGCATACATGAATAAGGAAATCATAGAATAGCACACAGATTAGTAGCAAAAACAGTTCAAATATAAATTTAAACTGAGTGTTTAAATTATGAGCAGATATAGAAAATGACATAACAAGAATTTAAACAAGACAATTTTGAAAAACAGATAATCTTCTGTATTATAAACAAGAAGTTTACATTTTACAGAGTTTTCAAAAGATAAGATAGATACAAAGGTAAAGGGAGGAAAAGATACAAATCTACCAAGGTCTTTTCCCTTTGTCTTTGTCTGCAGCTTCCTTTTCCCTTCGTTCTCTCTCTAGCTCTTCCATTCTACGTACGTACTCGTCATTGGCATCAGTAGGAGGTCTGGTGGAACGAGAGCGGTAGTCGAGTTCTTCACGAAGACGATCGTTTCTCTTCCATCAAGATTCTGTTGATTGATCTCATTTGCTTCTCCTCCGTGATGGCCAGATCACGAGCACGATGGGCATTCATAATGTTGTGAGCAGAGTCTCGAGCTAGGTTGTTGAGCTCTAGAACAGGAGGGCGATCGTTGCCGAGATGAAGTGTGATGGCATGGAACAGCTCGTAGAAGAGAGATGAGCAGATTCAGACACATTCTTGGCGTTGTGCTTCGACATTGATTTTTACGTCCGTGAACTCGTGCTTCATCTGTCCAAAGCGGGTCCAGACATCTTCTTGAAACTGTTTGAGAAGAGCGGCAGTTCGGTCGTTGGCTTGGGAGGCGGCAGTGGCTATTTCGGCGGTAGCGGTAGTGATATTGGTAAGTTCGCCTAGCCGTTGGTAGATGGCATCCAGCCTTGACAAAATTTCAGCATTGGCAGGCTGAGAGAAAGAAGTTTCCTGGCCAATGTGAATGGTACCGGCAGAGGTAGAGGCGTCAGGCCGTAAGGGCTGTTGTAGTGGAGGAGTGATGGAGTCGGAAGAGGAAGAGTCCTGGGTTGGTATGGTGTTGGTAGAGGAAGATATGGTTTGAGGTGGAGGGGGAGGAGGGGTTGGTGGGGAATCAATCTCAATGTCGTGTCGAATTTTCACCGACAAGGGATGATTCGGGTAAGGGCCTGTGAGAGAACCGTAAAGAAGGGGCGGGGGTAGAAAAGGGATTTTGGTTTGCGAAGGGTAGGTTGAGGTGGTTGTTGGTCAGGGGTGAAGAGCTCTGCTACTTAAGAAAGTTCAAAAAGGAACTTGGCAGCAGCAGAGTCTATTGGCTTTGTAAGAGGGTTTGGAGTTGGTTGAGGTGTGGTTGATGAAGTTGGTTGGGATTGGTGAGGTGATGAAGGGGTAGATGGGTCGGGTGAGTAGTTGAAGGGTGAAGGAGGAGGAGGAGTGGGTGTTCGGGTTGGCTCCTCCTGTGTATGAGGCTCCTCCTAAGGGATAGACTCCTCCGGAGGTGGTGAATTCCTCTGAGTAGATGACTCAGGAGGAATGGGTTGTTGGTTGGGTGTGGCGGTAGATGGTTGGCTAGCGGTAGGGTTGGCGCCGGTAGAGTCGGTAGTTGGTTGGGCGTCGGTAGATAGGCTTGGTGGCTTGGTACCGGGCACCTCCTTTTCTTAGCCCGGTGAATAGGAGACTCACCGCTTACCGGTAGAGGCGGAAATGTCTGCTGGTGGCTGATCCTCGAAGGTTTTACGTAGTCTCCTACGTTTGGGTTTGGGAGTGGGTGCAGGAGAGGGTGAGTGTGGTTGTTTGGTTTGAGGAGATGGCTGTGAAGAAGAGGTGGGATGAGTTTGAGAGGATGGCTGGGCTGGTGGGGGGGGGGGGATTGGGTTGGCTGGACTCTTGTCTTTTTGGCCTTCCTTCATCTCCTTTCGAATCCACCTGGCATGCTCCTCTTCAGTTGGAACTGTATCTTCTGGCCTTGTCTTCTTCTTGCCCTTGGCATTCTGTTTGGCTCTCAGCAGCTGTTCTTCCTCATCAGCCAGATCTTTGGCTTTTTGATGGAGGGACGAGGCAACTTGTTCGTCAAACTTTGCAGAGGCCTTCTTGAAGGTTCTGCTGGCCGCGTCATAAGCTTCGATGTTGAAGCGAGTCACGATGATCGGTAGCGGCTTAGCAACCTTGTCAAGGGTGACTGGCGGAAGACCCTTTTGCAGCCTTCGCTTGTTCTCATATTCAGTGTATTTACTAAAGAATGAAGCGGCTAGTTGTTTCTCCTTTGCCACCACTATCAGCTCATCTTCCTTGATGGAAGAGTTGACTTCCTCGTTGTCTCGAATCAGAGCGTTGATCAGCCTCACAAATGGGCGCTTGCAAGTGGGGTTGTTCTTCACTTTCTCCACCCACTGCTTCAGTTCATTGAAGATGATGGTCCCGAAGTTGAGACGGGTCTGACGGAATACAGCACAGGTCAGGTTGAGCTGTTGTGCCGTAAACATGTCATGTGCTCCATTCTTGAATAGAAGCCCCTTGTCCAAAAGGTGGCTTGTGCAAGAGACGCCCGGTAGGAATAGATTTCTCAAAGATTTTCCCTCAGGCTTCCCTGTGGTATCAACTCCCTCATTTCTTCCCAGGCATGAATAGCCTCAGCAATGGTTGCCTCAAATGCTCCACCGAAGTGTACGCCGATGATGGTGGATATGGTCTTGGCGGTGATAGAAATGGGACGGCCTCTAATCCATCCTCGTAGAGCGTTCTTGTTCAGAAGCTTTATCCTTTGATAGAATTCTTCTGCCAGAAAGATGCTGTAATCTTTGTCGTTTAGGCAGAAGAGTGGAAGTATTCCAAAGGCGTTCATATCCTCGCATGCCTTGACGTCGGCGGCTATTGTGCAGACTGACTGAAGGTCAATGCACATCCTCGAATATACGCTTTGGGTCCAGGCCACTATGACGCCATGAGAGGCGGAAAAGTGGGATATCCCTAAGGTTGACATCCAAGCTTGGTGGAATGTCTGCCTCTGGGTCTAACACTTTCCGCCGGCCACGCTTGATTTTGAAGTTTTTGCCTGAAAGAAATGCAATAAAAAATTAGGGCTTTTTACCTCAAGAACTAAACAAGCATAAATTTCAAGGTTTTCTGAGATTATTTGAAATTTTTGAAATGAAAACTTGAAACCCTAGAATGTTTAGAGTATCCAAACCGGAGAAATGTATAACAGAAGTTTTTCAAGAGAGTAAACATTGAAAGCATATAAACGACTGTTAGTTTCTAGGTTTTTAAGAACAACAATGGCGGAAACTGTTAGAAACTCGAAAGTGACCGTTTGAATTCCAAAACAATTTAGGTTATGAAATGAAATGCAAAATAGTAAACAATAAGTTTCAAGTAGTAGAGTAGAGAAGAACATACCATTGATGTTGATGAGAAGAAGAAGAAACAAGAAGATTTGGGAATGCAGAAAGCAGTTACACAGAGAGAGAAATATTTTGTCAAAGGGGTTTCGTAAAGTTTTGCAAAAGGCGGTTCAAGGTCTATTTAAAGGCGAAAAAATTTTAGCACAAAAGCGGGAACTTAAGATATTTTCTAAGTACCAAATTTTATCCTTGACCCCCTTTATTGCTTTAGAAACCTCTTTAATAAAAATAGACTAAGTAAAGATACTAACCTTTAAGTCTTCCGCTCAAGGGAAACTTACGCCTTCCCACCCCCCTAAAACTAAGTCTACCTGTATGAAAGAAAAGTAATAAAACTTTGAAATTAAGCAAAGAGGGATCAATCATACCAAGATTTCTCCTTAAATAAGCAAACCCGGTGGCATCCAAGTGGTTTTGTGAGAATGTCGCCTAATTGATGCTTGGAAACATATTCCGCATCGATGTTACCTTTCTCCACATGATCTTTGAGGAAGTGATAACGAATATCAATGTGCTTTGTCTTCGAGTGCATCATCGATTTTGGAGACCGAATTGCCGATGTGTTGTCACACATAATTGGACAATTTGCGCCTTGATGTTGTAGTCCACTAGTTGTTGCTTCATCCATAGGAGTTGAGAGCAACAAATGCTTAAAGAATGTATTCACTTCTGTGGTTGAGTTTGCAATCGATACTTGTTTCTTGCAAGACCATGAGACAAGTCTATTTCCAAGGAATTGACAAGTCCCACTGGTGCTTTTCGCTCACTTTCAGTCGCATAATCTCAGATCCGAGTATCCAACTAGATCGAAATTGTTGTGTTTGGAATACCGTATGCCTAGATTTGTTGTCTTGAAACATATCTCGATGATACGCTTGGCGAAGCAAATGTGATTCCTTTGATCCGCCGAAATCTTGCACAAACACAAACAAAGAAACATAATGTCGTCTACGGGCAAAGAAGGTGAAGTGAACCTATGATTCCTCTGACTTGGTCATGTTCTCTTGCTTTCCCTTTTCATCTTTGTCAAGATGGCGCCTAGACATTGGAGTCTCAAATCCTTTAGTTTAATCAAGACCAAACTTTGATTAGTTCCTTTCAGATATTTGGTTTGGTCGATGAAGATTCCGTCTTAAGTCTGTTGAATCTGTAGTCTAGAAAGTAGGTAAGTTCTCCCATCATGCTCATCTCGAACTTGCTTTGCATCGCTTCTCGAATCTTTTACACAGGCTTTGGTTAGTTGATCCAAAGATGATATCGTCCACATAGATTTGTACCAGAAGAGAGAATGACCTTTGTGCTTGAGGATGAATAAATTAGTGTCTATCCTTCCTCTCACGAATCCTTGTTCTATTAAGAACTTGGATAGAGTTTCATACCAAGCTCTGAGGCTTGCTTCGGGCCATAGAGAGCTTTCTTGAGTCGGTAGACATGATCGGTTTGCTTGGATAACAAATCACGGAGGCTGTTCCACGTATACCGTTTCTTGAAGATCACCATTCAAAAAGGCACTCTTTACATCCATCGATACACTTTGAAGTCCATGAGCGAGGCATAGGCTAGAAAGAGTCGATTGCCTCTAATCTAACAAA
>CM028384.1:19690893-19718283 GCA_013146195.2 Codonopsis lanceolata | reverse complement strand
TCAAGCTCTTAATAAGGACTGGAGAGGAATGAATAGACTACTTTATTCATCCTCAAGCACAAAGGCCATTCTCTTCTCTGTACAAATCTATGTGGGATCTTACATCATCTTTGGATCAACTAACCAAAAGCCCACTTCGACGAATCTTCAATAAACCAAAGATGCAAAGGAACTAATCAAGAAGTTTGGTCTTGATTCACCAAAGGATTCGGAACGCCATGTTCACCGATCAATATTCTGACAAAGATGAGAAGCGGAAAGCAAGAGAACATGACCAAGTACCGAGGAATCAAGGTTCACTTCTTTACCTTATCGCTAGACATGACATTATGTTTCGCTTGCGGTTCCGTGCGATTTCAGCAGAGTCCAGGAGTCACATTTGCTTTCTCACCAAACGATCATCGATATGTTTCAAAAACAACAAATCTTGGCATCCGGTATTCCAAATCCAATAATTTCAATCTAGTCGATACTCAGATTATGCACCGCAAAGTGGTGGTAAGAAGTACTGCTTGGACTTGTCAATTTCTTTGAAACATACTTGTCTCATGGTCTTGCAAGAAACAAGGATCGCTTGCAAATTCAACCACGTAGCTGTATCATTCGCTAAAGAGCAGTTACTGCTCCTCAACTCCTACGGATGAAACAACTAGCTGGATTACAACATCAAGATCAGCGCCCAATCATGTGTGACAACACACGCCTATTTCGCCTCCAAAAATCCAAAGGATGCACTCCAAGACAAAGCACATTGATATTCGTTATGCTTCCTCAAAGATCATGTGGAAAAAAGGTAACATCGGTTTGGAATATGTTCCAAGCGAGCATCGATTAGCGGACATTCTCACAAAACCCTTGGATGCCACCGGGTTTGCTTATTGGGAGAAATCTTGGTATGATTGATCCCTCTTGCTTAATATTAATATTTGTTAATGTTTCTTTCATACTTAGGTAGACTTAGTTTGAGACTAATCGGAAGGCGTAAGTTCTCTCCTTTCAGGGAAGACTTAAAAGTTAGTACTCTTACTTAGTCTATATTCTTGCTAAAGAGGTTTCTAAAAGCAATAAAAGGGGTCAAGGATAAAATTTGGTACTTAAGAAAATATCTTAAGTTCAGCTTTTCAACTAAAATTTTCTCGCCTTTAAATAGTCCTTGAGCGAGTCATTTTGCAAAACTTTCTGAAACCCTTTAGCAATATTTCTCTCTCTCTCTCTCTCTCTCTCTCTACGTAACAACTTTATAATTCAAATCCTTCTTGTTTCTTCTTCTCAATAAACAATGAATTACGCTCCTCTCTCTCTACTTGAAACTTACTACGCCTTGTTACGCATTTCATTTCATAACCTAAATTTGTTTTGAATTCAAGCGGTCATTTCGAGTTTATCTGTATTAGCCATTGTTGTTCTTAAAAAACCTGAATACTAACGATCGTTTTTGTATATTCTTCGTTTATTCTTATGAAAACTTACGTCTTACCTTTCTGAGTGTGGATACTCTAAACATCCTAGGGTTTCAAGTTTTCGGTTCAAAAATTTCAATTATTTGAGAAAACCTTGAAATTCTACTGTTTAGTTGTCGAGATGAAAAGCCTAATTTTTATTTTGCTTTTCTTTCGGGCAAGAACTTCAAAAACAAAGCGAGGCAGCGGAAAGGGTTTGAACCGGAAGCTGACATTCCTCCCGATCACGAATGTCAACCTTCCGGGGATACCCCACACTTTCCGCCTCTCATGACATTATTGTCGCTCTGGACCGAGGCTATATATTCAGGAATGTGCATTGACCTTGGTCAATCAACTCTATAATTCTTGGCGTCAGCTTGCGAGGATATGGACGCCTCACGGGATTCTACCTCTTACGCCTTAATGACAAAAATTACGGCATCTTTCGGGCGGAAGAATTCTATCAAAGAATGGAGCTCATGAACAAACCGCTCTTGAGGATGGATTCGAGGTCCCATCTCAATTCTGCTAAATCAATCTCCACTTATCGTCGTGCATTACGGTGGAGCTCTTGCGGCAACTTCAGTGAGGCTTTTCATGCACAGGAAGCCATGAGGAGTAGACACCCTCAGGGAGCCACAGGGAAAAATTTGTTCCCTCTTGGCGTCCTCTTGCACCGGCCACCTTATAGGAGGGGCTCTATTCAAGAGTGGAGCACATGACATGTTCGGACCCGGCAAATCAACGACCCGGTCTCGTATTCCTCCTTCGTCTCAAGCGGGGACTCATTATCTTCAATGAGTTAAAGCGGTGGGTGGAGAAAGCTAAAAACAACTCCACTTGCAAACGCCCCTTCGTCGGGCGATTAACTCTAAGGGATGACGCAAATGTCAACTCTTCTTTGAAAGAAGATGAGTTGTTTACAGTGGCCAAGGAGAAGCAACTCACAGCCTCGTTTTTCAGTAAGTACACTGAATACGAGAACAAGCGACGGCTGCAGAAAGGTCTACCGCCAGTCACTCTTGACAAAGTGGCCAAGCCTGCACCTATCTTGGTCACCCGCTTCAACATGGAAGCACATGACGCGGCTAGCAGGACCTACAAAAAGGCCTCTACAAAATTTGACGATCAAGTGGCCGCTGACCTCCATCAAAAGGCCAAAGACTGGCCGATGAGGCAGAGTACCGCTAAGGTCCAAAATGGCGGACCAAGGGCAAAGCAAAGAAGACAAGGCAAGAGGCCACTCCAACGAAGAGGAGCAGCCAAGTGGATTAGAGAGAGATGAAGGAAGGCCAAAAGAAGAAGGCACCAGGCCAAACCAGCCATTCTTCACCTCCTCCTCCCCAAGCCCAGCCATCCTCCCAGCCACCTACCCAAACCAGTCAATCACCTTCACCATCTCCTACACCCACTCCCAAACCAAAACGAAGGCGACTTCATAAAACCTTCGAAGACCAGCCACCGGCAGTCCCTCCAACCTCTACCGATGAAGCAACTGAGTCTCCTATTCAGCCGCTGAGGAAGAAAAGGAGAGCTACCGGTCCCAAACCTTCTACCGCCAGCCAACCAACTACCTCTACCGACGCCCAAACCTTACCTGTCAACCCTTCATCTATACCTGTCAACCCTTCATCTATTCCTCCCGAGTCATCTACTCAGAGGAATTCACCACCTCCGGAGGAGTCTATCCCTCGAGGAGCTCACACATTCGTGGAGGAGCCGCCTAGAACCCCCTCTCCTCCTCCTCCTTCACCTTTCAACTACTCTCCTGACCCATCTACACCTTCCCCACCTCACCAATCCCAACCAACTTCATCAACCACACCACAGCCAATACCAATCCCTCCCACCCAGCCATTAGACTCTGCTGCTGCCAAGTTCCTTTTCGAACTTTCGTCAGTAGCAGACCTGTTTACCCCTACCCATCAACCTTCTCAACCTCATCAACCTTCTCAACCTACCATTAGAAAACCAAAATCCCTCTTCTACCCTGCCCCTTCTTTCTGGTTTTCTACCGAACCCATTCCCGAACCCTCCCATATCGGTGATAATTCGACAGCGATATGGGCTGATTCCCACCAACCCCTCCTCCCCCTCCACCTATAACCATATCCTCCTCCACCAACACCATACCAACTCAAGACTCGTCCTCTTCCGACTCCATCACTCCCCCTCTCCAACAGCCCATACGGCCTGCAGACTCTACCTCTGCCGGCACCATTCATATTGGCCAGGCAACTACTTCCCATCAGCCGGCCAATGATGAAATTTTGTCCCGGCTGGATGCCATCTACCAGCGGCTAGGCGAGCTTACAAGCATATCTACCGCTACCGCCGAAATAGCCACTGCAGCTTCCAAAGCCAACGACCGCACTGCTGCCCTTCTACGACAATTCCAAGAGGATGTCTGGACTCGATTTGGACAGATGCGACACGAATTTACAGATGTCAAGATCAACATTGAAGCTCAACGAAATGAGTGTGTCCGTATCTGCTCCTCACTTTTCCTCGAGTTATTCCATGCCATCACTCTTCATCTCGGCCACGGTCGCCCTCCTGTTCTCGAACTCAACAAACTAGCTCGAAATTCTGCTCACGACGTTATGAATGCCAACCGTGATCGTGATCTGGCCATCACGGAGGAGAAGCAAATGAGGTCTATCAACAGAATGCTGATGGAAGAGAACAACCGTCTACGTGAAGAACTGGACTACCGTTCTCGTTCCACCAGACCTCCGACTGATGCAGATGACGAATACCAACGCAGAGTGGAAGAGCTTGAGCGAGAAAGAAGAGAAAAGGAGGCTGCAGACAAAGGCAAAGGGAAAAGACCTTGGTAGCTTATGTATCTTTTCTTCCCTTTCCTTTGTATTTATCTTATTTTTTTGAAAACTCTGTTAGATGTAAACATCTTGTTTATAAATACAGATGATTACTTGCCTTTCAAAAATTATCTTGTTTAAATTCTTATTGCTTTATATTTCATATCTGTTTAGAATTTTTAAACAATCAGTTTAAATTTATTTGAACTGCTGCTAATCTATGTGTTGTTCTATGACTCTTTACCTTTGTATGCACTTAGATTAGTCCCTTACATTTGAGGTGTTATTCTGTTTGATAGAGGCATGTCTTTCGTTCTATATATATAAAAATTCTCAAACATGTTATTATCTATCAAATAGTCTGTTTTAAAGCCCTCATTTGTAGTAATGATGACCAGATATAAATAGGAGGAGATTGTTGGTTCTTATGTTAGATTTATATCTGCTCAGTACATTACATTAGTTTTATACTTCAGTGGCTAATCGGGCTGCGTATCGATTAGCGTGGCAACTGTGTATATAACTTTGCCTTGTATAGTTTTTTGTAGGACTTTTCAGGTTCAGCGGAAGACCTCTTCACAGCTTCACCGGAAGACCTGCTTAAAGCTTAAGATCGGTAGACCTAGTGTCCACCTAATCTGCTACGACGTGTCCTATCCAGCAAAGATTGATTGGATTAATTCAAACTTATCCCAATATGTTATTTGAATTAATCCAAGACATTCCCTGACATGTCAAGCCGCCGAAAGCAACCTTTTCCGAAAAGCAGGAAGACTTTTCGTCCTGAACAGTGAAAGCAGGAAAAGCAGACTGTCCCCTACTTTCTGCTACAACTCTCAGATCTGACACCTGAATCGCCCACCTTTTCGAAGATCTCAGAAATCATTCCCTGCTCTAGATATCTGTGAAGACGAAAATCCTTGACTGACAGCCCCATGCATTTAATGCATTGATGAAAAGAGCTGTTGAAATATTCGTCTTCTCTAACGGATCTTTTTGAAGTGCACCTGCTATAAATACTGCCATTGAAGACTGGAACAAAAACACACAACTGTACAGAATCAATCGAACACGAAAAAGGATTGCTCTGAAACTTCATAACTCCAAGTCCTTCAGCTCAGTGCAATCAAGAGATCCTCAACAGTTCTAGAAGTCCTCGTCAACAACAAGAAGCTGCTCATCAACACTTATTGTTTTATCTTCTTGTTGTTTACATTCATTAACTATACTTCTGCACGAATTAAATATCCTGTTTTTACAGATATTTAATTCCCTAGACCCCAAACACAAGTCAATATTTTGTACACGATCCATTAGGGATATTCTTTGTAATTGATCTAAGTGGAAAACATAGTGCACAATTTAAATCCAAGGTTGACTGCCTTGGTGGTGGACGTAGCACTCATTATAGTGTGAACCATCCCAAAACACTTGTGTTATTTCTTACTGTTTGTCTGATACTTGAACTGCTTATCATCTTTGTTTATATTTATCCATTTACAGCAGAACTTAAGTAAACTGTCAAAGGTCTACCGGTAGTACTTATCGGCAGACCTGGAACAACCTTCTTGAAAGTCTTCCGCTACTTGATTCTTTTCTATAGATTGCAAGTAACTATCAGGAATTTACTTAAAAGTTTTTAAGTGTTTAATAAGCTATTCAACCCCCCCCCCCTTCTAGCTTATTATTGTGCTCATTGGGACCCACAACCTAGATATCGAGTTAGTTATAGATACACCAACGGGGGAGTCTATTCCAGTTACTTCAGTATATAAGTCTTGTTCGTTAAATTTGGAAGGTAGGGATATTCGAGATTTTGACATAATTTTCGGAATGGATTGGTTAGCCGCCTTCCATGCTAGGGTAGACTGTTTTGGGAAGGAGGTAATATTTTGCATTCCAGGAGAACCGAAGTTTCGATTTAAGGGTTCTAAGCCGACGGCCTTAACAGGCTTTATCTCGTCAATGCAAGCCCGTAGACTGTTAAGGAAGGGTTGCCAAGGTTATTTGGCGTACATTACTGATACATGTAAGGAAGGGGTTAGTCTTGAGTCACTTCCTGTGGTTAAGGAGTTTACGGAGGTGTTTCCTGAAGAATTACCAGGACTTCCACCAAAGAGGGAGGTGGAATTCCTAATTGACTTAGCACCGGGGACAGCCCCAATCTCTAAAGCACCGTATAGAATGGCTCCAACGGAACTTAAAGAATTGAAGGAGATTGAAGGAGCAATTACAGGAATTGTTGGAGAAGGAGCTCATTAGGCCTAGCGTATCACCTTGGGGTGCACCAGTTTTGTTTGTGAAGAAGAAAGACGGGACGATGAGGTTATGCATAGATTACAGTGAGTTGAATCGGGTCGCAGTGAGGAACAAATACCCGTTACCAAGGATCGATGATCTTTTTGACCAACTACAGGGAACATGCTACTTCTCAAAGATCGATCTTCGTTCGGGGTACCACCAACTGAGAATTAGAAAGGAGGATATTGCTAAGACTACATTTAGAATACGGTACGGACACTACGAGTTTTTGGTGATGCCGTTTGGGTTGACGAATGCTCTGGCAACGTTTATGGACTTAATGAACTGAGTGTTTCAGAAATTTCTAGATCAGTGTGTAATTGTCTTCATTAATGATATACTGATCTACTCAAGAACTCGAGAGGAGCACGAGCAACACTTGAGAGCGGTACTGCATATTTTAAAGGAGGAGAAATTATATGCGAAGTTTAAGAAGTGTGAGTTTTGGTTGGAAACGGTGAGTTTCTTGGGTCATGTAATATCAAAGGATGGAGTCTCAGTAGACCCGGCCAAGATAGAGGCAGTAGTTAACTAGGAGAGACCGACGACCGCTACGGAAGTTCGAAGTTTTTTGGGGCTAGCGGGATATTATCGTCGTTTTGTAGAAGGGTTTTCAAAAATCGCAGGACCTCTAACCCAGCTGACTCAGAAAAACAAGAAGTTTGTTTGGACAGAGGAGTGCGAGGCAAGTTTCGAGGAGTTGAAGAAAAGAATGGTGTCAGCTCCAATTCTTGCTTTACCGTCAGGATCAGAGAAGTTTGTGATCTACAGTGATGCGTCATTGAAAGGTCTGGGGTGTGTATTGATGCAGGATGGGAAGGTGATTGCCTACGCCTCGAGACAATCAAAGAACTTTGAGAGAAACTACCCAACACATGACTTGGAGTTAGCCGCGGTAGTGGTTGCTTTAAAGATTTGGAGACATTATTTGTATGGAGTGACTTGTGAGATATATACGGACCACAAAAGTCTTAAGTACATTTTCACTCAGAAGGAATTGAACATGAGACAGAGGAGATGGTTGGAATTATTGAAGGATTACGACTGCACCATTCTCTACTATCCAGGTAAAGCCAATGTAGTGGTGGATGCTTTGAATCGTAAGAGTAAAGGAACATTGGCTGTGATGTTAACAAAGGAGAAGAGGATTCTTAAGGATATCGAGAATTTGGGTTTGGAAGTTCGGGTAAAGGGAGGAAAAGGTTATCTGACACGATTGAGTCTTCAACCATCCTTGCTAGAGAGGATTAAAACTGCCCAGAAAGTTGACCCAGAGTTAGTAAAAATTTGTGAAGGGGTAAAGATTGGAGCTCAGGTTGACTTTCGACTTGGAGGGGATGGTATTTTACGCTTTGGTAAGAGGGTATGCATTCCATCGGATCCAGAGTTAAAGAGGGAAATATTAGAAGAAGCTCACAATTCAAGATTTGTGATACATCCTGGGAGCACAAAGATGTATCGGGATATGCGAGACACTTTTTGGTGGAGCAATATGAAGTGAGAAATTGCAGAGTTTGTATCCAAATGTCTCGTGTGCCAACAAGTGAAGTGCGAACATCAGAGACCGGGAGGATTGTTACAGTCAATGCCCATACCCCGAGTGGAAGTGGGAACATATAACTATGGACTTCGTTGTGGGGTTGCTGAAGACATTAAAAGGAAAGAACTCCATTTGGGTTATCGTGGATCGTTTGACGAAGTCAGCACACTTTTTAGCCTTCAGGATAAATGACCCTTTGGAGAAATTGGCCAAGATGTATGTAGATGAGATTGTCAGGTTACACGGAGTGCCAGTCTCGATTGTGTCTGATCGTGACACCAGGTTTACCTCAAAGTTTTGGGGTAGTTTGTAGAAGGCTTTGGGCACCACTTTGAGTATGAGTACGACCTTCCATCTGCAGACAGACGGCCAATCGGAGCGGACCATTCAGACTTTGGAAGATATGCTTCGTTCTTGCGCTTTGGACTTTCAGGGAAATTGGGATGATCATTTACCTCTAGTGGAGTTCACCTACAATAACAGTTACCATGCAAGCATTGGCATGGCGCCGTACGAAGTGTTATATGGAAGAAGGTGTCGTACGCCTACATGTTGGGATGAAGTAGGAGAACGAAAGTTGTTGGGACCAGAATTGGTACAGATTACCTCGGAGAAGGTACAGCAGATTAAGAAGAGAATGTTAACGGCTCAGAGTAGACAGAAGTCCTACGCCGATAAACGCCGACGTGAACTCGGATTTGAAGCAGGGGATCATGTGTTTCTCAAGGTTTCCCCTACGCGTGGAGTTATGAGGTTTGGTATTAAGGGTAAGCTTAGCCCAAGATTTGTGGGACCATTTGAAGTGCTTGAACGAGTCGGGGAAGTTGCATACCGACTAGCTTTACCACCAGTATTTTCAGGGGTGCACAACGTGTTCCATGTTTCAATGTTGAGGAAGTATGCCACATATCCGATCCATGTGATCAAGTATAAGTAGCTCCGCTTAAGGGGGGATCTTAGTTATGCCGAGCAACCAATTAAAATTGTTGATCGAAATGATCAAGTTCTTCGGAAGCGAATCATTCCTTATGTCAAGGTTCAATGGAGCAATCACACCGAGAGAGAAGCTACTTGGGAACTTGAGGAGGAAATGAAGGAGAAGCACCCTGAACTCTTCGTTTGACTTGGTACGTAAGTTTAGGGACTAAACTTATTTTAAGGGGGTGAGAGTGTAATACCCTGAAAATGCTAATATGAAATGTTAAATTATAATATAATTTAATTACATTGTTTTGGGCTGATCAAATTATTTTGGGTCTAGTTTCGGTTTTGGATAAATTTCGAATTTGGGCCGTTAAAAAAATAATAATAATAATAATAATAATAATAGTAATAATAATAATAACAATAACAATAATAATAATAAAATAATTTTTTATTTATTTTTGTTAAATGGGCTCCACCCGCAATTGGGATTTTTTTTATTTTAGCCATATACGTATATATATATATAACAATAGGGGAAAGTGTTATAATATTATAATATTAAGTAATAATAACATTTAAGATAATCTCTCAAGATATATCCTAATCGTCATTGTCTCCGAGAAGAAGTCTTCCCTCGGTTGAACAAGAGTTCGGGTGTGTATCAATCACAAAGTGGGTTGTGATTTATAAGATATTCTATCGATGCTTTGGGGTTTTGTTTTAGTAGAGTCAAGAGAGAGCGGGAGAAACGTCGACAGAACAGTATGGCTAAAATTTTTGGTGGTGCGTGTGCTCTGGTAAGAAAGAAAAACCGAGGTAAACTTCCACCTTACCTTCCTTTGTAGTTAATCGGGACGATTGAGATAATATGTAATTGATCTTTCCTATCTTTAGAACCAAAAACAATTAGTGTGAATCTTCATGTAAGCCTTAAGTGGGTTCTTGAGTTTTAGTTGAATTGAAGGTAGTAGGTACTCTTTAAAGTTTGAAGCATGATAATCTTGCTCCCTTGGTTTAGGTTTGTCCCCGCCACCAGTGTTCTGAACAATTCGATTCCTCAACGGCTCAGGGCAATCTCTGACCTTGTGTCCCATTTTGCCGCAATTAAAACAACCTCCGGTTTCCCTGTGGCATGCCAACGTCGGATGTTTTCCCCCACAGGTCTTACAAGTCTCAATCTGCCCCCGATTCGCATTCCATCTATCCTGACCTTGGTCCTGTCTCTGATTTTGTCCTTGATTCCGATTCCGACTCCACTGATTTGACCCCTTGGATCTATTATCATCTGTGTTTCTCCTCTTGTGTCATCATTCTAAAAATTCCCCTATTGTTATATATATATACGTATATGGCAAAAATAAAAAAAAATCCCAATTGCGGGTGGAGCCCATTTAACAAAAATTAATAAATAAAATTATTTTATTTTATTATTGTTGTTATTATTATTATTTTTTAACGGCCCAAATTCGAAATTTATCCAAAACCGAAACTAGACCCAAAATAATTTGATTAGCCCAAAACAATGTAATTAAATTATATTATAATTTAACATTTCATACTAGCATTTTCGGGGTCTTACACGTACAAAACTTATCTCATTGATCGTTTCAATTAACTGTTAATGAATGTCTTTTAGAAGGCATGCAATGATCGGCGGCATTTCTTATTTCTGCTTTGGCAAAACACACCTCTGGGCCACTGTACTTTACAAAAGGTTGCAATTAGGCTACTGAGACTTCAAAATTTTCGGGATGGCCACTGTACTAGACTTATCTTGCACGTTAATCCCTTTTTTGGATGGACGTTAAGTTTGGACGTTAAGTTAGGTTAAATGCCTATTTTGCCCTCGTCTTCATCTTCATCCCTCTTCATCTTCTTATTTGTCACCTCGGAATCCGACGACGGCATTGTCATCATCGCTGCCCTAAATGCCTCCGTGGCATCTATTTTACGTAGGTCCCACCCGGCGTCCTTCAGCCTAAGGAGTTTCATATCTTTCGAATTCGGGCACTCCGATTGCCTTCCCCAACCCGCTCACGAACTCGCCGAGTCGAAGAACTCGATAACTCCTCGAACATTCCGAGGTCCGATCTCGTCGACTCTTGTTGATAAATACCGATTCAAGATGCAGGTAAGGATATGTCCAACCACAAGAAACAACAGTTGTAACGAGCTCGGTGGTTATCGGGTCCACCATCAAAGACATCGAGTCCGGGTCGAACTGTTTTGGGAAGAGGCGTGAATCAATAAGCTGGAACCGCCGACGATCAAAGGTAGCTTTCGGCGAGATATAATGTCGGAAGTAAGGCCGCGATACTCCGAAATCGAGGGGTGACATGGTGGGGGTCAGAGGGATCAAACTCGCCGAGGAGGTGGTGAGGAACACCTTAACGGTCGGGCATTGGGATTTTGTTGGTGGTGATTGTAACAAACCCAGATCTGTTACAGTTAGCTATGAAAATCGAGATCTGGGTTGCTATGAAAATCCGGATTTACAGTTCAAAGAATAGAGAGAAAGGTCGATTGGGATGAAGATGAAGATCTGGATTCAGATTGGGATGTTGCTATGGCTGAGAGGATGAAGATGAAGAGGGATGAGGATGAAGATAAGATGAGGATGAAGATGAAGAGGATGAAGATGACAGTGATGAAGATGAAGACAGGGTCAAAATAGGCATTTAACCTAACTTAACGTCCAAACTTAACGTCCATCCAAAAAAGGGATTAACGTGCAAGATAAGTCTAGTACAGTGGCCATCCCGAAAATTTTGAAGTCTCAGTGGCCTAATTGCAACCTTTTGTAAAGTACAGTGGCCCAGAGGTGTGTTTTGCCTTCTGCTTTTCAGAAAGTTCTTTTTTTATATTGACAAGGAGTATTTTGTGATTGTAATTTCTATTTCTATAATATCCTAAAAAATTACTCGGTCAGTCAAAGATCCTATATATATGTACATGTAAATGTGAAATTGGAATGTGAAAAGTCTTTGACTATCTTTGGAAGATAGATAGACGGATATTGATAGATATGTGTTCACATTCATTGTATAATATTCAGATGAACAGTAATCAACTAACAACATTTTTTATTAATATATCAATTAAATATTATAAGAATGAATATAATTGTATCTATATAATTGTATAATTGTATAGCATGAGCAGTTGAACATGGACAATTAATTGAAACGATCAATAAGATAAGTTTTGTCTGAGTATCATTGGAATGTGTGAACAGTAGAATATGAACAGTACAAATATATTTAAAAAAAGAACATTCAACTAACAACATTTTTTATTAATATATCAATTAAATATTATAAGAATGAATATTTTTGTATTAAAAAAGACTCAAACGATCCAAAGAATCATTTCCTAACTGACACAATGCTAATGCTTCGTTTTCATAGAAATTTAACAAAGTTTCAAATCATTCTCAACCTCAAAATTTTTAAAAATAAGCTCCACAAGTATTTCACATAAGCATTCGCTAGAAAAGAGGTAGGGAAAATCAAGACTTAAATGCACTTACGGTTCGAAAGTGTGCTTGAGATATATTAGCAAAAGAAGTCTAACAAATCTAACTTAGCATGCAATCAACCCCAAGTCGTAAATATGATGTAACAATCATGTAATGATGGCTGTTTTAAAATGTTCATGATCACAAAAATAGCAAGATTCAAGGGAATGAAATGTGCACTATAAACTCAATAAAATATCCAAATTCTTTAATAAATCAAATCAATGTATTTTTGTGCTAAAAAATTTTGAAGATATAAAATTCCATCAACTAGACCAAGCTAAAGCTCGTAGACAAGTTTACATGCATCACTATTAACAAACATGTTATCATTGGCAGAAGTAACCACGCCAATATTAAAGACTCGGAAATTTTTCTAATTTTTCTAATTTTTTAAAGCAAAAACTAAATAATAAACTAACTGCTAAAGCTAATAAATAAAACAAAAAGAAAAACTAAATTAACTAATACAGGTAACAAGGCTCTTCCAAAAAATATCATTATGGGTGCAAGACAATTCCCACCCCCAAACTTAAATTTCACATTATCCTCAATGTGAGTACAATATAAATAAGGGGGTATAAAAAAATGTCATCCAATTGGAGACAAACCAAGCATGGTAAAACATGTAAAAATTTATCAGAATCATTTGCTTGCACCCCCAACACTTAACTCAACTTACCAACTTCTCATTATTCCCAAAAAAATCACAATTTTTCCACTCCCATTCCACCCAATTTAAATCAAAATGTCTCACTGCTGCCAATCCAAATGAGTAAAATCATACCATCCTCCCAACAAATATGGTATTTTTAGTCAAAAATCAATTTTTATCACCAATTAATTAAAGTATAACCAGAGTATACTTAATAACAATTTCTGCATAATACTCCCACTTCTAAGCAATTAAACTAGTAGTAGAAATCAACAAATTTCTGCAATAATACAATCCAATTTCTAAGCAATCAAGCTGGACAGTAGCAAGAATATGAGCAACAATTCAGATTATTAAACCATACTGAATATACTCCCAATTTTCTACTACCCTCACCCATTACATCGAAATTCCAGTTTCCATAGAAGTAGCAAAAACTAAAAAGTCAAATAGTGGATCGACTGAGTTAACTATTACTCATTTCATTCACAATTCATCCAATACTATCTACATGCATAGCAGTAATCTACCTACCCAAGGCTCAACAGATTTTTAAAATATTTGCAAAATTTTCAGGCAAAATTAGTTGTCAGATTAGCCAAAGTAGATTAAAACTGCAAAATTCCACACAAGTAGCAAGATACTACTTTCCAATTCCAACTGACCAATCAACACTTGCGAAATGAATTAGCACATACGCTTATCTCTGTCGAGTTTAACAATTAACGATCTAAACTCAATATACTCAAACAGAACAAGCAAAAACTCCAAGCAACAATTTCACAAATCCCAATTATTATTTGAACGAATTAGAACGACCTTACTCGAGATTTTTGAGTAAGAGATCCAAAATCCAAACCTATTGATTTAGCTCTGTTGTTTCTGTGATGAATCAATAAAAACCGCGTAGATGGCACGGCTGTAAGGGAGCCAGCTATTAACGAAGAAAATAAGGAGGCCTATAGTGCCTATATTTTGCACAATTGTTTCAAAAGTCCCTGAAACTAGAAAACACAACTAAAATATATATTAGAAAACAAAAATAACATAATTAGAAAACAAAAATAACATAATTTACGCCGGAATAATACCCAATAAATGTGTATAAAACACATTCATCATTTACATATGAAGTATCCCGGGTTTATAAGATTTTTGTACGAACACCACCACCTCTACACAAGATTTACGTGACTACATACTGCACAAATAAATCTAATAAGTATCAAAAATATGTTATACAAGCACCACCACTACTACACAAGTTTTACGTGACTGCATACTGCACAACAATTCTAGTATAAACCCAAGAATGTAATCTTTTTTTTCAAAGAATAAGATCTCAAGAATGTCTTTAAATGAATGTGTTAATATTTCAATTTCAAAAGATTTAGACAAGTCTATCTATAAAGATATAAGTAGCATGACTTAGCAAGTATGACGCCAAGGTAGCAGTTTTTGAAATAAAAATGTTTTAAAGTATTGAGAGTATAGAAAACAAATGAAGGTGGTAAGATGAATATAAACATTTTCAAAATAATATCCATCATTTGCTGCCAGTAATTGATCTCATAATAAGTTAACTGACTTACTTCAATCACTTTAGGAATAGAAACCAAGTTACAGACATAGTCATCTTAATCAGGTTTCTCGATACAAAGATGAAGTTCATAGATGAGATATACATAGAGCAAAGTTTTTCAAGAACAAATTTTTTTTTTTGTTTTTGGAAGAATATATTAAAGCAATAACTTTGCTAAGTATGAGCAAAGTGAGAATCTTAGCAGTCATTCAACCTATATACATAAGAAAAAGAGTTTTAGCATAGAAGTGAGTGAACTTGCTGAGGAAGAGATGAGAATTTTAGATAGATAAGAATATTTTGGAGTAATGGTAGAATTCAAGAGCTTGCTCAATGTAGGTAGGCTTCCTATATATCTTACTTATGTTAGAACTTTAGTAATTATATAGGTCATCTCCCTTTGTAAAGACATGTTGTCAAGGAAATCATAAATACATTTTAAAGAGTATGAAATTTGAAGACAAAATATAGATGATTCCTTAACTATCCATCTGTGTGCTACTAGAATATACTTTCTTTTCTACTAGCAATTGAGAAGATAAACTTATGTCAGTATAAAAGATTTCTTTTTAGCAAATATACCAACATTTTCAGATGTAGTAGCAAAAGGTTTTCTTAAAGAAAAATGTATTTGAAGCATGTCTTTTGTAAAAGTAATTTTGAGAAAATAATCCAAAGGAAATTTTTCAAGAAACAAATGAAATAATATATTTGAAAACTAGGATAATTTCTTACACATTCTATCAGTCATTTATCTATGTTGATTATATATATATTTTTGTAATTCTTTATTTTCATATATCAAGGTGATCTTTATCAAAAATATATTGAATAACGGTGTTTGATTGATTTTTTTTTTTTTGTAGTTGCCATGATCGATCTTACAAGTTGTTAAACTTGGAAAAATAGATTTTTCAAAAAGTTAGGCTCGGATACTAATTGTAAGTCCAGCAGGCAACGAAATAAGGCTAGAGGGGGGGTGAATAGCCATATTAAAACTTTAAGGGTTATTTTGAAAACCTTCAAAACTAGTAGTAGAAAGAATAAGTTATTATTTGATAGCCAAGTTGTTCTATTAGCTGATGAACAAATAACTCTGAATCAGCTGATGACACAGGTTTACGTAGTAAATGTTTTGAGTAGATCACTTAATATAAGAAATGAACTGAAAGACAATATAAATAAAATACTAAAGTAAATGATTCAAGAATGTAATTGACTGTGTTGTTTCTCATTTATATTTAGATTTGAATTTGCTCATACATTACATCAGGTTCTATACTTAGTAGCTAAATGAGTTGCGTACCAGTTAGTGTGACAAATGTGTATAAAACTTTGCCTTTAGAATAGTTACTTCAAACTTCACAGGTTTCGACAGTCATCACCAGAAGACTTCGATTAAGGGTTCACCAGCAGACCTTGTCTGCCTTCGAATAGCAGTGTGACGTGTATCAGGATGTCCAGCCCATCACTTAGTAAGAGGATTATTAATTCATATATTTTTACACTATTAGTTTGAATTAAATCCATAAAATGTTGACTCTTGAATTCAAGGAACGTGCATTTCCAGCTTTTTTTGAAGAATGAAGACTTTTGCCTCCTGAACGGAACATAGCAGGTACACAGTTTGACATGTACAGACTGTACCAACTCCTGCAGGTCTGCAACCTCTGTTGTCTTCGACATGCTCGATTCAGTAACTACCACTCTCCATACTTCGACCAGTTCCAGATGAAGAAAAAGTCAACAAACAGCTCCTTGCATTTAATGCATCCAACCTAGTAGAGCTTTTACTCACTTCGTCTTCTCCAACGGTCTCAAGGATGCTTGCATATAAATTCTACCATTGAAGATTTGAAGAAATTAATGCTCTGAACTTATTCAAAAACATCAAGTCATCTTACTCAGTGCATTTAAGAAATCGTAAACTGATCAACGAAGTCTTCAATAACAAGAAGATTGCACATTAATTGCAACTCATTTACTTCATCTTGTTATATTCATTAACTGTTCTTATAGCACAGTGAATATTATGTTTCTCAGATATTCACTACCACCCACCAAACACAAGTTAAATATTTTGTACACGGTCCATTAGAGATTTCTGTAATAGACTAGTGGAAAACATAGTGCACTTTCAAATCCAAGGTTGACTGCTTTGGTGGTAGACATAGTACTATTTATAATACAAACCATCTCAAAATACATGTGTTCATCGTGATCTCGTATTTACTGTTTGATTTCATTATCTGATATTTAACTTATTCCCTTGAGCATCAAACTTAAGTGAACAGCCAAGTCTACCAGTAGTGCCTCACCAGCAGACTTAGTCTGTCTTCCTTACAAGTCTTCCGCTACTACAACCTTTTCAATAGGCTGTTACTACTTGTTTTAGGAACTCTTCACGAAAAGTTTTTAAGTGAAACTAGTATATTCAACCCCCCCCCCTTCTAGCCTAGTATTGTGCCCTTCGGGACTAACAAACTAACACTTAAGTAGATTGAGGCTGCTTAAGTGTGAGAAACAGTTCTATCATCTGGAAGATAAAAGACAAGATATTTAGAGTGGTTCACAGTATAAACTGCTACGTCAACTACCAAGTTAGTCAAACTTAGATTTTGAAGTGCACTAAATATTATTGAAATTCTGAGTGATCACTAATGTGTCTGTGTATAACAAAAACCAGTGTTTGAGGAGTAAGATTGTGAGAACAATCAAACTCGTGCAACAATCAATTATTCCTAAAGATTAGGAAGAAGTAAAGAATGGAATACAATGATTGTTTAAACAAGAACTAAAAAAATAATGATATATGAAAAAATATCTTGGAAGTGTTTAAGGACTGGAATACATTAAGGAAAGAATTTCTTAAAGGAATAAGTTGAGTATTCAGTCCTGGGTTGAAGCAAATCAAAGAAGGAATATCATGTGAGTAAAGAATGAAGTCTTCAACCACTCTATCCTCTAAATCTGTATATCTTCCACTAGTATCTTCAATCCTTGCTTCAGAGCTTACTTATAGAGATCATTAAATGGTAGCCGTTTTGAGCGAACAATGAAAATCTTGAAAATAATCGTTTTGAAATAGTAGGGATGAACTTTGAAGAATGATGATAAAATATATCATTTAATGCAAAAAGATCTTGTAGAGGATTTTAGATGATATCTCCTAGCATAAGATAATAATTAAGGTAGTTAGCTAGAAGATAAGAAATATATTGGAGCATTTAAGAAAGACATAAAAAGTCTTCTATGAATAGTTATATGCTTGAAATGAGTTGGTCAATAATGATTAAATATATTGAGAGTGAAGGCCACATGTTTTTCAAAGATATTGTTTTTGGAAACTCTTTTAACAAAATCTTGAAAACATTATGGTCTTAATATAATTTTTCAAAACAGTATTCAAACAGTGTATAGTGTTCAGCAGATAGAGATTTAAACGTAAAGTAGTCAGCGGCTGATATAAGAGAGGATCAACAGCTATAAGCTACTGATGATTAAGTATTCAACAGGAAGGATATTTTTACTTTAATAGAACTGCTTAACTTAATCTATTTTAATCTTGCTTAAGTGGATAAGACAATAGTTATATTCTATATGCTGTAGGGTTCAACAGATAGAACTTTAGACTTGCTAAAGTCTAATCAATTTGATTTTAGTTAACAACAAACCAATGTCTTAAAAGTTACTTTATTATGTAAGATGTTTCAATCTCTTCCTATTTAACTTACAGGTTGTTTTATGACCTTAAGATCTAACTAATGGATTTAAATAATTTTTAAGCATTCATGTTCCAACACCAAAGCTGTGACGACCCAACCCGGACCCCAATGCGAGATCCCGAGTCGTGCCGTCCAAATAATCAATAACACAAGCATGCACAAGTAGGATTATAAAATTCATGTGGCGCAACATCGCATACGAATAACAACTCGGCTACACTTGGCCGGAAAAACAACTTAAAATAAACAAGTCATCGGCGACGTTACAGCCGGAACCCAACAACTACTCCTACAATTTTAACACATGCTTATAAAACCTCAACGGCCACAACATGCCGGAGACAACAACAACAATAATAATTAACGAGCTTTAGCGGAAGAAATTGTAATGAACCATTAACATATAAACAAAGCTCGACATGCAAGTCGGCATACAAAAGATCATAAGTATCTAATATTTAAGTTTACTACAACAACAAAATTCCCAAGACAAGTCTACATGACTTGCTTCCCAACGTCCTTTCCAAAATAAAAGACTAATCACAAAAGTCCAAAAGAGCAACCTTGCTCACAAACGACCAAGCGTGAATAAAGCGAGTCTATCTCGGACCGTCTCCTCGGCTCGGATCTAAGGAAACAAAACAAACAAAAAGGGTAAGTCGAAAGATTAGTAAGTTACTACAATGCATGTTCATGTTATAGCATGACATTTATCACAGTTATAGTACATGATCATCATATAGCACTTAGCACATTATTCACATAAGTGCGGGAAAATAAATCATACAAGTAGGATATGATATAGTCACGGCCGCCGTAGCTCTGCAATAAACTTTATTATCTTGTATCGTGCCACATCGATGCTCGGTGATTACATCGACTTTTATCGAGAACCTACTCGATCTAGATAGCAAGCCAATGCGGCACGTATTGATACGGCAAAGGGGCTACTTCCCATTGCGACCAACAATGGAGGTGTGTGTGAGGTCAGTGCGGCGATCCATAGCGAGCACGAATGCCATAATTCGTGAAGGCGATGCATCGTCCCACCCTGACTTAATAAACAAACCAAATAACGCCAGCTGGACTCAATGTGATGCACAAGTAGATATTTACTTGACTTTAACCATTTAAAGATCGAATTCGACAAGAGCGAACTCGACTAACCAAGTAGGGTATTAATCTCTACCATAAAAACATGTCAAGGCAATTAATTGCTCAAAACCAATCTTTCATAACAACTTGTTGTAAACAATTAAACCAAGCTCATATTTGAGTAAACCAAATCAAGCGGTGTCCAAACTTCGTAGGGATTGAAATTAGAGTTCAACATGTTCAATTCTTCCCTAGAGTCGACTCGTTGAGTCTTTTCTCTAAATTCCCAATTTTGGAGAAATTGAAGCTATGTGCTTCATAACCCAACCTAGGTCATTTCTAGGTTCAACAAGGTTGTAAATTCACCAAGGCATTGCAATGTGATTCATATACATCATAGAGTTCAACTTTGAGGATAGAACACATAACAACTTAACAACATACAATGTAGGCTCAAATTAGGGCATTCACATATTGCACTCATTCAAGCAACATATATAATACATGTTTCTAACATGATCAAAACCTTAAATAGACAAGATGAAAGAGTATTATAAACTTCCATAGGCAAGAAATCATCCTATACATGCTCCTAGCAAGTTCATACTTTCAAAACATAAGAAGAGAGCATAGGAAGCATATATGTGTCCTCATTGACCTCAATCACCATAGGCTTTGTTTCCTTAGGGTCAATGAGAACTAAATAGAAGAAGAAGAAGAGTAACTTACAAGTGTTCAATACCAAAGAAAGCAAATGAGAAAATCGTTCCGATGGAAATGCTCTACTCTTTGAGCTCTACACCTTTGATGAAGGAGTCTTGAGCAAATGGAGAATGGATGAGGGAAGACCAAGGGGAAACCTTCAAGAAGCCATGGGAGAACTCTCAAGAACTCTCTCTCACGTTTTTGGAAATGCTCTCAGCAAATGAGAAGTCAAATGGCTGATTTGTGGTTTATAAGAGGTGAAATGTTGAGTGGGACAAGTGTCAAGACCTTGTGGTCTCTTTTCTAATCTGATTTGGTGGCTTAATGATTACTAATGCACTCTTAATCAACCCTAAAACCAAGTTAGATATGTTAGGACACAAGTGAGGGGGGTTAGGGAGGTTTAAGAATGGTTTAGATAGGGGGTTAGGGTGTATAAGTCGTTCAACTTCAAAACAGGGGAAAAAATCCCGTAATGTGTACTGATGTTGAGGCGGGCGCCTCAACTCTTCCCAGGCGGGCGCCTCAACCTCTGAGGCTGTCTCCAAATTCTGCTCATTTTGTAATTGCTCCCAGAACTTGAGGCGGGCGCCTCAGTGCAGGCCGGGCGCTGGCTTCTCGAACCTTCAAAACTTGGTCTAAACTTGTCCTAAATGGTCCCAAACTTATGGGCAACCATTCTAGGGTCTAACCCAACTCAAAACAAGTCGGAAACGCACCCGAACAACAACCGGAACAAGGTAGAACAAGGCTCGAATCACGCGACGAATGGTTAACGAATCAAACTCCAATCAAACACCAATCAAACTAGGATAACTTGGACATGAACAAGGTTTGTTTCAACATGGTTATGACCCAAATATAAAGCCAAGAACTCAACGAACACTTCGTACGACGAAATAGAGGCAATACGAGCAACGACGGGAAAATCGCTAAGACCAAAACAAGGCAATCAAACCGGCGATTCAACAAACAAGCGTACACGATTCTAAACATGTTAAGAGCTTCATGAATGACTTATGAATGATTCTAAAACATTTATAAACTAAGTAAACATGCTCACAATCATCAAGAAAACAAGAAGACAAGCATACAATGCACATGCAAGAATACGGGGTGTTACACTCCTCCTCCTTTAGGAATTTAGTCCCTAAATTCTTACCAAGTTCATCAAACAAATGTGGATGCTTCTCGCGCATCTCAAACGCTTTCCCAAGTAAACTTCTTCAATGTTGTGGTTTCTCCAAAGAACTTTGACTAAGGGAATTCTCTTGGTTCGTAGCACTTGCTCTTTAGTATCCAAAATCTTCACGGGCTTCTCAACATATGACATATCCGGCTCAAACGTTATCTCCTCATACTCGAGTACATGGGACTCATCTTTCAAATACTTTCGCAACATGGAAACATGGAAGACGTTATGAGTCTCCGAAAGTGAAGGTGGCAATGCAATTCGATGCGCTAAGGACCCAACTCTCTCAAGAACCTCGAATGGGCCAATGTACCTCGGTGTAAGCTTCCACTTTCTTGCGAATCTCTTCGTACCTCTCCTCGGTGTCACCTTCAAGAACACGTAGTCTCCCACTTGGAACTCAAGATCTCGTCTTCGATTATCTAGCGCGTAACTCTTTTTGTCGACTTTGAGCGGTGCGCAATGATCTCTAATCAACTTCACGCTCTCAGCCGGCGTTGCACTAACTCGGAACCCCAAAGTTTCGCCTCTCCAACTTCATCCCAACAAATTGGTGATCTACACTTACGCCCATACAATGCTTCATGCGCGCGCCATCTTGATACTCGGTGATAGTCAGTTATTATACGCAAACTTCGGCTAAAGGTAAGTGAGAATCGAGCTTCCTTTGAAATCACGGCACAAGCTCGCAAAGATATCCTCCAAAATCTGAATCAATCGCTCGGTGGCCATCCGTTTGCGGATGAAAAGTCATCTTGAAGTCTAATCTGTCCCCAAGCTTCTGCAACGACTTCCAAAATCTAGATGTGAACCTCGGATCTCTATCGGACACAATACTCCGCAGTACGCCATGAAGTCTCACAATCTCCTCGAATATACAAGGCGCTAAGCGAGTCAATGAATAAGTGATAGCTATCGGAATAAAGTGTGCGAGACTTAGTCAATTGTCAACTATAACCCAAAGCGCATTAAATCCTCTCGGCGTGCTTGGTAACCCCGTCACAAAATCCATAGTAATGAACTCCCATTTCCATTCGGGGAATCTCAGTGGTTGTAGAAATCCTTGAGCCTCGATGTTCGGCCTTAACTTGTACGACAAGTCAAACACTTTGACACATACTCATAATTTCCCTCTTCATGCCTTTCCACCAAAATTGTCTTTTCAAATCTAAGTACATCTTCGTGCTCCCGGTGAATGGTATACTTCGTTTTATGAGCCTCATCAAGAACCAACCTCTTCAATTCAAGGTATTAGAAGGAACACAATTCTACCTCGAAATGTCAAAGTACCCTCACTATTAATCACAAAATCAGGCGATACATTTTTGACCAACCCATCAATAATTTTCTTCAACTCAGGATCATTCCTTGCGCTTCTCTAATTTTCCCAAATAAAGCGGCGTAGCACCTGCGAACATTTGCGAAAATCACACCTCTATCATAAACACTAGGACCCCAATCTCGCAAATCTTCCAACATCTTCCATTCTCTAACCATCATACAAGACATGTGAACTTTCCTACTCAAGGCATCCGCTACTACATTTGCCTTCCCTGGATGATATAAAATAGTGCAATCATGATCTTTAATTTCTCCATCCATCTTCTTTGCCTCATGTTTAACTCTTTTTGAGAAAACAAATACTTCAAACTTTTGTGGTCGGTGAAAATCTCAAACTTAGCCCCATACAAGTAGTGTTTCCATTTATGCAGCGAAAATAATCGCCAGCCTAACTCCAAATCGTGTGTCGGGTAATTACGTGCTCATGAATAGACAACTTCCTCGGCGCATAGGCGATAACTCTACCATTTTGCATCAAAACACAACCCAAACCTTCCTTAGAAGCATCGCTATAGATCACAAAATTATCTCCTCCACTAGGCAAAGCCAAAATAGGTGCCGATCGTCAACCGCTTCTTAAGCTCTTGAAACTAGCTTCACATTTCTCGCTCCAAACAAATGGCACATTCTTTTGTGTCAATCTAGTCATAGGAGTCACAATCCGAGAAAAACCCTCAATAAATCTCAGGTAATAACCCAGCTAGACCCAAGAAACTCAGAACCTCGGTCGAACTAGGTCTCTTCCAATTCATCACACGCTTCCTTAGAAGGATCAACGGCATCCCGGCGCTAGAAACTATATGCCCCAAGAAAGATACTTCCTCAAGCCAAAAGGCACATTTGCTAAACTTCGCATAAAATTTGTTTCTCTAGAAGAATAGACAAGACAATCCTCGAAGTGTTTCTCATGCTCCTCAGAGATTTCGAATACACTAAGATGTCATCAATAAAGACTACCACAAACAATCAAGATAATTGTGAAAGACACGGTTCATCAAGTCCATAAACACCGCCCATTGGTGCATTCGTCAACCCAAAAGCGGCATCACTACAAATTCAAAGTGCCCATATCTAGTGCGAAAAGCGCTCGTCTTGAATGTCTTCCTCTCTAACCTTCAATTGGTAGTAACCCCATCTCAAATCAAGCTTAGAGTAGACAATAGACCCTTGCAATTGGTCAAAAGGTCATCAATGTGGGGTAGAGGATACTTATTCTTAATGGTCACCTTATTCAATTCCCGATAGTCTATGCATAACCGCAAACTCCCATCTTTCTTCCTCACAAACAAGACCGTGCGCCCCAGGCGACACACTCGGTTTAATAAAACCAATCTCTAGGAGTTCTTGCAGGCGAAGTCTTTCAACTCACAAGCTCATGGCGCCATCCTATACGGTGCCTTAGAAATCGGTGAAGTCCCCTAATAAGCTCAATACAAAATTCTAGCTCTATCGGGTGGCATAGCATGGTCGGTAGAAAACACATCGGGAAACTCACACTACTAGAACCTCTTCTAAATTCGGCGAAGACTTCTTCTTATCAACAACGCATGCAAGATAACCCGCACACCCTTGAGACAATAATTTTCTAGCCCTTAGAGAAGAAATAAAATGCAAGTCACTCGATGCATGATCACCCACAAATGTAAACTCAGCACACCGGCATATAAAAAGTAACCCGCTTTCTATGGCGGTCAATCAACTATAGCATGATAAGCACATAACCAGCCCATGCCAAGAATCACATCAAAATCACGTATAGGTAGAACTACCAAGTCCGATGCAAAGTGTGGTCACCCACCAAAACATCACAAGATTTAAACACTTCAGATGCGAGCATATATTCCCCGGAGGGGTAGACACTTCAAGCAAATATGGCAAAGGTTGAGGCAATACGCATAGATTCTCAATAAAGTGCGGAAGCAACATAAGAATGCGAAGACCACGGATCTATGAGAACTCGAGCCTTATGATCGAATATAGAAAGAGTACCTCCTATCACGGCCTAGTAGACCCCCTCGAACCTCCTATGATCAAGCGCAAACACACGCCTGACCGCACCTTTGGTTTACCGTCCCCATCTCTCTTAGCCCCAGGCTAGCATCGCCGTCACCGCTACCCGATCGACTAGCCTTAAACTTCGACAATCTTTCTTCATGAGTTCCATCTCCGCAATAGAAACACTTCCCATTTTTCCCCAAGATATCTTTATCGTGTCTGCCGGACTCTCTGGCGAACGAACAAATCATGGTCTCATACGCCGATCCTTGTTGCTTCCCACGAGATGAAGAAGTATTGTTACCTTGCTTCCTGCATCGTGGCCTACCTTGGCCTCCACCTCTCCTATCACGCTTCCTTGATATCCCCTTCTATTACCCGAATTATTTCCCCTCGATTATTGCTCACGAGTAGTCGTCGCGCACTACTAGAATTATTCTTGACCCTGTTCCTCAATGTCTTGCTCCACCTCATACGCCGATCAACTGCATCTGCATCGATGAGCTTAAGCGCTAGAATCGCTTTCCTAAACTCGGTTCCTCTAACCCCTTTACAAACTTATGTGTTCTCCAGGTGCCTCGTAGGAATCGGATACGTATAATATCGGCTCAATTCTCTGAATTTCGCGGAATACTCACGCCTGTCATGCTACCTTGCTCAAGATCATAGAATTCCTTTCCCTTTGGTTGCGAACCACATCCGTACATATATTCATTCTTAAATTCTCTTGAAATTGGCCCAAGTAATGGGAACTTGTTGATCTCCCAAATTTCCTTCAACACACCACCAATGTTCAATGGCTCTCTTTAAACTTAAACGCTGCTAGCATAACTCTTTCTTCATGGTACACCCCAACATGGACAATACTTTGATCATTTCCTCCATCCACAATTGCCTCCCTGCTTTGCCTCAAGGAACGCACTAGGCTTTAACTTAAGAAATCTCTCTAGAGAGTGTGCCCTGTCTCTTGGTGGAGGTGGTGGTGGTGTCGCCTCCTGCCGACCTCCTCGGCCTCAAAGCCATTAATTGCTGATGCATCCAGCCATATCCTGTCCTACCCATTCTTTCCGGCGGTACTTTACTTCAGTTCAACCGAACTCTCCCCGGGTCTACCTCTCCCGGGATTATCCATCGGACCTACAAGAATTCACTCGACGTTAAAATCAACACACAAATAACCAACCCAACTAGGCCATGGAACCTATCCCGGCCGACGCCTAACCTATAGCTCGATATTAACCGGTGACGACCCAACCCGACCCCAATGCGAGATCCCGAGTCGTGGCCGTCCAAATAATCAATAACACAAGCATGCACAAGTAGGATTATAAAATTCATGTGGCGCAACATCGCATACGACAACAACTGCTACACTTGGCCGAAAAACAACTTAAAATAAACAAGTCATCGGCGACGCATACCGAACCCAACAACTACTCCTACAATATTAACACATGCTTATAAAACCTCAACGCCACAACATGCCGAGACAACAACAACAATAATAATTAAACGAGCTTTAGCGAAGAAACCGTAATGAACCATTAACATATAAACAAAGCTCGACATATAAGTCGGCATACAAAAGATTACAGTGTCTAATATTAAGTTTACTACAACAACAAAATTCCCAAGACAAGTCTACATGACTTGCTTCCCAACGCCCTTTCCAAAATAAAAGACTAATAACAAAAGTCCAAAAGAGCAACCTTGCTCACAAACCACTGCGAATAAAGCGAGTCTATCTGGACCCTCCTCGGCTCGATCTAAGGAAACAAAACAAACAAATAGGGTAAGTCAAAGACTTAGTAAGTTACTACAATGCATGTTCATGTTATAGCATGACATTTATCTCAATTATGGTACATGATCATCATATAGCACTTAGCACATTATTCACATAAGTGGGAAAATAAATCATACAAGTAGGATATGATATAGTCACGCCGCTTCGTAGCTCCTCGCAATAAACTTTATTATACCGTATCGTGCCACATCGATGCTCGGTGATTACATCGACTTTTATCGAGAACCTACTCGATCTAGATAGCAAGCCAATGCGCACGTATTGATACGGCAGTGGCTACTTCCCATCAAGGCCAACAATGGAGGTGTGTGTGAGTCCCTGCGGCGATCCATAGCGAGCACGAATCCCATAATTCGTGAAGGCGATGCATCGCCCCACCCCGACTTAATAAACAAACCAAATAATGCCACTGACTCAATGTGATGCACAAGTAGATATTTACTTGACTTAAACCATTAAGGATCGAATTCGACAAGAGCGAACTCGACCAACAACCAAGTAGGGTATTAATCTCTACCATAAAAACATGTCAAGGCAATTAATTGCTCTCAAACCAATCTTTCATAACAACTTGTTGTAAACAATTAAACCAAGCTCATATTTGAGTAAACCAAATCAAACGGTGTCCAAACTTCGTAGGGATTGAAATTAGAGTTCAACATGTTCAATTCTTCCCTAGAGTCGAATTCGCTGAAGTCTTTTCTCTAAATTCTCAATTTTGGAGAAATTGAAGCTATGTGCTTC
>CM028384.1:19646814-19690793 GCA_013146195.2 Codonopsis lanceolata | reverse complement strand
CAAACCAAGCATGGTAAAACATGTAAAAATTTATCGAATCATTTGCTTACCCACACTTAACTCAACTTACCAACTTCTCATTATTCCCAAAAAATCACAATTTTTCCACTCCCATTCCACCCAATTTAAATCAAAATGTCTCACTGCTGCCAATCCAAATGAGTAAAATCATACCATCCTCCCAACAAATATGGTATTTTTAGTCAAAAATCAATTTTATCACCAATTAATTAAAGTATAACAGTATACTTAATAACAATTTACACATAATACTCCCACTTCTAAGCAATTAAACTAGTAGTAGAAATCAACAAATTTCGCAATAATACAATCAATTTCTAAGCAATCAAAAATTTAGACGATAACAAGAATATGAGCAACAATTCAGATTATTAACCCATACTGAATATACTCCCAATTTTCTACTACCCTCACCCATTACATCGAAATTCCAGTTTCCATAGAAGTAGCAAAAACTAAAAAGTCAAATAGTGGATCGACTGAGTTAACTATTACTCATTTCATTCACAATTCATCCAATACTATCTACATGCATAGCAGTAATCTACCTACCCAAGGCTCAACAGATTTTTAAAATATTTGCAAAATTTTCAGGCAAAATTAGTTGTCAGATTAGCCAAAGTAGATTAAAACTGCAAAATTCCACACAAGTAGCAAGATACTACTTTCCAATTCCAACTGACCAATCAACACTTGCGAAATGAATTAGCACATACACTTATCTCTGTCGAGTTTAACAATTAACGATCTAAACTCAATATACTCAAACAGAACAAGCAAAAACTCCAAGCAACAATTTCACAAATCCCAATTATTATTTGAGCAATTAGAGCGACCTTACTCGAGATTTTTGAGTAAGAGATCCAAAATCCAAACCTATTGATTTAGCTCATTGTTTCGTGATGAATCAATAAAAAAGGCGTAGATAACGCGTAAAGGGAGGGGCTATTAACTATTATTGAAAAGAAAAAAAAATAAGGAGGCCTATAGTGCCTATATTTTGCACAATTGTTTCAAAAGTCCCTGAAACTAGAAAACACAACTAAAATATATATTAGAAAACAAAAATAACATAATTTACGCCGGAATAATACCCAATAAATGTGTATAAAACACATTCATCATTTACATATGAAGTATCCCGGGTTTATAAGATTTTTGTACGAACACCACCACCTCTACACAAGATTTACGTGACTACATACTGCACAAATAAATCTAATAAGTATCAAAAATATGTTATACAAGCACCACCACTACTACACAAGTTTTACGTGACTGCATACTGCACAACAATTCTAGTATAAACCCAAGAATGTAATCTTTTTTTTCAAAGAATAAGATCTCAAGAATGTCTTTAAATGAATGTGTTAATATTTCAATTTCAAAAGATTTAGACAAGTCTATCTATAAAGATATAAGTAGCATGACTTAGCAAGTATGACGCCAAGGTAGCAGTTTTTGAAATAAAAATGTTTTAAAGTATTGAGAGTATAGAAAACAAATGAAGGTGGTAAGATGAATATAAACATTTTCAAAATAATATCCATCATTTCTTTGCCGATAATTGATCTCATAATAAGTTAACTGACTTACTTCAATCACTTTAGGAATAGAAACCAAGTTACAGACATAGTCATCTTAATCAGGTTTCTCGATACAAAGATGAAGTTCATAGATGAGATATACATAGAGCAAAGTTTTTCAAGAACAATTTTTTTTTTTGTTTTTGGAAGAATATATTAAAAGCAATAACTTTGCTAAGTATGAGCAAAGTGAGAATCTTAGCTTGATCATTCAACCTATATACATAAGAAAAAGAGTTTTAGCATAGAAGTGAGTGAACTTCTTTGAGGAAGAGATGAGAATTTTAGATAGATAAGAATATTTTGGAGTAATGGTAGAATTCAAGAGCTTGCTCAATGTAGGTAGGCTTCCTATATATCTTACTTATGTTAGAACTTTAGTAATTATATAGGTCATCTCCCTTTGTAAAGACATGTTGTCAAGGAAATCATAAATACATTTTAAAGAGTATGAAATTTGAAGACAAAATATAGATGATTCCTTAACTATCCATCTGTGCTACTAGAATATACTTTCTTTTCTACTAGCAATTGAGAAGATAAACTTATGTCGGTATAAAAGATTTCTTTTAGCAAATATACCAACATTTTCGGATGTAGTAGCAAAAGGTTTTCTTAAAGAAAAATGTATTTGAAGCATGTCTTTTGTAAAAGTAATTTTGAGAAAATAATCCAAAGGAAATTTTTCAAGAAACAAATGAAATAATATATTTGAAAACTAGGATAATTTCTTACACATTCTATCAGTCATTTATCTATGTTGATTATATATATATTTTTGTAATTCTTTATTTTCATATATCAAGGTGATCTTTATCAAAAATATATTGAATAACGGTGTTTGATTGATTTTTTTTTTGTAGTTGCCATGATCGATCTTACAAGTTGTTAAACTTGGAAAAATAGATTTTTCAAAAGTTAGGCTCGGATACTAATTGTAAGTCCGCAACGAAATAAGGCTAGAGGGGGTGAATAGCCATATTAAAACTTTAAGGGTTATTTTGAAAACCTTCAAAACTAGTAGTAGAAAGAATAAGTTATTATTTGATAGCCAAGTTGTTCTATTAGGCGATGAACAAATAACTCTGAATCGGTGATGACACAGGGTTTACGTAGTAAATGTTTTGAGTAGATCACTTAATATAAGAAATGAACGAAAGACAATATAAATAAAATACTAAAGTAAATGATTCAAGAATGTAATTGACTGTGTTGTTTCTCATTTATATTTAGATTTGAATTTGCTCATACATTACATCAGGTTATATACTTAGTAGCTAAATGAGTTGCGTACCAGTTAGTGTGACAAATGTGTATAAAACTTTGCCTTTAGAATAGTTACTTCAAACTTCACAGGTTTCGACAGTCATCACCAGAAGACTTCGATTAAGGGTTCACCAGCAGACCTTGTGCGCCTTCGAATAGATGTGGCGTGTATCGGGATGTCCACCCATCACTTAGTAAGAGGATTATTAATTCATATATTTTTACAATATTAGTTTGAATTAAATCCATAAAATGTTGACTCTTGAATTCAAGGGCGTGCATTTCGGCTTTTTGAAGAATGAAGACTTTCGCCTCCTGAACGGAACATAGCAGGTACACAGTTTGACATGTACAGACTGTACCAACTCCTGCAGGTCTGCAACCTCTGTTGTCTTCGACATGCTCGATTCAGTAACTACCACTCTCCATACTTCGACCAGTTCGAGATGAAGAAAAAGTCAACAAACAGCTCCTTGCATTTAATGCATCCAACCTAGTAGAGCTTTTACTCACTTCGTCTTCTCCAACGGTCTCAAGGATGCTTGCATATAAATTCTACCATTGAAGATTTGAAGAAATTAATGCTCTGAACTTATTCAAAAACATCAAGTCATCTTACTCGGTGCATTTAAGAAATCGTGGCGATCAGCGAAGTCTTCAATAACAAGAAGACTGCACATTAATTGCAACTCATTTACTTCATCTTGTTATATTCATTAACTGTTCTTATAGCACAGTGAATATTATGTTTCTCAGATATTCACTACCACCCACCAAACACAAGTTAAATATTTTGTACACGGTCCATTAGAGATTTCTGTAATAGACTAGTGGAAAACATAGTGCACTTTCAAATCCAAGGTTGACTGCTTTGGTGGTAGACATAGTACTATTTATAATACAAATCATCTCAAAATACATGTGTTCATCGTGATCTCGTATTTACTGTTTGATTTCATTATCTGATATTTAACTTATTCCCTTGAGCATCAAACTTAAGTGAACACCAAGTCTACAGTAGTGCCTCACCGTGACTTAGTCGTCTTCCTTACAAGTCTTCCGCTACTACAACCTTTTCAATAGGCTGTTACTACTTGTTTTAGGAACTCTTCACGAAAAGTTTTTAAGTGAAACTAGTATATTCAACCCCCCCCCCTTCTAGCCTAGTATTGTGCCCTTCGGGACTAACAAACTAACACTTAAGTAGATTGAGGTGCTTAAGTGTGAAACAGATTCTATCATCCGGAAGATAAAAGACAAGATATTTAGAGTGGTTCACGGTATAAACTGCTACGTCAACTACCAAGTTAGTCAAACTTAGATTTTGAAGTGCACTAAATATTATTGAAATTATCTGAGTGATCACTAATGTGTCTGTGTATAACAAAAACCAGTGTTTGAGGAGTAAGATTGTGAGAACAATCAAACTCGTGCAACAATCAATTATTCCTAAAGATTAGGAAGAAGTAAAGAATGGAATACAATGATTGTTTAAACAAGAACTAAAAAAATAATGATATATGAAAAAATATCTTGGAAGTGTTTAAGGACTGGAATACATTAAGGAAAGAATTTCTTAAAGGAATAAGTTGAGTATTCATCTGGGTTGAAGCAAATCAAAGAAGGAATATCATGTGAGTAAAGAATGAAGTCTTCAACCACTCTATCCTCTAAATCTGTATATCTTCCACTAGTATCTTCAATCCTTGCTTCAGAGCTTACTTATAGAGATCATTAAATGGTAGCCGTTTTGAGCGAACAATGAAAATCTTGAAAATAATCGTTTTGAAATAGTAGGGATGAACTTTGAAGAATGATGATAAAATATATCATTTAATGCAAAAAGATCTTGTAGAGGATTTTAGATGATATCTCCTAGCATAAGATAATAATTAAGGTAGTTAGCTAGAAGATAAGAAATATATTGGAGCATTTAAGAAAGACATAAAAAGTCTTCTATGAATAGTTATATGCTTGAAATGAGTTGGTCAATAATGATTAAATATATTGAGAGTGAAGGCCACACGTTTTTCAAAGATATTGTTTTTGGAAACTCTTTTAACAAAATCTTGAAAACATTATGGTCTTAATATAATTTTTCAAAACAGTATTCCAACAGTGTATAGTGTTCAGCAGATAGAGATTTAAACGTAAAGTAGTCAGCGGCTGATATAAGAGAGGATCAACAGCTATAAGCTACTGATGATTAAGTATTCAACAGGAAGGATATTTTTACTTTAATAGAACTGCTTAACTTAATCTATTTTAATCTTGCTTAAGTGGATAAGACAATAGTTATATTCTATATGCTGTAGGGTTCAACAGATAGAACTTTAGACTTGCTAAAGTCTAATCAATTTGATTTTAGTTAACAACAAACCAATGTCTTAAAAGTTACTTTATTATGTAAGATGTTTCAATCTCTTCCTATTTAACTTACAGGTTGTTTTATGACCTTAAGATCTAACTAATGGATTTAAATAATTTTTAAGCATTCATGTTCCAACACCAAAGCTGTGACGACCCAACCCGGACCCCAATGCGAGATCCCGAGTCGTGCCGTCCAAATAATCAATAACACAAGCATGCACAAGTAGGATTATAAAATTCATGTGGCGCAACATCGCATACGAATAACAACTCGGCTACACTTGGCCGGAAAAACAACTTAAAATAACCAAGTCATCGGCGACGTTACAGCCGGAACCCAACAACTACTCCTACAATTTTAACACATGCTTATAAAACCTCAACGGCCACAACATGCCGGAGACAACAACAACAATAATAATTAACGAGCTTTAGCGGAAGAAATTGTAATGAACCATTAACATATAAACAGGCTCGACATGCAAGTCGGCATACAAAAGATCATAAGTATCTAATATTTAAGTTTACTACAACAACAAAATTCCCAAGACAAGTCTACATGACTTGCTTCCCAACGTCCTTTCCAAAACAAAAGACTAATAACAAAAGTCCAAAAGAGCAACCTTGCTCACAAACGACCAAGCGCGAATAAAGCGAGTCTATCTCGGACCGTCTCCTCGGCTCGGATCTAAGGAAACAAAACAAACAAATAGGGTAAGTCGAAAGACTTAGTAAGTTACTACAATGCATGTTCATGTTATAGCATGACATTTATCACAGTTATAGTACATGATCATCATATAGCACTTAGCACATTATTCACATAAGTGCGGGAAAATAAATCATACAAGTAGGATATGATATAGTCACGGCCGCTTCGTAGCTCCTGCAATAAACTTTATTATACTGTATCGTGCCACATCGATGCTCGGTGATTACATCGACTTTTATCGAGAACCTACTCGATCTAGATAGCAAGCCAATGCGGCACGTATTGATACGGCAAAGGGGCTACTTCCCCATTGCGGCCAACAATGGAGGTGTGTGTGAGGTCCCAGGTGCGGCGATCCATAGCGAGCACGAATCCCATAATTCGTGAAGGCGATGCATCGTCCCACCCTGACTTAATAAACAAACCAAATAATGCCAGCTGGACTCAATGTGATGCACAAGTAGATATTTACTTGACTTAAACCATTTAAAGATCGGATTCGACAAGAGCGAACTCGACCAACCAAGTAGGGTATTAATCTCTACCATAAAAACATGTCAAGGCAATCAATTGCTCAAAACCAATCTTTCATAACAACTTGTTGTAAACAATTAAACCAAGCTCATATTTGAGTAAACCAAATCAAACGGTGTCCAAACTTCGTAGGGATTGAAATTAGAGTTCCACATGTTCAATTCTTCCCTAGAGTCGACTCCGTTGAGTCTTTTCTCTAAATTCCCAATTTTGGAGAAATTGAAGCTATGTGCTTCATAACCCAACCTAGGTCATTTCTAGGTTCAACAAGGTTGTAAATTCACCAAGGCATTGCAATGTGATTCATATACATCATAGAGTTCAACTTTGAGGATAGAACACATAACAACTTAACAACATACAATGTAGGCTCAAATTAGGGCATTCACATATTGCACTCATTCAAGCAACATATATAATACATGTTTCTAACATGATCAAAACCTTAAATAGACAAGATGAAGGAGTATTATAAACTTCCATAGGCAAGAAATCATCCTATACATGCTCCTAGCAAGTTCATACTTTCAAAACATAAGAAGAGAGCATAGGAAGCATATATGTGTCCTCATTGACCTCAATCACCATAGGCTTTGTTTCCTTAGGGTCAATGAGAACTAAATAGAAGAAGAAGAAGAGTAACTTACAAGTGTTCAATACCAAAGAAAGCAAATGAGAAAATCGTTCGGATGGAAATGCTCTACTCTTTGAGCTCTACACCTTTGATGAAGGAGTCTTGAGCAAATGGAGAATGGATGAGGGAAGACCAAGGGGAAACCTTCAAGAAGCCATGGGAGAACTCTCAAGAACTCTCTCTCACGTTTTTGGAAATGCTCTCAGCAAATGAGAAGTCAAATGGCTGATTTGTGGTTTATAAGAGGTGAAATGTTGAGTGGGACAAGTGTCAAGACCTTGTGGTCTCTTTTCTAATCTGATTTGGTGGCTTAATGATTACTAATGCACTCTTAATCAACCCTAAAAACAAGTTAGATATGTTAGGACACAAGTGAGGGGGGTTAGGGAGGTTTAAGAATGGTTTAGATAGGGGGTTAGGGTGTATAAGTCGTTCAACTTCAAAACAGGGGAAAAAATCCCGTAATGTGTACTGATGTTGAGGCGGGCGCCTCAACCTCTGAGGCTGTCTCCAAATTCTGCTCATTTTGTAATTGCTCCCAGAACTTGAGGCGGGCGCCTCTGGGTGCAGGCGGGGCTTCGAACCTTCAAAACTTGGTCTAAACTTGTCCTAAATGGTCCCAAACTTATGGGCAACCATTCTAGGGTCTAACCCAACTCAAAACAAGTCGGAAGCACCGAACAACAACCGGAACAAGGTAGAACAAGGCTCGAATCACGCGACGAATGGTTAACGAATCAAACTCCAATCAAACACCAATCAAACTAGGATAACTTGGACATGAACAAGGTTTGTTTCAACATGGTTATGACCCGAATATAAAGCCAAGAACTCAACGAACACTTCGTACGACGAAATAGAGGCAATACGAGCAACGACGGGAAAATCGCTAAGACCAAAACAAGGCAATCAAACCGGCGATTCAACAAACAAGCGTACACGATTCTAAACATGTTAAGAGCTTCATGAATGACTTATGAATGATTCTAAAACATTTATAAACTAAGTAAACATGCTCACAATCATCAAGAAAACAAGAAGACAAGCATACAATGCACATGCAAGAATACGGGGTGTTACAAAAGCACAAAGGAAATGACCGAAGTTGATCAAGCCCACTACAACGACTTTTGACAATTTCAACTAATCCATGATTTTTGAAAGATTATTATAGATTTTGGGGTACTCCCAATGTAGCTATTTGCATGCCTCTAGTGGTTTTGATAATGTTGAGGTTGATAAACCCTAAAATAATAAGAAAAAACTACGAACTATTCGCCTACTTAGCGAGTTTCTCATTGAGCTTCTTTTGATTCTGGTTCTCTTGATACTTGAGCTTCTTTCAATTCGTGTTCTCTTGATACTCTTGTTGATGTTGTTCGGTAAAATTTTGCACAATAAGACGTTCCAAGTATCGCCACTTCTTAGCATCTCCATCTTCACTCCGAAGACACCTTATTTGTTCTACGTAATTAAGGAATAATCTTGTCGGTCTCGATAAGTTCTTTGATTTGATATGCGGTGGGTCCCATGGTTCATTCGAAGTCAAAGTTACGTCCTACGTTGCGCAACGCGATCCAAATGTTCTAGAAACTCAAAGGCTTGTCAATTATGATCATTCTCCATGAACCCACCAAACCCAACCCACTAATTATCCGACCCAACCCAATAATAAAGTAGGGTGGAAACTGGGCCGATCCCCACTCGGCAATTTCTAACAACTAAACACCACGGTGTATTTTTTTAACCGCCAAAGGGTATTTTTAGTACAAAAGAACGAGTAAACCCTTAATAAACTAAGGTGTGTGTGCCACAACATTAGTTCATGCGTTGTGATGCATTTATTTTGAATCGCAATGCATGATTTTGAAGCATGATTGTATGTAGGGATGATGATTGGGTAGGTTGGGTCGGATCGAAATAGGTAACGGGTCGTGACTCATTATAACCCAAATATTAAATGAGTCAAAACAGGGCGGGTCTGAATGATTAATGGGTCAGCACGGGTCAACCCGTTTTGACCCACACTCCTTGCCAAAAAACTATACATTTATATTGCAAAAAATTAAAGGGGCGAAAATGGGTAACGGGTCTGACCCGCTTTAATCCGACACAATCCGACATGTTAATTTTTTTTTGTCGAACCGGGTAACCCATTTCAACCCAAAAAAAGAATTGTCCGGCCGGGTCAGGTAATTTTTAAGCCGGCCTGGGTGGATTAACGGGTTTTGAGTTGCAATTACCAGGCCTAATTATGTGTATCGCGATTCAAAATTAAATCGCGATGCATGATTTTGAATTCCGATACATAATTCAAAATTGTGTAACTCAAAATTTTATTTTATAGCGATGCATCGTGATTCCAAATCGATGCATTGCGATACGTGATTCCAACTTGTGTAACTGTCATATCCAGTTCATAACGATTCCAAATTGATGTATCACTCTTCAAAATTGATGCATCACGATTCATTAAGGTGTCAAAATACAAATAAATTATTTTTTGGACATTTCATCATAACGTTTACATACACCACCATTAAACAAAATTTAACTCGAATACAAAAGACATGTCCCCAACCTGAGTAGTATTACAGAAACACACAAGTATCAGAAAGCAAAGCTCCTGATTAAGTATAATAAAATAAAATGAAACAAAGATTACATAAAATTAACGAGGCAAAGAACAAACAATAACCGACATCTAGCAATTGAGATTTCCAGGTGACAAACTCAATTTCCCAATCAATCACCTTTTGAAAAATCGTTCAGTTTCCCTCAGCAATGTGATTTTCGAACAAATATATATATATATATATATATATATATATATATATATATATATATATATATATATATATATATATATATATATATATATATATATATATATATATATATATATATGTATGTATGTATGTATGTATATTATATTTGAAGTTGGTGAGGATAGAGATGTTAATAGGACCGAGAACCGTAGGTCCGAACCTTTTAAACCGGGTTTTTTCAGGGTTAGGTTCCGAAAATTGCGAACCGTTTAATTTCCGGGCTAAACGGGTTGGACCTGTAGGTTCGCGAGTTTTGGCGGGTTGGCCCGGTTGGTTCCGGTTTGGGGGTTTTTTGAAAAAAAAAAAGAAATAATTCTTTAATGATTCCTGACCCTGTTCCCGTAAGTAAAGTAACCCTTGACCTTGTAACCTAACCTAATTCTTTAGGAATTCCTCAACAGTCACAACACAAAGAGAGCAGAGCCAGAGAGCCGAAGAGACTAATTGAGCCAGAGCAAGAGACGACCCAGTCACCCTCACCCACGACCACGACTAACCCAGACCAGTCAGGCACTCCGGCAGTCCGACGTCGCCCCTTCGTCGTCGTCACTCGTCAAATTTCATCACTTCCGTGACTCCGTCACGTCAATCCGTCGTCACTCTCACAGTCTCACTAGTCACTCGTCCCTGTCGCGGTGTCACCGTCCGTCACCATTGAGTTCGCCATTCGCCATTCGCCAATCGATATTCGAATTCGATCCTCGCTCCTTTCAAACTGTAAGTAATTAAGCCCTAATTGCTAAATGCTAATTATGTAATTTCTTCTGAGTTCAGTCCTTCTCCATTTTTCCTTCTCCAGCTCCATTGTTTATGTGATGTATGCCGTATGTGTGTGCCATACAATACTGACTACTGTCGTGTGAGTCTGTGAGTAGGCCTAGGAAAATAATTTCTTGTTGTTGGTTCAAGTAATCTCTTGTGAGTCATCAGCTTGTGCTTGTGATTATCAATTAATTTTTGTTATTCTATTTATTGTAGATGAAGATGATTTGAAAGAAGATATCGATACCGCGATACGTTCTCAAATCAAGGCTCGGTATCAAATGTGGTTGAAGACTAAATATGGATGTGGATGAAGACCGAAGAGTGAAGATGATATTTATGATTCTCGACTTATTTAATCATTTCATGCTTGATATTTAGTACGTTTTTAGTTTTTAACTTGTAAAACTTGGAGTTTTTGAAGCTTGTTTGTGTTTTGATGTTGTTGTGTTGACTCGTTGTAACTTGTATGACTCATTTGAGATTTTGGGTCATTTTGTTTTGGATTGTGTGCTTGTTGAATGTTGATTGTTGGCTCGTTGTACGATAATTACTTGATTTATAATTTTAAATTTATATATATAAGTTTTTTTTTATTTTGGTTAGGTGGAGCCCGTTAGTGACACGTTTAAAATCGAAACCCGGAGAGGCAGGTCTAGGTTTACATTTTTAGCGGACCGTTTAAACCGCGACCGATTAGGGGCCGAAAACGACAGGGCTAGACCGAAACCGATAGGGCTGGACCGATTAACATCTCTAGGTGAGGAGCACTATGGTTATGTCACCCCACCACTTTATATCTTCATTCTAAAGCATTCATGTGGAAGCTTTAAAAACTTTTGGTTTTCTAGTCATTGGCTAATAATAATACATAATAATAATCAATATGATAAGGGGTTTTGGTATTAGTATATATAACTTCTTCTATTGTTAATAGTAGAAGACTTATATTTAAAAACTTTTACAAATAACATTACTTCTAACCATTGTGGGATAAAACACTTCAAGGTTAGATATTACTTCTAATGACTCACTTTTAACATCATACTTTAAGCTTTGATATTTTATTCATCCAAAACTTGATTTGGACAAATAAATATATCATTTAGATGTTCTTGCCAAGTAGAACACATTTGCACAATTACTTTTGTCAACAAACAAATGACACGTAAAGAAATTTGTGCCTCAAGTTGCACAATTCGTTTCAATAAAAACACTAATTTTTTAAAAAGTATTATACTTTAAATCTTGATATCTTATTCATCCAAAACTCGATTTGGACAAATAAATATATCATTTCGATACTCTCACCGAGTAGAATACATTTGCGCAATTACCTTCGTCAACAAACAAATGACAAGTAAAGAAATTCATGCCTCAAGTTGCTCGATTTCTCTCACTAAAAACACTAATTTTTTAACAAGTATTATACTTTAAGTCTTGATATCTTATTATCCAAAACTCGATTTGGACAAATAAATATATCATTTTGATGCTCTCACTGAGTATAACACATTCGCGCAATTACCTTCGCTAACAAACAAATGACACGTAAAGAAATTTGTCTCTCAAGTTGCACAATATCTTTCACTAAAAACATTAATTTTTCAACAATAGAAGAGATGTATCCCACATTGGTTAGAAATTGATGTTGGTTTTAAAAATACTATTATTAAGTACCAATAGAAGAAATGCATCATACATTGGTTGGAAAATGATGTTGATTTTCAAAGTCATTTGATAAAAGACTTTTACCATTATTACCAATAGAAAATGTATATCTCACATTGGTTAAAAAATGATGTTGAGTTTAAATTATTTTTTATTATTACCAATAAAAGAGATATATAACACATTGTTTAAAAAGAAAATGTTAGATTTTAAAGTCTTTAGACTAAAGACTTTCATTTTTACAAGAGATGTATCTCACATGATTACAAAATATTCTACTATTATTACAAATAGAATAAATGTATCACATATTGGTTAAAAATTGATGTTTGTATTAAAAATACTATTGTTAATTACTAATTGAAAAGATATATCATACATTGGTTAGAAAGTGATGCTGGTTTTCAAAGTTTTTTGATAAAAGACTTCTACCATTATTACCAATAGAAGATGTATATCTCACATTGGTTAAAAAATGATGTTAATTTTTAATTATTTTAGATAATATAAAAGACTTACTATTATTAGCAATATAAGATATATATCACAAATTTGTTATAAATTGATGTTGGTTTTAAATTACTATTATTACCAATAAAAGAGAAAAATCTTACATTGCTTAAAAAGTGATGTTAATTTTAAAAGTCTTTAAATAAAAAGACTTTTACTTTTATCATTAATAAAAGTGTAACGATCCGAGCCCGATAACCCGATCCGCTACGTGTAGTCCACATACTGTCCCACTGAGCACGCAGCACCTTGGGCCATCAGGCCCACCACAAGCCGACTCAAAAGTTCATGGATGATGTTGGTGCCCAGAGGTAGTGTGTGGCCACCTTATAAATCGAAGACAATTCCCACACCTACCCGATGTGGAAATAGGGTATTACAATCTCCCCTACTTAAATCCTTGACGTCCTCGTCAAGGCTGAATCATAGCCCGGGCAATGCAGGAATCAAGAGGTGGCTCGTACGAGGATTAAGAGGTGGCTCTCACCTTCTAAGGTGTAGCACTTTGACCCACACAGCACTTTGTTCCCACATTTCTGGCCGGGACCCGCTCTGATACCATTTGTAACGACCCGAGCCCGATCCGCTACGTGTAGCCCACTCACTGGCCCACTGAGCACGCAGCACCTTGGGCCATCAGGCCCACCACAAGCCGACCCAAAAGTCCATGGATGATGTTGGTGCTCAGAGATAGCGTGTGATCGACCACCTTATAAATCGAAGACAATTCCCACACCTACCTGATGTGGGATGAGGTATTACAAAAAGAGAAGAGATGAGAGATATCCCATTATATAGAAAGAGATGTTGGTTTTAGATAATTTTTTAGATAAAAAACTTTTACTACTATTACCAAATGATGAGATGTGTTACACATTGGTTAGAAAGTGATGTAGGTATTAAAAGTCTTTTTATAAAAGACCTAATACCAATATAAAAAATATGTATTTCACATTAGTTAGGAAAGTGATATTGGTTTAAAATGTTTTTAGATAATGTACATCGCATTGGTTACAAAGAGATCCATATTATTTAGAAATATATATTGGTTATAAAATTTATAGATAAACGAATTTTTATGTTATTATCAATACAAGAGATGTATCACACATTGTTTACAAAGAGATGTTGGTTTCAAAACTATTTAGATAAAATACTACTACTATTATTATTTTTATGTTATAACCAATAGAAGAGATGTATCCCACATTGTTTAGAAAGAGATGTTGATTTCAAAAGTTTTTATATAAAAGACTATTATTATTACTATAAAAGAATGTATCTCACATTTGTTAGAAATTAATGTTGGTTTTAAAAATACTATTGTTACCAATAGAAAAGATGTATACCACATGGTTAGAAAGAGATGTTTGTTTTAAAAGTCTTTAGATAAAAGTCTTAAACTTTTATTACCAATAGAAATAGAAAAGAAGTATCTCATATTGTTAGAATATGAAAAAGGTGTATCTTACATTGTTTTAAAAATGATGTTAGTTTTAAAAGTCTTATAGTAAATACTTTTACTCTTAATACCAATAAAAGATATGTATCTCACATTATTTAAAAATAAATGTTGGTTTAAAAAGTCTTTAGATTAAAGACTTTTTGTTACAAATAGAATAGATGCATGTATTTCACATTGGTTACACAGTATTCTACTATTATTATTGTTAGAAAATAAGGGTAGTTTGGTAATTGTATTATTAGGGTATATGTTGTATATATATATATATATATATATATATATATATATATATATATGCTCATCGTTTAATAAGAAAAAGTCGAGTGACGTAGGATTTGTGGACTGTGAAGTACCCGTCGTGCCTGCTCTTCTCTTCTTCTCCTTCTTTATTTCTAATAACATGGTATCAGAGCAGGTGTAGGGAGATTCCGAGACCAGGGTTAGGCTCGCAATAGTCAGTCGAATCTGTATGTGTAAGTCGCCTGCCTGAGTGGACTCGAATTTGGTGCCCTAGGTTTCGGATTTCGAACCCTAACTCTCTGATTTGGTAAGTCGAATCTGTCTGTGTGAATCGTCTGCCGGAGTGGACTCGAATTTGGTGCCCTAGGTTTCGGATTTTGTGTCTGATTTGTGTCTGATTTCGGATTTGTGCCCTAGGTTTCAATGTGGGGTACGTCGAACTTGTGTCTGATTACCGATATTGGGACACGGACTGGTTGTTTGTGACACAACAAGAGTTCTTCCTGGTTGCTTGAGCGGCTGATTTGATACTTGTAGGCTGGTCTAATTTATTTTGTCATTTTGTGTGCATTTCAATGGCGGAGGATGTTTCTTCGTCGGGACCAATTATGACAATTGTTTCTAACCAAAATAGATTGATTGACATTATCTTGGAGGCAGACGGGTCTAATTTTGCAGAATGGCTGTAACGCCCCAAACTCGGTACCGACATCGCGGTCCCACAATTTGACCACGTCACTTACAAAAACATCTTAAAGTCATAAATATTCCCAACTCAAAATAAATGAACCTTCAAACATCTTTAAATAAAGTCAAATAACCCAATAAACTTTACTACAAACTTGATGCTAAATAAAAGTCAATCATTCCTAATAAATCATCATTTATTTAAATAATATCTAGATCCAAAATCTCTCGGAACCGTCATCATGGTTTGTCCGAGTTAAGTCTTCTCATGATTCCTACTCATTACCTGAAGAAGGAGAATTTGAAAGAAAAAGGGTGAGCGAACAATGCCCAGTAAGATCATATACGACCCCTCCGGTTACTAAGGAGGAGTTGACCAGAATAAATCAAAGAGGAATAAATTTCAATATTCAAAGTTTACAATTCAAGTATCGATAAGCAGAAGCAATTTATCAGATTTTTAATTCAAAATAAAAAGGAAGTCAAATGAAAATTTAACAACAAAACGACTCGAGTGATCAACCGTCACCAACCGTCCCATACCGATTGGAGACAGTAAATTACTCACAGAATTCCATGATCATAAAACAATTTTTAAAATATTTACTCCGAAGAGTATCGATAAGCAGTTCAATAATTACTCCGAAGAGTATCGATAATTCGATCATGTTTGGTATATCCGGATAACCATATACCACTAGCTAGGTGGTATTCGATAAGTTCAATCATTCAATAATTATGCTCCCATTTTATGTGGCATTCGATGGTCATAAAAATCATTTAAATGATCATGGTAGAATTTCAAGGAAACGATAATCAAATTTCACTACAAGGGTCATGCATCACAAAAATTATGCATCCCAAAATTTCGCATCGCAACAATCATATATTTCATGTAGGAAGAATAACTAACATGAAATTCAATAATTAATTGAAGTCAAACGTGAATCAATTTATGATTTTTCAAAGAAGTGAAATCGACGGAATTCAAATCAATTACCGACCCAAGTCGGCGTATGTTTCAAAAGAATATCAATGTCAATAAAATAAATTGGAAGTCTAACGGAGGATAAAAAAAAATAAGGACTACAAGAGGTATAATCGCTTACCTTAGGGATACTGCGAAAATTTAACTTGAGCACAAAGTATCGCTACCCACGCTTAACCGAATCTAAATGAAATACAAAATATAATTTTGACTTTAGGGACTTTTAAATAATATTAACAAATTTAAATTATAATTAATCACTTCTAAATATATAGTTAATGAAACTATTATGGATTGTTTAACAACTTTTGTAATTTATATTTCCTTAAGTTTTACCAAACAATACACTGCTAGCTACCCCAAAGTACAGGGAAAACAATTCCAAAAAAAAAAAAAAACACACGAACAATCACCTTAAGTTGTTTGCCCCAAATCTAATAAAGCATAATACTCAAATTAGGATTTTTAAGTTTGGGCCTTATTTTATCTAAGCTTGTTTAAACAAAAATAAAAGAAAATTTTCACCAAAGATATTTACTAAGGGTTTTAAAATTCTAGGGACCATCCTGCAATTTCAGAAATCAGTAAGCCATAGTCCAAAATTTTAGGGGGTGTGGTTGAAAATTACTACCATCATCTTCACCAAAACAGCTCCTTGTTTTGGTGAAAGCTTCCCGCCATTGCCATTAGTATACATAACTATACTAACATCAATCTATTATACCAACCAAAAATCCAACTTTGTAAAACTCATGCATTCCATTGACTGCCATCCCAAGGTCAACAAATTAAAACCAAAACCTTGTTTGGGTCACTGCCACAAAAATATACTTTCTGTATGTGTAATAACATTACCCATTTGCTTGAAGTTGGAGTACAAAATTTATAAAGTATATTATACATCACACTACTTGATTGATTCTTCTCCAATAACTCCATGTGTTCAGTTCGTCACTCTCGTCGTTGCTTCTCAAAAAAAAATTTCTTTTGATACTATATTACTTATTCAACACTTCTCTTCATTCAACCCAATTCCAAAAAGAAAAGAAAGTCCAATATATAATCAACACGACAAAAATCGAAACAAATCGTTTGGATACGAAAGGATCTTTACCTTGATTAGGCTTTGCGTCACAACCGACTGGATCGATTTCTTCTACCGTCGACTGTCTCTCTCACCCGTCCTCTCTCGGAAGAACTTCTTTGCTCCAAGTTTTTTGGATCTCTCCTCTCCATGCTAGCTTGGAATTGATTTTAGGATTTAGTTAAGTTTTGAGTTAAGAGGAAAGGGTTGTTTTTGGATTGTCGATTGGTAGCCCCAATGCCTAGGACTCTCCGCTTCAACTCTCCGTAGAGTCTGCGTCTCTTCCCTTTTTTTTTTTTATTTTGCTATGATTATTATTATGCTAAAATATTAATTGTTATTATTAGTTAAAGAAACTTAAGTTTGATGGGCCAAGCCCAACCTCAAAATATTATAGGTAATGTACACCAAGCCCACTAAAATTAAACTCAATGTACTAGGCCTAAACTAATTTTAATAAACTCCAAATTGAATAATTAAGCCCACAATAATTATTGATATTTGGTATAAATTAATAAAATAAAATTTATTTTAATATAGAAAATTTGGGGTATTACACCTCTCACCCCCTTAAAAGAAGTTTAGTCCTCTAAACTTAGTGTACCTCATTAGTCGAAGAGATTTGGGTACTTTCTTCGCATATCCTCCTCGAGTTCCCAAGTTGCCTCCCTCTCTATATGATTAGTCCACTGCACTTTCACACATGGAATAGTTCGTCTTCTTAGCACTTGATCCTTTCGATCCACTATACGAATTGGTTGCTCGTCGTAACACAAATCTTCTCGTAGTTGTAAGTGTTCAAAAGCAATCACGTGACTTGGATCTGGGACATACTTTCTCAACATCGACATATGAAACACGTTGTGGACCCCGGATAATGTTGGTGGTAATGCAAGCCTATAAGCAACTTCTCCCACCCGGTCTAAAATTTCAAAAGGCCCTACAAATCTTGGACTGAGTTTCCCTTTAACGCTGAATCTCATAACTCCCCTAGTTGGTGAAACTTTAAGAAAGACATGATCTCCCACTTCAAATTCAAGCTCACGACGATGCTTATCTGCATATGATTTCTGTCGACTCTGTGCCATAAGAAGTTTCTTCTTGATCAACTGCACTTTATCTGACGTAATCTGTACTAGTTCCGGTCCCAAAAGTTTTCGCTCGCCCACTTCATCCTAACACGTAGGCGATCTACACTTTCTTCCATATAATGCTTCGTACGGTGCCATATCAATACTTGCATGAAAGCTATTATTATATGTAAACTCAATTAATGGCAGATGGTCATCCCAATTCCCTTGCAAATCTAAGGTACAGGATCTCAGCATGTCCTCTAATGTATGTATGGTTAGTTCGGATTGACCGTTAGTCTGTGGGTGGAACGCCGTACTCATACTCAAATTCGTGCCCAAAGCCTTCTGTAAGCTGCCCCAAAACTTTGAAGTACAACGAGCGTCGCGATCTGACACTATGGAAACTGGAATCCCATGTAACCTGATAATTTCATTAATATACAACTTTGCTAACTTCTCCAAGGAGTCAGTAATCTTAAAGGCAAGGAAGTGAGCTAACTTGGTCAATCGGTCTACAATAATCCAAATTGCGTTGTGCCCATTCTGCGTTCTAGGTAATCCCACCACAAAATCCATTGTGATATGTTCCCACTTCCATTCGAGAATCGGCATTGACTGTAACATTCCCCCAGGTCGTTGATGTTCACTTTTGACCTGTTGACAAACTAAACACTTAGAGACAAATTCTGCAATTTCTCTTTTCATATTCTCCCACCAAAACGTCTCTTTCACATCTCGATACATTTTTGTACTCCCCGGATGTACCGCAAACCTTGAATTATGAGCCTCTTCTAACACCTCTCTTTTCAACTCCGGGTCAGATGGAACACAAATTCTTCTTCCAAAGCGTAAGATACCATCCCCTCCGAGTCGAAAATTTATCTGAGCTCCCATCTCTACTCCTTCAGAAATTTTTACTAACGTCGGGTCAACTTTCTGGGCTATCTTAATCCTTTCTAGTAAGGACGGTTGCAGGCTCAAACGTGCCAAATATCCTTTTCCTCCTCTTACTCGTACTTCTAAACCCAAGTTCTTGATATCATCGAGAATACCCTTCTCCCTAGTCAGCATCTTTGCCAACTTTCCTCTACTCTTACGACTCAAGGCATCGGCCACCACATTGGCTTTGCCTGGATGATACAAAATGGTGCAGTCATAATCCTTTAACAATTCTAACCACCTTCTCTGCCTCATGTTCAGCTCTTTTTGGGTAAAAATGTACTTAAGACTCTTGTGATCTGTGTAGATCTCGCACGTCATGCCATACAAGTAATATCTCCAAATCTTCAAAGCAAATACCACAGCAGCTAGTTCTAGATCGTGGGTCGGGTAATTTTTCTCAAAATTCTTCAACTGCCGCGATGCATAGGCAATCACCTTCCCATTTTGCATTAGGACACACCCCAAACCTTTTAAGGAAGCGTCACTATAGATTACAAATCCATCTGTGCCCGACGGTATTGTGAGAATTGGTGCTGAAACCAATCTTTTCTTTAATTCTTGGAAAATTTGGACAGCGGACTCATCTATCCACACGAACTTTACATTCTTCTGAGTTAACTTAGTTAAAGGCGTTGCTATTTTCGAAAATCCTTCAACAAAGCGGCGATAATATCCTGCCAAGCCCAAGAAACTCCTAACTTCTGTCGCGGTCGTTGGTCTTTCCCAACTCATTACTGCTTCAATCTTGGTTGGGTCTACCGAAATGTCGCCCTTTGACACTACATGACCCAAGAAAGTTACTTCCTCCATCCAAAACTCACATTTCTTAAATTTGGCATACATCTTCTCTTCCTCAAGATCCAGATACCTCAAGTGCTTTCGTGCTCTTCCGGTCTTCGAGTAAATCAGTATATCATCTATAAATACGATCACACAGTGGTCTAAGAATCTCCTGAAAATCCTATTCATGAGATCCATGAAAGCAGCTGGGGCATTCGTAAGTCCAAAAGGCATCACCAAAAATTCATAATGTCCGTAGCGAGTCCGAAAGGCAGTCTTCGAAATATCTTCCTTCCTGACTCTCAGCTGATGATATCCCGAGCGAAGATCAATCTTTGAGAAATAGCACGCTCCGTGCAACTGATCAAACAAGTCATCAATTCTAGGTAGTGGGTATTTATTCCTTATCGTAACCCAATTAAGTTCACGGTAATCAATACACAGCCTCATACTTCCATCCTTCTTCTTCACGAATAGCACTGGAGCACCCCAAGGTGAAACGCTTGGCCTAATCAGATCTTTTTCTAATAGCTCCTGTAACTGTTCTTTTAACTCCTTAAGTTCAGCTGGCGCCATTCTATATGGTGCTTTAGAAATAGGCACCGTCCCAGGTGCTAAATCAATTCCAAACTCTACTTCGCTCGTGGAATACCTGCAAGTCTTCAGGAAATACATCTTTAAACTCCTTAACTACTGCGAGCGACTCTAATGTGACCCCTTCCTTTCGATTATCAATAATGGAGGCCAAGAAGCCTTGACAACCCTTCCTTAGAAGTCTTCTTGCCTTCAAAGAAGAAATAAGACCAGATAAAACCGTCGGTTTAGATCCCTTAAAACGAAATTCTGTTTCACCTGGTATGCAAAATACCACTTCCTTCTCGAAACAATTAACCTTAGCATGAAACGCGGACAACCAATCCATGCCTAAAATTAAATCGAAGTCCTGGATATCTAAAGGTAGTAAGTCAATAGGCATCTCTCTATCTTCTAGCATCAAAGAACATGACTTATATATTTCAAGTGATGGATGGATTCCTTAGTAGGCGTATCTATCACTAAATCCACTTCCAAGCTTTGGGAAGACAGTTCCATACGACGTGCAAGTGAGGTACTTATTATCGAGTGTGTGGCACCAGGATCGATTAATGCATAAACTTCACGAGAGTAAAGTCGAACGGTACCTGTCACCACGTCATTTGTTGCTTTAGCATCTCTGGCTGTCATAGCAAAAATTCTTCCTTGTCCCCTTGGTTTGGCCTTATCTTCCCCATTTGCTCCTTGGTTATTGCCAGCTTTTGGTGGTTCTGAGCAGTCTCTGGATTTATGTCCTACCTTTCCGCAATTGAAACATGCCCCCTTAGTCCAAAAACATGACTCCGTTCTGTGTTTTCCCCCACATCTGCTACAAGCTTGATTATTGTTCTGGTTGGTATTCCGATCCGAATTACGCCACTGATTCTGGTTTTGACCTTGATTCTAGTTACGCCACTGGTGCTGGTTTGGACCTTGATTTTGCCTACTCCACCGATTCTGCTGATTATTCTGATTAAAGTTCCGATTCGTCTGGTTGAACCCTTTGTTGTTGTTGTTCTCTATGTTCTTCCTTTTATTCTCAGTATTACTTCCCCGACCGATCCCGAGAGTCATTTCCAATACTCTCAAAATTTCTCTTCTTCTCATCCTTCTTTTTCTGATAGTCTTTTGATAATCGCTCCAATATCCTAGCTCGGTCCACGACTTCAGCGTACGTCTGCAACTGTAAAGCGATCAACCGATGGCTAATTCCTCCATTGAGGTCCCTCTCAAACATTCTGGCCTTTTGCTTGTCATTCTCAGCGAGCTTTGGAGCGTACTTTGACAACTCTGTGAACTTCATGGCATACTCATCTACTGTCATTTTTCCTTGCTCCAGATTGAGGAATTCTATCAAGTTATTATCCCATACGCTCTCCGGGAAATACTTCTTATTAAAGACCTCAAGAAATGTTTCCCAAGTGTATTCTCCTAGCCCATTTGCTTCAGCAATCCTTAATTCCGATTCCCACCATTGATTAGCTTCTCCCTCAAATTTGAACGTTGCAAGGGTAACTTTCTGCTCACTTGTGAGAGTCATAGTCCTAAAAATCTTGTTCATTCTTTCAATCCATAGCTCCGGCTTAATGGTTCCTGGTGCGCCTGAGAAAGACTGAGGGCTTCTCTTTTGGAAGACGTCCAATGGGTCCTTTACTATTGGCCCAGGTTGATGTGCTGCAGGCTGTGGTTATGGGGTAGTAGTCGCTACAGACGCTGTCGGCGTTGCAGGTATTTCTGGTGCTCCAGGTGTTGGATTATCTTGGTTCCTATTTCCCACCAGGGCTTGTGCTATAGTTTGGAGTAGCACAAAGAGCGTAGGGTCTACTGGCATTGGGCCAGCAGCCGTTGTATTGGATTGGGTTGCTGCGGGCGCGGGTTCATTGGCATTTATGTTTGGTGCAAATACGCTATATTCTCCCACACTCTCTGAAATGGAGTTCACCGTGACCCTAGCAGCTTGAGTACCCCTACCACGAGCTCCAACGCGACCTCCTCGTGCCATTAGGTACTGAGATGGAAACGTTGAGACGTCAATAAGGTTTAAGGCCACTACTTTTAGAGTGACATAGTTCGATCAGTATGACATCATAAGACAATTTGGTATACACCGTCAAGTTCTAAGGAGTACACTATACAAAATTACACATTCATAAAATTTTTTTTTGCTAAAATCCATTTATTTCAACTTTCATTTAATTGTCTAATAAACAAAACTCGGAAGCATTAAGTGCGTTCCATTGTTCAAATAATAAAAGCAACAAGGAGAAGAAAAAAAAAATGTCCTCCAAATTCCACCTTAGGCGGTCATCTCCCAAACTAGCTCAGTCATTCAGAAAAATTCCTATCTAATTATCTTTTGGGTGTCTTCATCCTCACTTAGGTTAGATTTTTCATCACTTCGATCAACAATATTAATTATTTGATTGACATCCGCCTCGATGTCCGCTATCGCCTCATCTTCTTCACCATCATACTTGACAACACTATTATCTTTCTAAGTAAGTCATATGCCCAATTAATGATATTGGATAACCTCAAGTGTAATAACATCCTATTCTTACCTTACAATTAAATCCTATGAAATTTACTTTCTAACCCATTTGGATCTGAAATCTAAGCTCTGATACCATTCTGTAACGCCCCAAACTCGGTACCGACACCGCGGTCCCACAATTTGACCACGTCACTTACAATAACATCTTAAAGTCATAAATATTCCCAACTCAAAATAAATGAACCTTCAAACATCTTTAAATAAAGTCAAATAACCCAATAAACTTTACTACAAACTTGATGCTAAATAAAAGTCAATCATTCCTAATAAATCATTGTGACAGCCCGACCCGGACTCCAATGCGAAATCCCAAGGTCGTGCCGTCAAGACAAGCTAAAAGACGGACAAGCACCCGCTAAGCGTAGTGGTGCGAGTCAAGAGTTGAACCAACAAACTCTAAACAGGAATGTAAAGCCATAACGGCGATACGGAATAATAAAAACCAACGTCTGCGGAAGCGAATCATAAGTGGGACCAAAGCCTATAATTATAAACTAAGGAATACAAGGCTGAGAGACGACTATCTCGACAAATCTACGACTGCGTGGACGCAACATTGCAAGACAACAACCATCGGCAACCTAAGGCCGGGGAAGCAACAAGAACCCAACCTGATAAACAACAACTCTACGGCTATAACATGCCGGAGGAATAAATCAACTAAAAGAATAAGAGATTCAAATACTAACAACTAAACCAAGGACTCACGACTAAAATTGTCGGAGATAGAAATAACCATAACACAATACTAGAATAAGCGAGCTAAAACCTTGCTCGGGAAGATGACATAATAACTTCTAAATAAATACAACAGCTCGACCGAACCAGTCGGCTCCCAAAATAAAACAATAATAAGATACTAACATAACTACCCAAGTAAAGTTTACATAACTTTACATTCGTGTCTCACGAGATACATAATAACGATAATAATAAAATCTCCAAGCTTAAGCCCGGAAGACCACCTGCTATCCAACAAGCGCCCGAAGCTGCAACGCGCACTAACGAGCTTACTGCAAAAACTAAGGAAAACAAACACACGAAATGAGTCATAATGACCCAGTAAGTTACTAAATGCAATGTATGGCATAGCATGGCGTGGCATGGTATAATGCACAAGCATGCATAAAATCATGGCATCTTAATAGCATACCAATAATAATCTTGTATTAAGTCACCAAGTAACATAAACTTCATAAACCTCTTAGCACGTTATCTTTCATATAAGTGCTTATAATAAGCCACATAAGGGATAGAGAAGATACCCAAATAGTGCCATTGTGCTGCTCCTGCAATACACATTAGTAACCGGGTTGTACCATCGATGCTCGTGATTACATCGACATACTGAGCTGCTACACCGCAAGGGCAGCCCTTTCTCAGTCTAGCTTAGCATAATCCATTCGCTCTATTGGTTACGAGATGGGATAACTTCCCCACTGGGGCCAACAGTGAAGGGTGTGTGAGGTCCCAGGTACGGCGATCCATAGCGAATACGAATCTTACGATTCGTATAGGCGATGTATCGTCCTACCCTGACTTATAAAACCAATTCAAATATTGCCAGCTGGACTTACATGCAATGCACAAGTAGATATTTACTCGCATGCTCAAACAAGAACCAAGACCGTCAAGAGCGGACTTATCAAATCAGGTAGGTCATAAAGCTCTACACCAATTTAACAATGCACATATTTGCACATACTTAACAAATCCAACTAACTTATCAGTTTAGTCCAAGAACCACATATTGAGGTATTCATAACCCTCAAGTCACAACCCAATCAAACGTAGCATATAAGCTCAAGAAATCACAATATGAGGTCTACTATAGCCCTCTACTCGAGATTCAACCAAAGACTATTATTTTAGTCTAAGAACAATCATAAATAAAGACTTAGCATTTTAGCTTCACTTAACGGTACACCGGACTCAACCATAGTCCCAACCGTCGTATATATTCGACTTCTTCAAAGCCAATCTCAAGGGTATCAAAACTAAGCCGTAGTCATAACCTCGCAAGTGCTTTCATGTGCACGCGACCAAATTCCTTAAAAGAGAACTCACTCAAATAATCATTTCTTAAAGTAATACGAGATCATAGGTTGGTCTCTAATGCTCCGTGCTCAAACGAGCACGCTCTCAATAAATCCCCAATAAGCCTCTATATCGTGGGTGTCACAAATGGTACACAATTTAAGACGCTCGGGTACTCACAATCAAAACCAACCCAACCCGAACATCGTAGGATTTTAACCTAATGCTCACCAACATAATATCGAACCTAAAACAACTCCATTGAGTCTTAATATCACTCATCATTAAATACCTATTTCATAAATCCCCAAATTAACATATCATTCACATTTATAACAATTTTCCCAAAGATCATTCGGACTAGATTCCTAAGATTTAAATCCATATAACTCAACATAATCATATACCCATTTAATAATCACATAATCTCAATTAAATGGTCATACTCATATTATCTAGTGAGATCACACATCCAAATTCCCAACTTATGCATACTTTCTTAATAAACCCAAATAAAATGTAAACATGATTTCTAGCATGCTCACAATATTAGAAACACAAGATGAAGATTAACAATATACTTCAACAATCATATAAGTCATCCTACATATACCTTTAACAAGTTCACATGCTCAAATCACAAGTTAAAATCACACAAGGCAAGTATGTGTACTCATTGACCTCAAATAGCATAGAGTTTGTTTTCCTTAGGATCAATGAGTACAAAATCAAAGAGAGAATAAGTAACTTACAAGTATTATACACCCAAGAAAGCAAATGAGAAAACTAATCGGTTGGAAATGCTCCTCTCAACAAGCTCTTCAATCCTATGGCTTGGCTTCAACAATGGAGGAAGGGAGCTATGGGAACCAAGAAGAAAGCTTCAAGAACTCAAGGAGGAACCATGGAGGAAGCTAATCCCGTTTTTGGAGAAGGGAGGAGAGAAATGAAGGTCAAACTCATCAGATGTGGCTTATATTTGGCTGAAATCTGAGTGGGACAAGTGTCACCACAATGTGGTGTCTTAAAAATCTGATTTGGGCTTAATTAATCCACTCAATCACTCACTAATCCACCCATAAAACTTGTTAGAGATGTTAGGGTATAAGTAAGGAGGGTTAGGGAGGTTTAAGTGAGGTTTAGAAAAGGTTTGGATAGGGGTTTGGGTATAAAAATCGTTCAACAGCAAAACAGGGGAAAAAATCCCGTAAGTGTGTATCTGATGTTGAGGCGGGCGCCTCAACATCCTCCAGGCGGGCGCCTCATCTTCTGAGGCTTGGGCTGATTCTGAATTGCTCTCAGTACTTGAGGCGGGCGCCTCACAAGATGCCAGGCGGGCGCCTGGGCTTCTGGACCTTCTTTATGTCCTCAAAACTTGGTCTAAACATGTCCTAAATGGTCCCAAACTTATGGGCAACAATTCTAAGGTCCAACCCAACTCAAAACAAGTCGGAAACACACCCAAACAACTCCCGAAACAACTCGGAGCGAAACCGGGAAGGGGTGCAACAACGTGCAACCGGAACGACGAATGAACTCGCAATCGAACGAGCAATGAAAGGAGACTTTTAAGGCAAGTCTAAGGGCTAATGAAGAAGCTTAAATACTTCTAGAAAGTTGAATAACAACTAGGGAAATAAGAATCCCAAAGGAAAGACGATTACACGACTCAATCCCCGAACTACGCGATAGAGACGGACGTTATCTCCAAAACTTCCAAATCATCGATAGACTTAAGGAACACCTCCAACTTGAAGTCTAATACATCTAAACATGTTAATAAACCTTCATATAGAGGTCTAGGACCAAACCGAGGTTACGAACACAAAACGCAAGCAAACCCTCAATCGCGTCGCATTCCGACTATCGTCGAGTCACGACTTGTGACTTTAGCAAGTCAACAACTATACGGAGTCTCTTAATAATGTTTTGGTCTTAACGTGGTCTCTCATACATATCTAGACCCTCTCGCAAACCAATCATACCGTCAACAAAGGAAGAAGTGCAAGTATAGCACGCAAACCGAGCTAACGAAGGAGCGGGGTGTCACAATCATCCTTTATTTAAATAATATCTAGATCCAAAATCTCTCGGAACCGTCATCATGGTTTTTCCGAGTTAAGTCTTCTCATGATTCCTACTCATTACCTGAAGAAGGAGAATTTGAAAGAAAAAGGGTGAGCGAACAATGCCCAGTAAGATCATATACAACCCCTCCGGTTACTAAGGAGGAGTTGACCAGAATAAATCAAAAAGGAATAAATTTCAATATTCAAAGTTTACAATTCAAGTATCGATAAGCAGAAGCAATTTATCAGATTTTTAATTCAAAATAAAAAGGAAGTCAAATGAAAATTTAACAACAAAACGACTCGAGTGATCAACCGTCACCAATTGTCCCATACCGATTGGAGACAATAAATTACTCACAGAATTCCATGATCATAAAACAATTTTTAAAATATTTACTCCGAAGAGTATCGATAAGCAGTTCAATAATTACTCCGAAGAGTATCGATAATTCGATCATGTTTGGTATATCCGGATAACCATATACCACTAGCTAGGTGGTATTCGATAAGTTCAATCATTCAATAATTATGCTCACATTTTATGTGGCATTCGATGGTCATAGAAATCATTTAAATGATCATGGTAGAATTTCAAGGAAACGATAATCAAATTTCACTACAAGGGTCATGCATCACAAAAAATTATGCATCCCAAAATTTCGCATCGCAACAATCATATATTTCATGTAGGAAGAATAACTAACATGAAATTCAATAATTAATTGAAGTCAAACGTGAATCAATTTATGATTTTTCAAAGAAGTAAAATCGACGGAATTCAAATCAATTACCGACCCTAGTCGGCGTATGTTTCAAAAGAATATCAATGTTAATAAAATAAATTGGAAATCTAACGGAGGATAAAAAAAATGACTACAAGAGGTATAATCCCTTACCTTAGGGATACTGCGAAAATTTAACTTGAGCACAAAGTACCACTACCCACGCTTAACCGAATCTAAATAAAATACAAAATATAATTTTGATTTTAGGGACTTTTAAATAATATTAACAAATTTAAATTATAATTAATCACTTCTAAATATATAGTTAATGAAACTATTATGAATTGTTTAACAACTTTTGTAATTTATATTTCCTAAAGTTTTACCAAACAGTACACTGCTAGCTACCCCAAAGTACAGGGAAAACAATTCCAAAAAAAAAACACGAACGATCACCTTAAGTTGTTTGCCCCAAATCTAATAAAGCATAATACTCAAATTAGGATTTTTAAGTTTGGGCCTTATTTTATCTAAGCTTTTTTAAACAAAAATAAAAGAAAATTTTCACCAAAGATATTTACTAAGGGTTTTAAAATTCTAGGGACCATCCTGCAATTTCAGAAATCAGTAAGCCATAGTCCAAAATTTTAGGGGGTGTGGTTGAAAATTACTACCATCATCTTCACCAAAACAGCTCCTTGTTTTGGTGATAGCTTCCCGCTATTGCCATTAGTATCTATTAACTATAACTAAAACAGAAGCCGATGTTGCCACGTGGCGGCTTTCTGTTAAGTGCTTAATTTTTTAAAGGAATTTGGTGCTGCCACGTGTCACTCTCTATGAATTATTAAAAAAAAATCTTTTTTTCTACCAAAATTGATTAATTTACGATATAAATAAGAAGTTACTGCTTACCGTTAGTTTAGGATAAATCTTATCACATTTGTAATTATCAAGTAGATTTTATCACATTATCAAGTTGCTTATGATAAATTTTATCACATTTGTACTTATCAAGTAGATGATGGGAAACAGATGAAGAACGCCCAAATAGATTATATAATGTTTTGAAGATTTTGTTAACAATAATTTTGGTTTTGAAATTTCAAACTTACAAAATTAATCTTATCACTAATTAATAAAAATAACAGGTTTTGAAATTTTGAAAGTAACCAAACTAATCTTATCACTAATTAATAAAGATAACAAACACAACAAAACCATAACTTAAAGATCGATTTAACAAGAAGTTGATTTTACTCAAATAACCCAAAATTTTGTAATTTAAGAAATTATTTAAAAAATTGAGACTATAGACCAATTCGTTGCCTTATCTCTATTAAGTTATACAATACAATTTAAAAAATTGATAAAAAAATCACATTGGCGGCATATATATACACAAAAAAATTGAAGAGAAATAACCTTAGGTCGGTGATGTCATTTCGAAAACAAAAAAGAGAAAAACCATAAAGGATCCCTAATATATATAATTGTAATAAATAATTGAAAATTTTAATTAGAATACTTTGAAAAAAAAACTAAAATAATGTAAATATTAAAATTGATCACATGTATGGGTAATTGAAAGATTGGCTTAGGATTTTATGCAAAAAAAATTAAATGAAGTAATTAATATTAATATATAGATTATTTAGTAATTTTTCGTTGAAATTGATTGTTTCTTAAACTTAATATATAGATTATAGCACGGGTAAAAGTTTTTTAATTTTTATTATTTTACTAATACTTAGTCAATTTTAAATAGATTTTATCAAATTTGATAAAACGTGTTCCACCAACACCACGAACAACCACTACGAAATAGCTTGCAAATTCTATCTACAAAAATCGCATAAATTTTCGGTTTGATGGTTCGATGTGGTCTCACGTTATTTATTTATTTATTAATTATGTGCACATCTTTTTGTTGTTGGTTCATTCAAATAACTTACAAATTTTATCTACCAAATTAAGTTTCAGAAAAAACATAAAGTCAACCGTGCATCGCACGGGTAATAACCTAGTACATAACTATACTAACATCAATCTATTATACCAACCAAAAATCCAACTTTGTAAAACTCATGCATTCCATTGACTGCCATCCCAAGGTCAATAAATTAAAACCAAAACCTTGTTTGGGTCACTGCCACAAAAATATACTTTCTGTATGTGTAATAACATTACCCATTTGCTTGAAGTTGGAGTACAAAATTTATAAAGTATATTATACATCACACTACTTGATTGATTATTCTCCAATAACTCCATGTGTTCAGTTCGTCACTCTCGTCGTTGCTTCTCAAAAAAAAAAAAAATCTTTTAATACTATATTGTTTATTCAACACTTCTCTTCATTCAACCCAATTCCAACAAGAAAAGAAAGTCCAATATATAATCAACACGACAAAAATCGAAACAAATCGTTTGGATACGAAAGGATCTTTACCTTGATTATGCTTTGCGTCACAACCGACTGGATCGATTTCTTCTACCGTCGACTGTCTCTCTCACCCATCCTCTCTCGGAAGAACTTCTTTGCTCCAAGTTTTTTAGCTCTCTCCTCTCTATGCTAGCTTTGGAATTGATTTTAGGATTTAGTTAAGTTTTGAGTTAAGAGGAAAGGGTTGTTTTTGGATTATCGATTGGTAGCCCCAATGCCTAGGACTCTCCGCTTCAACTCTCCGTAGAGTCTGCGTCTCTTCCCTTTCTTTTTTTTAAATTTATTTTGCTATGATTATTATTATGCTAAAATATTAATTGTTATTATTAGTTAAAGAAACTTAAGTTTGATGGGCCAAGCCCAACCTCAAAATATTATAGGTAATGTACACCAAGCCCACTAAAATTAAACTCAATGTACTAGGCCTAAACCAATTTTAATAAACTCCAAATTGAATAATTAAGCCCACAATAATTATTGATATTTGGTATAAATTAATAAAATAAAATTTATATTAATATAGAAAATTTGGGGTATTACAATGGCAATATTTAGTTCAGGTGAATATGGGTGGTTTACGGAACGAAGGACATCTTGTTGAAGATTGTCCTACTAATGCAAAGGTGGCTAAGGTGTGGTTGGATGATGACAAGGTGTTGTTTCCGAAGATTGTGAATTGTATTAGTAGAAAAATTATACTGTCTATGCAACACTGCAAAACAGTTAAGGAGCTGTGGACACTCTTGCATAAATGGTTCTCTGGAGCGAGCAATTTGAATAGGTTGTACAATCTATCACAAGAAGTTCATCATCCAAGTCAGAAAGGGAGGAGTATTATGGATTATTATTATGATTTCATGCGTATGAGCGAGGATTTCACTGCCGCTATGCCTATTTCTGATGATATTGAGGAGATGAAAGCTCAACGTGAGAAGCTGTTGATGTTTAGCTGGCTATCAGGATTGGAGAAAGAGTATGATATGGTTCGATCTCAGTTATTATCAAATAAATATTTGGGTACCTTGTCTGATGCCTTTGATAGACTTTTGACTGCGACGAGGAATGGTGAGTCATCACACGTGGAAGTATCTGATAAATCAGCATTAGTTTCACAAGGGAATGGTTATCGTGGAGGTAGAGATGGAGGTCGTGGTGGTTTTCGAGGTGGAACTCGTGGTGGTAGAGTGTCCGGAGGTCGTGGAGGACCTAGAGTGTGTTACAACTGTGGAGAACAGGGTCATTTTAAAAACCAGTGTCCTAAGCCTCTCACTCAGCAGCAATTGGAGTATCAGCAAAAACAACATTCTAGATTCGCTCATACAGTTTCGCAGAAATTCGAGCAAGTTTGTCAATCGGAGACCCATAATGTTGTTATGAATGATGAGGAGTTTGCCAGGTTTATACAGTACCAGATGTCTCAGCAGCCTTCTTCTTCCTCTTCCAAAGCAACTCTAGCCAAGTCAGGTAAACCCATAACATGTCTTTTGTCTTGGCCGGTAATTGACTCGGGGGCTCGATCATATGATCGAAATTCGAGTTTGTTATCTACTTATGAGTCGTCGAATAAGTTTACTACGGTTACTCTTGCTGATGGATCCTCTTCCAAAGTCTTGGGTAGTGGTAGTACTACTGCTGCTTCTTTATCATTGACATCTGTGTTATACTTGCCCAAATTTCCTTATAATCTGATATCCGTTAGTCAACTCACAAAGAGCTTAAATTGTTGTGTTTCTTTCTTTCCTGGTTATTGTCTTTTTTAGGATCTGAGGACTTGGGAGATTATTGGTAAAGGAAGTGAATCTGATGGATTGTACCTGCTCGATGAAGTTGTTGCTGCACACTCTTCTACCGTTGCTTCAGTTGCATGTCAAAGTACTTTGTCCCCTCTCCAACTACATTGTCATTATGGTCATCCGTCGTTACCTGTCCTAAAAAAATTGTGTCCTAAAATAGGGTCTATTTCTAGTTTACCTTGTGAGTCGTGTGAGTTTGCTAAACACCATCGTGTGTCGTATCCTCCTAGAGTTAATAAACGGGTTGCATCCCTATTTGAGTTAGTTCATTCTGATGTTTGGGGTCCTTGTAACGTACCTTCCAAATCAGGGTTTCGATATTTTGTTACTTTTGTGGATGATTATTCCAAAAGTACTTGGCTTTATTTAATGAAATCTAGAGATGAGTTGTTTCAGTTATTTTGCTCTTTTTGTGCTGAGATAAAAACTCATTTCAATTGTTTGGTTCAGAATCTTCGTAGTGATAATGCTAAGGAATACTTTTATGGTATTTTCTCCTCTTATATGTCTCAAAATGGAATCATTCATCAGTCTTCATGTATTGTCACCCCACAACAGAATGGTGTTGATGAACGCAAGAATCGCCATCTCTTGGAAGTTGCTAGGGCATTGATGTTTGAGATGAATGTTCCTAAGTCCTTTTGGGCTGATGTTGTTCACACTACTGCCTTTCTTATCAATCATCTTCCATCATCTGTTCTTAAAGGAGAAATACCATATTCTGTTCTTCGTCCATCGCAGTCGTTGTTTCACGTTTCTCCTAAAGTGTTTGGATGCACTTGTTTTGTTCAAGATGTTCGGCAACAGGTTGGTAAGTTAGATCGAAGAGCTCTCAAGTGTGTCTTTCTTGGATACTCTCGAACTCAAAAAGGATATCATTGGTATTCTCCGGATTTGGGTCGGTACTTAGTGTTTGCTGATGTCACTTTCTTTGAGTCTAGCCCATATTTTGGTCGGTCATCTTCTTCTGAGTCTGAGTTTGTCTCTCCCGATGATTGTCTCATTTATACATTGGTTCGTTCCCATAATCCTGAGGCTGGTGTTGATACTGAGGCTACTTCTCGCCCTTCTATAACTCAAGTGTATACTCGACGCACACCTGTTTCAATCCAAGAACCAGTCGTTGTAGATTCTCCAACAGATTCACTCCCGATACCGGTTCCCACGTCATCAGATCCGTCTCTTGATCTCCCTATAGCGCTCCGAAAAGGTACACGTACTTGTGTTCATCCTATCACCTCTTGTGTCTCGTATGCTCACTTGTCATATTCTTCTCGTTCATTTATTGTCTCTCTTGATTCCGTTGTCACCCCTAAAAATGTGTCTGAAGCTTTGTCTCATAGTGGTTGGAAGTCCGCTATGAAAGAGGAAATGCAGGCTCTTGAGGCTAATGAGACCTGGGACTTGGTAACACTTCCTGACGGTAAGAAGGCTATTGGATGTAAATGGGTGTACGCAGTTAAAATGAATCCTGATGGTACTGTTGCTCGGTTAAAAGCTCGATTGATTGCAAAGGGGTATGCACAAGTGTATGGTGTTGATTATACTGATACTTTTTCTCCTGTTGCTAAGCTCACTTATGTTTGTCTTTTGATATCGTTAGCTGCTTCTAATAACTGGGCCTTGTATCAGTTGGATGTCAAGAATGCATTCCTTCACGGTGATTTGCAGGAAGAGGTTTACATGGAGCAACCTCCGGGGTTTGTTGCTCAAGGGGAGTATGTGAATAAAGTATGTCGGTTACGAAAGTCGTTGTATGGGTTGAAAGCAGTCTCCGCGGGCTTGGTTTGGCGGTGATCTTTGTCGTGCTAGAGTTTGGGTTCTGAGAGATGCGTGTGATAACATTGTGTTCTTTTGGCAGACTAGCAGTGGTTGTATTGTTTTGGTTGTTTATGTAGATGATATTGTGATCACAGGTAGTGATGCACATGGTATTGAAGCACTCAAATCGTGTCTTCAAACAAAATTTCAAACTAAGGACTTGGGTACTCTAAAGTACTTTCTTGGGATCGAAGTGATACGGTCCAAGAAAGGGATCTTTTTGTGTCAAAGAAAATATGTCCTTGATTTACTTGAGGAAGCTGGAATGCTTGGAGTGAAACCGTGTGACACTCCAATGGATCCTAATGTCAAACTTGTAGTCGGAGAAGGGGAGATGTTTGAGGATCCAGAACGATACCGGACATTGGTTGGTAAGTTGAATTATCTTGTAGTAACTCGTCCAGATATTGCTTTTCTGGTGAGTGTAGTGAGTCGGTTCATGGCAACCCCTACTACTATACACTGGAATGCATTGATTTGAATTGTGAAATATTTGAAAGGAGCACCAGGTAGAGGTATATTGTATACGAATCATGGGCATACACGGGTAAAGGCATTCTCTGATGCTGATTGGGCAGGATCACGAGATGATGGTAAGTCAACTACAGGATATTGTGTGTTTGTGGGCGGAAATCTTGTATCTTGGGAAAGTAAGAAACAGACTGTGGTGGCGAGATCAAGTGTAGAGTCTGAATATCATGCTATGGCTCAGACAACCTGTGAACTTATGTGGATACAACAATTGATGGAAGAGATTGGATTTAAGGTTCCTTTGCATATGAGATTGTGGTGTGATAATCAGGCAGCCATGCATATTTCTACAAATCCAGTTTTTCACGAAAGGACTAAGCATATAGAGGTTGATTGTCATTTTATTCAAGAAAAGATCCAACAAAATCTTGTCTCCACCTCATATGTGCGTACGGGAGAACAACTAGCTGATATGCTCACTAAGGCTTGACAAAGTTAAGGGTGGATTATATTTGTAGCAAGCTGGGCATGATAAATATCTATGCTCCAGCTTGAAGGGGAGTGTTAGAAAATAAAAGTAGTTTGGTAATTGTATTATTAGGGTATATGTTGTATACATATATATGCTCATCGTTTAATAAGAAAAAGTCGAGTGACGTAGGATTTGTGGACTGCGAAGTACCCACCATGCCTGCTCTTCTCTTCTTCTCCTTCTTTATTTCTAATAACAATTATCAATAGAAAAGATGTATCACACATTGGTTATAAATTAAGGTTGGTTTTAAAAATAATATTATTACTAATAGAATAGATGTATCATACATTTGGTAGATGGTAGTGTTTGTTTTTAAAGTCTTTAGATATAAGACTTCTATCATTATTATCAATAGAATATTTATATTTTACATTGGTTAGAAAGTGATGTTGATTTTAATTTTAGATAAAAGACTTTTACTATTACTAGTAAGGTACACGTGCATTGCACGTGTTCTTAATGATTTTTGCGAAATGTTTTGCCTTCATTTTTTTGTTTACTTTTAATTATTATTTTTATATACGAAAAAATATATTTTTCTAAAAATTGTCCTTTATGAAATTTTAATGTATATTTTTCAAAAGAAATAATAAATATTTATATATTTATATATTTATATATATGTAAATATATACATACACATACATACATACATACATACATACATACATACATACATACATACATACATATATGTGTGTGTATATTTCTCATATGAATTAAATTAATCTTAAAAAAACTAAAGTGATATTTGATAGAAACTTTGATGAGATATTTACTTTTTTGGCCTAATTTTTATGGGGGTCAAAATGTGATTCGCTCCCAGAAGTATTTTTACTTAAATCTCACGTTGCACCCTAACCTATAAATTACGTGTCTCACTTTCATATACAATTTTGCTATTCATCTTACTGTGCCCCCTCACGTCCATGAGAGTTAATAATATTAATGAAAAATGACACATTGTATGTGACATGAGGATTATTTTGGTCTTTTTCCTTGGGTGCAAAGATAGATTTAGTTATAATTCTATCATTTAGTTAACAATTTGATATTTAAGATAAGTTTGTAATAAAAATTAATAAATAATTATTTCAATAATCAAAAAAATAATTGGAAAATTCTCATAATTAACTTTAAAGTTAACAAAATGTCCCAAAAATAAAATTTAAATTTTATTTAAGGTAAAATTACACTATTAGTCCCTGAACTTTAAGAAAGTCCATTAGGGAATGTACAACGTAAATGTACGCCACACACCAAAGAATGGAAAATTTGGACACTGACCCTAAATCCGTTAGTTGAAGTACCATAAAGTCAGAAAAATATGAGTTGTTTGTAACATCATCATAATAAGGGGGTCATATGAAAATTGCAAACAATTGCAATCCAATATTGGAAGAAGAATATGTCACCAACAAGCAAACTAACCCATATTTAAAGGTTAAAAAGAGATGTATAATTAGTTATAGCTTTTATCCCACATTAAAAAGATGAGAAACATTTTTAAGGTTTAAAAAAGATGTACACCAAAATAATTCCAAATTGGTTGGTGTGGAAAAGATGGTAAATTTTGTGGAATTTATATATATATATATATGGTCAAAGAATATATAGACACTTGGACACATGGACACTTGGGGCATCGTGGAGATTTGATTTAGAATTAATGTTAAATATGAAATTAACTTATTTATTTTTTGACCTTATTCAATGGTGAGTGATTTATTAAATTTATGATTATTTTTGTAATTATACATGGAAATGATTAGAAAATAATAAATTATTTGCTTGACCTTATTCAATGGGGAGTGATTTATTAAATATTATTTTTGTACAAATATTATTTTTTATCATGATAAACTTACTTGTTTGTCCTTAAATAAATTGTGGATGGTTTATTAGATGAAAGGTTAATTTTGTCCATACATTAATTTCTAAAAGACAACTCTCATTTTTATAGTAAAGAAGATAAATTTACTTGTTTGTCCTTAAATAAATGGTGGATGATTTATTAGATAAAAGGTTAATTTTATCCATACATTAATTTCTAAAAGACAACTCACACTTTTGTTGTAAAGAAGATAGATAGATATAGATAACATTTACCTATTTAACCTTATTCAATGGTGAGCGATTTATTAAATTTAGGGTTATTTTTGTAATTATTCATGAAATTGATTAGCCCATAACAAATTTGCTTATTTGATCTTATTCAATGGTGAGTGATTTATTATATTTAGGGTTATTTTTTTACAAACATTATCATTTATTATGATAAATTTTCTTGTTTGTCCTTAAATAAATGGTGGATGGTTTATTAGATGAAAAGTTAATTTTGGTCCATACATTAATTTCTAAGAGACAACTTACAATTTTATAGTAGAAATATATAATAGATAGAGATAAAATTTACTAATTTGACATTATCATTTATAATGACAATTTTTTAGTTATTATTCATGAAATTGATTAGCAAATAATAAATTATTTTTTGACCTTATTCAATGGGGAGTGATTTATTAAACATTATTTTTGTACAAATATTATTTTTTATCATAATAAATTTACTTGTTTGTCCCTAAATAAATGGTGGATAGTTTATTAGATGATTGATTAATTTTGTCCAAACATTAATTTCAAAAAGACAACTCACGTTTTTATAGTAAAGAAGATAAATTTACTTGTTTGTCCTTAAATAAACGGTGGATGATTTATTAAATGAAAGGTTAATTTTGTCCTTACATTAATTTATAAGAGACAACTCACACTTTTATAGTAAAGAAGATTACTAATACAAAAGATATCCTACATTTGTTAAAAAATGATGTTGGTTTTAAAAATCTTTAGATAAAAAACTTTTACTTTTATCATCAATATAATAGAAAAGATGTATCCCACATTATTTAGAAAGAGATTTTGGTTATAAATTTTTTAAAATAAAAGACTTCTACTATTATTACCAAATGAGGATATGTATTACACATTGGTTAGAGAGTGATGTTGATTTTAAAAGTTTACAATTATTAGCAACCGAAGATAAGTATTTTACATTGGTTATAAAAGTGATATTGGTTTAAAAAGTTTTTGGATGATGTATCTCACATTGGTTACAAAGAAATGTATCTCACATTATCTATAAATGAATATTAGTTATAAAAGTCATTAGATAAAGACATCTTTTGTTATTACCAATAGAAAATATGTATACCACATGGTTAGAATGTGGTGTTGGTTTTAAAGTCTTTAGATAAAAGACTTAAACTTTCATTACCAATAAAAATATAAAATAAGTATCTCACATTGTTTAAAAATGAATTTTAATTTTAATTTTTTTAACAAAATTACTTCTAATATTATTATCAAGTTAAATGCTAATTTTAAAAGTCTTTAGGTAAAAAAAATTACTATTATTATTAATAAAAAATATGTATCTCACATTAGCTAGAAACTTATATTAATTTTAAAAATATTTAGGTAAAAAATCGTTTAATAATAGTAACAATAGGAAAAAAAAATTATAACTATGAAAGAGATTAACAATCTATTTATAATATCCAAAAGTTATATTATTATAACAAAAAAATATTTATATCTTTTATTATGCCCATATGAAACACTGATTAGATAACTAGTTACGTAGAATACACTAAAGCTATAGAAGAATATGCCATAGATACTGATGGAGACAAATATGTGCATTTTAGCGAGAAAAATATGAAAGTAGCCTTTAACCGTTAAAAAAATGAGTTATAAACCGTAAATGTGTAAATATGAATCACCCAATCACTTTTAAATCCAGTTTGCGATTTTTGCAAAAAGATCAATCCAAAGTGAATGGGATCCTTCCATTATAAATACTACTCTCTCCGTCTCTAATTTATTATCTTGATTGACTCGACGCATCGTTTAAGAAAATCTATTTGACTGGATTATTAATATTGGTTTAATGTGTAGTTTCTTTTAAAACACATATGATGTGACTCATAATTTAAAGTAGGATGAAAAAGTAAGGATAAAGTGGTAAAAGTGATGTTCTAAAAAGGTAAGTTTCAAAGTAGATAATTATTTTAGGACGGACGAAAAAAAAAAGGAAGACGATAATTTAGAGATGGAGGGAGTACCTTTTTCACTAGGGGTGTGCATGGGCTCTAAACATACGGGCTTTGACATAGCCCAGTATGCGCCATCTAGCCATGGGCTTCAATTTTCAATGCCCAGTATAGTGGGCTTCATGCGGGCATAAAATTGATGGGCTTTCATGGGCTTTTGGGCATTACACGGCACGCTTTGATGGGCTTATGGATTGAATTATTTGTTTTGATATTTTTATACCTATCAAACCTTGGGCTTTAAAATAATTTCAATGCATATCGTTTATACCCATAAAAAATTTAAACTAGCATGAATAGTTTTTAGAGATTAAATGAAATAATCATTTATTCTCCCAACTCTAAAGTTCTCAACCTTAAAATTTTCAAGTCACAACTTAAACTTTAATATTAAAAGACATAAATTAAAAATTAAAATTACAAGTCCCAACTACAAATTTAAAATTACAAAGTCCCAACTTCAAATTTAAAATTATAAGTCCCAACTTCAAATTTAAAATTACAAGTCCCAACTTCAAATTTAAAATTAAAAGTCTCAACTTCAAAATAAATTGGAATAGTCAAAAGCTAGCAAAAAGTCGGATGAAACCAAAAATCCATCATCTTGAGGTCAAACATCCTTCAATCCATCAACTTGAGTAACCATGAAAAATCATCTACATGAAACCAAAAAAGTTACATAAAAATTATGAAACAAACTAAAAAAACAACAAATCAAATAGGCAAAAGCTAGCAAAATGTTACCTTTTTAAATTTATCTTCACCAATCAATCCTCATCAAAACAATTTGCACGAAACTTGGGTCGACTTTTCAATTCATCTATAAGATAAATCAAATTAAATGTCAAATAAGAAAATCAAAATGACAAATACATAAGTAAAAGTTAATAATAATTGACAATTTTTTACCTAATTCAATCTTCTCAAGTTGCTCTTGCAATTCCTCCAAAACTTGAGCTTGTATAATTTGACTCTCAATATCAACCGAAGTATTACGAATCCAATCTTGTGCACATATCAATGCCTCCGCCGTCTTAGGAGTAAGGGAACTCCTAAAAGGATCTATGACCCTCCCGGTGCTAAATGCCGACTCACTAGCAACGGAGGAAATTGGCATAGCCAAAACATGCCTAGCAATTTGTGAAAGGATTGGGAATCTCGAAGAATTGTTTTTCCACCAAATTAACAAATCAAATTTTTCACTCATTAATTTTTCATTTTCAACATGGTCCCCCAAATAAATGTCAACTTCCGTTTTCCCAACTTCATTTTCTTCCTCAAGATGTTTTAAGAAACCATCTTCCAAATCATCAAGTTCCATTTTACTTGCACTTGAGGAAGTAGTACCATCACCCAAATTTGTTTTCACCTCTTTACTTTTATAATGATCATACAATTCAATCAAAGTTTTCTTCACTCTTTCCCCCATTTCTTTAGCTCTTTCACTATTCTTCCCATAAATTCGATTAAAACAATAATTCACATAAGCCATTTTATGACGAGGATCTAAAACCACGGCAACATGCAACAAGTAATTCATATTTTCCATGTTATCCCAATACTTGTCATATTTCGCCCTCATTCTTATAGCAATGTTTCTTGCAACTATATCATCATTGTTCATACACATTTTTCCCAACTTACAATGCAAAGACACAAGCTCACCAAAAAATACATTGGATGTTGAATACTTTGACCCCGAGATTTTCAATGTCATTTCATAAAATATTTGCAAGAAATCAACAAGATGACTAACTTTTTGAAAATCCTCAACCGTTGGTGCCCCCACAACCCTTGCTTTCTTTTTCTTCCTTGTTCTTGTATTATCTTCAAAAATTTCCTCATCCCCACCAAAAAGTAATCTACATACTTGAATCTTTACCCATCTTATCAAAGACTAAAGCATATTTTGTGGCGGTTTCTAGCATTAAGTAGGTGGAATTCCACCTAGTATCAACATCAAGAGATAATTTTTACTACACTTTATGCCAACTTTTTCAACACATGACTCAAACTTTGCAAGCCTTGGGAGAAGACCTCACATATCTCACGGCATTTCGAATCCTCACAATTTCCTCCATATGTTCCTCCAAACCATCTCTCACAACAAGATTGAGAATGTGGGCACAACATCTCAAATGCAAATACTTACAATCTAATATGGAATTTGACCCACTAAGTTCATCTTTCAAAAACTTAATGGCACCATCATTAGATGAAGCATTGTCAACCGTAATTGTGAAAATTCGATCAATACCCCATCTCTCAAGCATTCATTAACCAATTTCCCAATTGTTATCCCCATGATTAGCAATTGGACAAAAGTTTAAGATTTTTTTCTCAAAGTCCAATCATCATCTATCCAATGAGTTGTGAGACAAGCGTAGTTGATGTTTTGACATGAAGACCAAGTATCCGTAGTAAGAGAAACTCGTTGTCCCTTCAAAAGAATTTTTAATTTTAATGTCTCTTCCTTGTAAATTTTCAAGCAATCTCTAGCAACCGTCCAACGAGAGGAATTTTGAAGTTGGGGTTCAATTCCCAAAACATCTCCCTAAGCCCCTCATCATCCACAATACTAAAAGGCTTATTATCTTTTATGCACATCGCTGCAAGAGTTCTTCTAGCCCTATCTTGATTAAATGAATAATTTGTGATGCTAACTCCAACTCCATTACCCCCTCTTTTTAGTTCACTCTTGAGCTGCAAAGTCTTTGTCTTTTCCATCTTTTATAGTCCCCTTTAAACCCACAAAACAAGGTGATGTTGTACAAGTTTGCTTTAAATGTCTCCCCATAGCATTTGTTCCATTCTTAATAGGATCGAAATTAAAGGGTTTCTTGCAATAGGTACAAAATATCTTCTTAGGATAAGGTTTAGTCTTCGGCCTCTTCAAATGATCCCACACCCATGAAGTGACTTTAGGATCACAATCATTCTCCCCATCTAAATCAATCTCAACTTTTTCAATAGTTTTCTTTTCTTTCTCAATAATTTCTGTTTCCATCTCTGAAAAAAAATCAAGACAAGACACAAATAAATCATTTAAGGCAAAACCCATAAAGCAAATTCATTTCAAAAATATAAATTATTAGGCCTTATGAAGAACAAAAAAATGAATGGCGAAGATGAAAAAAAAAAAGAACTGATGATAAAAAAAAAAGAACTCATGATCAAAAAAAAAATTAATTGATGATCAAAAAATAGGAGATATATTGGGTAACTACTGCGCTCCTAATACAAGGATAACCTATATGCATAATAAAATTCAAGATCCAAGTATGAGAAAAAATAAATTTAAATGCAGAGCCCTAATTTTGCGAGGCAACTTTTGACAAAAAAGGTTCGACTCTCCCAGGGCACACACCAAATATATACATGTAACTTAAACTCGCTTTGCTGCAAAAACAATATCAATAACTTTCTACCAGATTCTTCAATCCAACAATCAAGACTTTTACCATTGCTTTTGGGTTGCATGCAAAGTTTCTGAAAGTATTCATCCATAGTCACATTTTTATAATTTTTTAAAACTTCCTCGACCTGAATGGAGAGAGAGAGAGAGAGGGTACCGTCGATCTTGAAGACTTCAGTCGCCGGAGAAATCGTCAAACACGAAGTGTAGACATAGATGACCGATCTAAGGGGAAGGAGGGCTCAACACTTGACTAAAAACGAGAGCGATGGAAAATTGAAAAGAGTGCTTGCCGTTGCCGTTGGCGTTGCCGTTCGTTATTAAACGGAGTCCTCTTGTCGCCTTGCATGCAGAGGTCGGGCAGTCTACTTGAACACTCGGAGCCGTGAAATGTGGCGGAATCTGAACAGTGAATCTTGAATGAATGAATGATGCCGTCATTGCCGTGACTTACTATGTCTAATTGTCTACTATTGTAACGCCCCAAACTCGGGTCCCACTACATGGGCCCACATCTGGCCACGTCACTACAAATTCAAACTAGAAATAAATACTAACTTAAAACAATATCTAACTAATATTACAAAGTCTCCAATTAAATCTATCATCAAATAAATTTCGGGTCAAGTCTACTAAAAATTGATCTGTCTTCAAAAACTTCCAACACATAAAATATTTATAACCTAGAAATCTTGATTCTTGCGGGCAGATCTCACCTCAAACTTAGTCTTTAATATCAACCTGGAAGAAGAGGATTGTGAAGGGTGGCGAACTTCGGTAAAGAGATCATACGCCGCCCCTCGGGTTTCTAGGGAGGGGTGACTGAAATAAACATGATATACGTAAGCAGTTTAGATATTTGACAAATTCAAAAATCAAAGATAGGTAGAAAGGCTTAAAAATCTTTTTTTTTTTTTGAGAGTTTCAAACAAATTTGTGCATTCTTGTCCCCATGGGTAATAGCAGAATATCAAAATATTTATTTAGAATCACATAAGGGTCTTTTTGCCAAGAACCAAATCCCAGAAGGGTACACAAATCCCGTAGGGTACACGAATCCCGTAGGGTACACAAAATCCCGAAGGGTACAGAATCCCAAGGTACAATATTAAGGTATATCCGGATAACCGCACTCACGAGCCAAGTGGTGCAATTTCAATTATTTCAATGTTGTCACGAAAATCCAGTGACGGGTTGTTCATACTTAGTGATCATAAATAATTTCAAAACATAAATAGTGCGTTAACGTGCTATAATCAAAACATAATTAAT
>CM028384.1:19605238-19646714 GCA_013146195.2 Codonopsis lanceolata | reverse complement strand
CCATCGAAGCCGGATTGATTTGGTCCCGCATAATATTAATCATCCCGATGTGGCTTGCCATCGAAGCCGATTGATTTGGTCTCGCGAGCATATTAATGCATCCCGGCGGCGTGACTTCATCAGAGTTGGATTGATCAAACGCATAATATCATTAAATGCATCCTGATGACAGTGCAGCACGTAGTTTGATTGATTTGGTCGCATATCAAAATGCATCCGACGTGGCTTGGCATCGAAGCTGATTGATTTGGTCCCGCATAATGTTGTCACGTGATCCCGATGCCGAGGGCTTGGCATCGAGAGTTTTTGATTGATTTGGTCTGCATAATCTTGTCAAATGCATCGATCTTGAGGCTTGACATTAGAGTTTTACGGATTGATTTGGTCACATAATATCTTTGTCAAATAAATCGATGCGAGCTTGGCATCGAGTTTACCGGATTGATTTGGTCTGCGTAATCTTTGCGGATCACTTTTGTCTTCATGGCATTTTGTCGTTTTGACAAGCAATTTGTAGTTTTATGAAATGTCAAAAATTAATGATCCAAATGAAAACATGTTTTTTGAAATTGTACCTACTTGAAAATTCACTTTAATATTTTAATATTGATTCATAATTAATATTTACTTAATTATTTTTGGTCCACTTAACTTTAAGATGATTAGGGTTAGAATACCTAATAAATGAGTATAAAAAAAGTATTTGGAGAGAAGGTTTTGATTAGGGGTAGGAATATGCTAATAATGCGGTGTAATATTTTTGTATATTTCGTGTACATAGGCGTATATCATTTTGATGCATATTTATACAACTTTTACTTATCAAAAAATATCTATTGGTGACAGTTGGTTGCTCGAGTCACCTTTGTATGTTTATTTTCATTTGGATTCTCGCCCCTTTGAATTGAAATTTGATAATCGCTCCGCTTATCAATATTTGAACAATGAATTTTGAATACTTGAAATATTCATCTCCGATTTGTTTCAGTTAACTCCTCCTTAGTAACAGATGGGGATTGTATATGAACTTATCGAGATTGTTCGCTCATCTTTTCTTTTAGATAATGAGTGAGATCTATTAGAGAATTTTGGCCCGACTTGACTAAGATGGTGGTTATGAGATTTCTAGATCTAGACTTTTATTTAATTACGTGATGATAGATTTATCAAGTATGTTTGACTTTTATTTAGTATTGAATTTTGTAGTACATTGTCTTGGGTTTTATCTTGACTTGAGTTAAGGGATGTTTTAAGGTTTATTTATGATGAGTTTGAGAATGTTTATAATTTAAGTTAGGATTGTTGGTGACGTGTCCAAATTGTGGGACCGCAGTCTCGGATTGAGTTTGGGGTGTTACATATTGGTATCGAGAGCTTAGGCTTCGATCCAAGTGGTCTTAGGATTTAGAAAGCTAAAGAATATGAATTGACGATAGGATATGATTATGATACTTGCATTAAGTTGTGATTATAACTAAGTGCTTGTTTGGTGGAGCGTTTTGATCAAAACGCAGTAAAAACGTAGCTTTTCTTTTAAAAGTGTTTTAATGCGGCTTTTAAAATGCAACTTTTTAATGTGGAGCGTTTTAAAACACTCCAATTTGGAGCATTTTAAAAATGTGTTACATTTATAACTATTTTGTTTATAAAAATAGCGTTATGAAATAATTTTCCAAAGATGTTTACAAGAAAAAAATTACGTTTGAAAATGATGTGTTTTAAAACGATGTGTTTAGAAAAAATTGTGTTTTCAAAACGCCGCACTAAGACAGGAGCTAAGTGATGATTTAACTAATGATTAAGGAGATGATTAAAAACTGATGTACTCTGTAGAAACGATGGTTTGGAAGTCGCTGCTTCACCTCCGACCGAGGATACCGGCTAGGACGCATCATAAGTTAATCAAGATGAGGAACCATTGAAAAGTAGAAGGAAGAGAAGAGAGAGTTAAAGGCCTAGTTGCGAGGGCAAATAAGCTAAGGGATTCCCAGCACAAACCTCATGATGAAATTACCGAGGCTAAGGTGCGCAACTAGGAGATGCACGTTAGGCTCTGCGAGACTCAAACGTAATATTGAGGAAGTGTGGGACGCCCTCCGACCGACATATAGAAGAGGATCTATACTTCGAGGAAGAGGCGAGGATGAAGAAGGTGTCTACATTGAAGTATATGCCAACTCCGTAGCTCACATGGGTGCGGAGGTTAGCACTAATGTTAAGGGTCGAATCACCCAATCGAAGAGGAAGATGAGACATAAAGTTAGATAGGACATTACTCCTACATTAGTTATTTCATTTTATAGTCATCCTAGTCATTAAGTTTGTTTAGGTGGTTATTTTAGTTATAAGACATGGAATACACTACATGTATTCAATTTTGAAATGTTGGCAAATTTTGATAATTAATTAATTTTGAGGATTAATTTGGATTTTCATCGATATTCCTTGCAACTATATTTGGTATTGCTATATGTTTTGAGTGCATAAGATCATAAGATGAGTTTTGGATGAAATTGATGCTACATAACAATTATGTAAGTTGTTTCCATTTACGCCATGCCGCTTAGCGAAAGCACCATTTTCAGTGTGATAGAATTTCGTACATTATTTGACACCATTGTTTATATCTTAGTACTAAGTATTAAGCATACCAAAGATCCTCCAGATTCACAAAGATAAGGATACCAAGTATCCTCCGTGATTCACATCATAAGGATACCAAATATCCTCCGATTCATAGCACAATTCTCGCCATTTACGCTTTCAGTATTTGTAGGAGTTGACATTGTAAATATGGTTATTATTTTATGATTAGAAATGATTAGGTATATCTTTTATATTTTGTATTTTATTCATGTAAATCTCTAGCCTAAAGATTAGCATCCAAGTTGTATATATTTGAAAAGCCAGTATCAATAAAATTCACGTTTTGCAATCTCTTTATGGTATCAGAGCAAGACGATCATAATTTTTCTCCACCACCGCAACCCTAATCTGCCGCCTACCGCTTCTGCATGGCTGCTCAAACCTCCTCTGCACTGCCCAACCCAGCTGAGCCAAACCACCCTATTCTCCTTGTCAACCTTGCTAACTGCAAGACCCTAACACCCCTCACCTATCTCGCTTGGTCCTCCCAAGTTACCTCCATCCTTTTTGGCCTTGATCTCCTTCAATTCGTTGATGGCACTCACCCACAACCTCCGAAACCATCAAATCCGATGGTAAGGACATCCCCAACCCCGCCTCATTACTTGGAATAGGCAAGATCGCCTTATCCTCGGTGCTCTTCTAGGTGCCCTAGATAATTACATTTGCCCCCTCGTTTCTCATGTAACCACATCCAACCAAGCTTGGATCATTCTAAAGAAAACCTACGCAAATCCCTCTCGTGCCCACATCCTTCAATTAAAAGACCACCTTGACTCCATCACTAAATCCAACCTCACAATCACTGACTACATGCAAACCATTAAGTCTTGCATTGATAAACTTGCCCTCTTAGGCAAACCTATGGATCCAGAAGATGTTGTTGCTAAGGTTCTCAAGGGCTTAGACTATGATGCTTTCAAACCCATCATTGACTCCGTTAGGGCTAGGGACAACCCAATATCCTTCGAAGCCCTCCACGAAAAGCTCATCCACCATGAACTCACCCTAAAACAACTATCCTCCCCCACCACACCCGTCTTTCCTGCCTCTGTCCATGCTGCCTTCTCCCATCAGCCACACACCCAGCCTCGGCATCCCACCAATCAGCCTCTCCTTCCCACCCTCCTCACAACCGCAACACCACTCCTACCCCTTTAAGGAAAGTGCCAATATTGTCGCCTTGTGGGTCATGTCATCTCGCAAGGTGTCGACAATTCAAACGAGATTTCCCTATGGTTACCTTCCCTTCTCCCCTTCCACCCACCGCCCATCTCGCCATACTCAACCCCACCTCGGCCCAAGCTCATACGCCACTTCCTCTCACCCTCCGCCCCTTGGCTTGTGGGACAATGAGCCACAAATCATATCACAAATGATCTCTCTACTCTCTCCCTCCATCACCCCTATGATGGCACCGACGATGTTATCATCGGAGATGGATCCTCCCTCCCCATCTCTAATATAGGTTCCTTCTCTTACCCTATTTCTAATTCTTCTCTTGTCTTTAATCATGTACTGCATGTTCCCTTAATTTCCCGAAATATCTTGTCCGTTTCTCAATTTTGCAAGGATAATAATGCCACTATCTCATTCTCACATTCTTCTTTTTTCATAAAGGAAATCTCGACCAACCGCATTCTTCTCCAAGGAACATGTGATCGTGGTGTCTACACATGGAATCCTTCATTCTCTCCTCAAGCTCACACTAGCTCTGCCTCAACTCTCAAGTCTTGGCATCATAGACTAGGCCACCCCTCCCCCCTATTGTTTCGTTTTTGAATAATAAATTTTCATTATCAATTCCTAGTGGTTCCTTTACTTTTTGTGATCCTTGCAATATTAATAAAAGTCATAAGCTTTCGTTTTCTACTTCCTCTCTACATTCTCACGCACCACTTGATTTAATTTTTTCGGATGTATGGACATCTCCCGTACACTCCTATGACAATTACAAATATTATGTCATCTTTGTTGATCATTTCACTAAATATACTTGGCTATATCCTCTTAAACACAAATCTGACACCTTTTCCACCTTCAATAGGTTTCGTGCTTTAGTTGAGAAATTTTTTGACAAACCCATTCTCCAAGTTTTCTCCGACAACGGTGGCGAATATCTCAAACTTACTCCGTCTCTTCTTAACAATGGCATTTCCCATCTCACATCCCCTCCACACACCCCCGAACACAATGGCTTTGCCGAACGTCGCCATAGACACCTCGTTGAAACTGGCCTCACCTTGCTATCACATGCACACCTTCCTCTAAAATTTTGGCCTCATGCTCTCACTACCGCGGCTTACTTAATTAACCGCATGCCCACTCCCACCCTTCATAATGATTCACCATTCCTCCGCTTATTCAAAACTGCCCCTAACTATACCAAACTCCGCTCATTTGGGTGCCTTTGCTACCCGTGGTTACGCCCCTATGCTCCACACAAACTAGCCCCCAAATCCACTCCATGCATCTTCATTGGCTACTCCTCCTCCCAAAGTGCTTACCATTGTTTAGACCCAACCACTAACCGTATATATACCTCTCGCCATGTCAAATTCTTTGAAACCGAATTTCCCTATACCACACTTACCTCCACCACACCCTCACAGTTAATGTCCCCAAATGAATGGTGTTCTCTTACAATCCCAATCCTCACAACCTCCCACCCCTCCCCACCTGTTGCTGACCCGCAAACCCCTCCCCCACCCTCTGCCGATCCCACTCCAGACCCTACAGCCGCCTCCCAGCCCGCTAATCCCCCTGCCAACTTGTCCCCAGCTGCCACACCCACTCCCGCTAAAACACTATCCACCTCCCTGCCCCCCAACCCTCCTCCAGCCCGAACTATTACTACCAGGCTGTCCAACAACATCAGAAAACCCAATCCCAAGTATGCCTCTCTAGCTACACTGACCAATCCTACCTCTCTCCCCACCTCCACAAAACAGGCCCTTGCCACTCCTCACTGGCATGCCGCCATGCGTGAGGAATATGATGCCCTCATGCGCAACAATACTTGGAGTCTTGTTCCCTCTTCGGAAGCACCTAATATCATAGGGTGCAAGTGGGTTTTTCGTGTCAAATACAATCCTGACAACACCATCTCCAAATATAAAGCCCGTCTTGTGGCAAAGGGATTCCACCAACGGCCCGGGCTTGACTACTCTGACACTTTCAGTCCCGTAGTTAAACCGGTGACCATTCGTCTCATTCTTTCTCTTGCAATTACTCAAGGTTGGTCTCTTCGCCAACTTGATATAAACAACGCTTTTCTACAAGGTCATCTTTCTGAAACAGTTTTTATGTCACAACCCCCAGGCTTTCTAAACACTTCCGACCCTTCTCTTGTCTGTCGGCTTTCAAAAGCCATCTATGGCCTTAAACAGGCCCCCCGTGCGTGGTACACCGAACTAAAATCATTTCTCATTTCCTTTGGCTTCACTCCTTCACTTTCGGATTCATCTCTCTTCACCTACACCACACACTCGAGTCGTCTTCTTCTACTTGTCTACGTCGATGACATTATTGTCACTGGCCCTTCCGACTCACTTCAAATGTCCTTCATCACAACCCTTGCTTCTCGCTTCTCCCTAAAGGATCTCGGTCCTCTTTCTTATTTTCTAGGAGTTGAGGTCACACCAAATTCTCAAGGTCTTCTACTCTCTCGCCTCTAAATACATTATCTTGATCTTCTTGTCAAATACAACATGGATAACTCAAAACCTTCCTCAACCCCCATGAACTCCTACCCCCCCTCTCGCCTCTCTAGGACGCCCATCCGCAATCCTCGACGACTACCGTGCCATTGTTGGGAGTTTGCAATATTTATCACTCACTGTCAGGACATTGCTTTCCCGGTCAATAAACTTGCTCAATTCATTCATCATCCTCAAGAAAATCATTGGGCAGCTTTCAAACGCCTTCTTCGATATCTACACGACACTATTCATTTCGGTCTTCAACTCTTCAAAATCTCCTCCGTCCTTCATGCTTTTGTGATGCCGATCGGGCCGAGATAAGGACGATTTTATCTCCACCACCGGTTTTTGGTTTACCTTGGGCGCAATCTCATTGTTTGGTCTTCCAAGAAACAACGAGCCCTTGCTCGCTCCTCAACGGAGGTGAATTCGAGCCGTGGCGCTACTACAAATGAACTTATGTGGGTTCAAAACCTTCTCTCTGAACTCACTCTCACACCCGCAGCCTCTCCAGTCATTTACTCTGACAATCTCGGAGCAGCTAACTATTCTGCCAACCCCATCTTTCACTCTCGTATGAAGCATCTCGCTCTTGCATTCCATTTTGTGCGCGAACAAGTTCAACAGGGACGGCTCCGAGTTCAGCACATATCTGGTCACAACCAACTTGCAGATGCTCTCACTAAGCCGTTGTCCCGAGTTCGTTTCCTGTCACTTATTTCCAAGATTGGACTCTATTCCAGCCCGTCCAACTTGAGGGAGCATATTAAGGATACCAAAGATCCTCCAGATTCATAGCATAAGGATACCAAGTATCCTCCAGATTCACAGCATAAGGATACCAAATATCCTCCAGATTCATAGCACAATTCTCGTCATTTCTGTTTCAGTATTTGTAGGAGTTGACATTGTAAATATGGTTATTATTTTATGATTAGGAATGATTAGGTATATCTTTTATATTTTGTATTTTATTCATGTAAATCTCTAGCCTAAAGATTAGCATCCAAGTTGTATATATTTGAAAAGCCAGTATCAATAAAATTCACGTTTTGCAATCTCTTTACTAAGTGGCATGTGGAGATCGCGCTGGTATTCGTGGTTGTGGACGTGGTAGGGTATTACAGCTGGTAGAGTCGTTGAGGACTCCACTTCCAAAATTGTGGGGGAAATTGGTGTACCCCCACCAAACGTGAACGCCAATACACCTGAAGTGTTCCAACCAAATATGAACGCTAATGGACCTCTACCTAGTAGACCTTACCCTTTTGACCTTGCTTCAGACTATAGCACAAGCCGTTGTGGTAAATAGGAACCAGGAAAATGCACTAGCCCCAGCTCAACCTACAGGCAAGGACCCACTAGAAAGTTTTCAGAAGCGCAACCCACAAGCATTTACAGGGAGTGGTTGAATCACATCAGGAAGATCCTTAAGACGATGACATGCACAAGTGAACGACAAGTCAAGCTTGTAACCTTTGTGCTTCAGAGAGAAGCTAGTGAGTGGTGGGATTCCGAGAAGACTACACGAGTCTCAGGGTGTTGAAGTGATCACTTGGGACATATTTGTGGCATTCAACAAGAAGTATTTTCCACCAAGTATGAAAGATAGGAAGTTGGTGGAATTTTTTAACCTTGAGCAAGGGAAAATGATCGTTGACGAGTACAACACCAAATTCATCGAGTTGTCAAAATTTGCTCCAACCCTTTTTGCTGATGAAAGCTAGGAAGTTTGAAAGAGGTCTAAATAGCCAGATTAGTTATAGGTTGACTCCTCTTCAATTACCAACCTATACTGAAGTGTTGGACAGAGCCCGTGTAATGGAACAAGAGTCGGTACTGAGTTTGGGGCGTTATAGTTAGATCTTGCAAATTGAAACATGGCATTTCAAAATATAAAAAGCTTTTATGTAGGGCTATTCACTTTCTTTGGCTTGTTATCAATGAAGAAGTATAAGAGCAAGAAGCTTTTTTTGATTGCCCCTTATCTCCTTAGATCTTTAGAATTCTTTGTTTGTTGGAATGGTGTTTCGCGGCACTAGTAGTGCATTAATGCTGGCCAGCTAGTTGAATGTTAGGTCGGGTTTTATTTACTTATTTTACCAAGCGTTGGTACCCTATTAAACAGTTTTCCAGGGGTGGGGGAACTTTCTCATACACTTGTCTTTATTGTCTTATATTGTGAATGTCTTGGCCTTGTTTTGTCGTGCAGTCGGTAATACTGTAATGCTTTCTATACACTTCAAAAGGACTCCTAGATATGTCCATGTAAACTTCAAACGGATCCCTAGATATGAGCATGTGGTGATGGTTCAATATGTGGTTGTGACTTGTGCGGTTGTCATGTGAAAGTTTTGGTTATATGTTAGGAATTAGAACATGGAACTCTAAAAAAAGCTTTTAGGTAGTGCTATTCACTTTCTTTGGCTTGTTATAAAAAAAGAAGTGCAATTGCCCCATATCTCCCTAGATCTTTAGAATCCTGTGTTTGGGTGAATGATTATTAGGGGCGATAACAGTCATCTATGTTGGGCCAGCTAGTTGGATTTATTAACTTTATGTTACCATGCATTAGGACTATTAATCAGATTTCCGAGGTATGGGGGGAATTGTCACCTATGTTCTTGGTAAGACGAGTTTGTTTTTTCGTCATGTATATGCGGTCATTTAACTTTTTCATATGCTTGTCTTTCCTGCTATTAATATGGCAATATTTTGACATCAGTTCGTAACACTTTCTTTAAACTTCAAGGCCTTGTGTCGCCAAAAATGTATTTGGAAAGGAAATTAGTTATTGAAATCTTGGAATTAATTCCTAAAATTTAAGGAATCACAATCCTTATGCAAGTGAGATTTGGATTGCTAATTGTTGAAATTCATGTGAAAAGACTATTATATCCTTCTAACTCTTCCCATCTTATTTAACTTATTAATAATAATTGTTTGATATGGTTCCAATTGTCTACCAATTATGTTTCAAATATTTAAAATTTTCACCTAAATTGAAAAAGAATGACAACTTGATATTTTGTAGAGCAATAACAACGTTAATGTCTAATTTCAATCTTGAAAGTAATTAACAAGTACTTGTCTATTTTGGGGGTATTGTTGTCGATTGTCTTAATTTTGTCATTGCATTCCAAGTTGTTTTGTTTCTAACCAAACAATATAGTAGAAATTTATATTATATTGGTAATCACATTCCTTATCTTACTAAACACTTTTTAGGAATCATCTTCCCCTCTATTTCCGTGGAATCTCATTACTAGTAATTGATTCCACGAAATTGATTCCATTTCCGCGTAACACTCGAGGCCCACAAATAAGGATCCCTAGGCATAAGCATGTGGTGTGGTGGTTCAATTTGTGTTTGTGACTTGTGAGATGGTCATGTGCAAGATCTGGGTAATTAAAACAAGGCACTCTTAAAAAAAAGCTTCAGGTTGTGCTATTCACTTTCTTGGGCTTGTTATAAAAAAGATGTTGAAGAGCAATAAACTTTTTTTTATTTCCCTTTGTCTCCCTAGATCTTTAGAATTCTGTATTTGGGGGATTGATGATTGAGGGAATTAGTAGGGCATCAATGTTGGGCCTGCTTGTTGAGTGTTATGTCTGTATTTATTAGCTAATGTTACCAAATACTTGTATCTAAATTAATTTCTCAATTTTTCTTTATTAAATCATTTAAAAGGTAATTTTTATTGGTAGGTTTGGTCATCCTTTTGGTTTGCAAGCAACGCAATTGTGCAATCACTATTCCTCCACAAGAGCTTTCTCGTAGGATCATTTAGATTTTCCTACTGGCTGATGTGGTTGGTTCCTCATTATGGTCTTCTAAATAGAAAACTTAGAAATTGGTTGCAAAAGAATGTCAAGCCTAAGTAGTTTGGTGCGCGGAAAATAATAACTATAACAGATATTTACATCTTGTTATCCTTGTTGAGTCCAGTTTTTCCATCTGATTTAGAAATGATTCATATTTTGCTAAGTGAGAGAATATTTGTGTTTCCTCCCCCTTATGTCTTATGCCTTGTGCCTTTAATCATAAGCCCATGTGGAAACATTGCTCTTTAGGGAATGATTTTTGGACCATACAAGTTGCCAAATATCCTTCTCGTTTCAAACCCTGATAATCCAAAATTGATATATGTGAATGTAGATGTTGGGTTTATGATAGTTAAGGGAGCGTTCTTAATCCGGTGCTACAAGCTTCTTTTGTATATTCTAAGTTTTGGTTTGTTAAAGTTTTTTAGGAAAAATTTTAAATCCCCAACACTAGTTAGGGATGAGTGTGGTAATGTGAGTGATGGGGTTTTCTGTGCTATATATGCAAGAGATAGTTCTGAAACATAACTCTATGGAGGATGTACCCCCTAGCTCATTGTATTGTGTTGGAGGCTGCATGTTCATCGTGACAAAAACAAGGCTACTGATTGTCTCGCGAAGTATGCTATCGAAATCTTGCGATTATGTGATCGCTATGGAATTTGAGATGAAAGTTTCAGGAGAAAAGAAGAGTTTGTTGCTATGGAATTTGGGATGAAAGTTTCAGGAGAAAAGAAGAGTTTGTTGCTTTTGAAGACGATGTGGAGAGTAACTCGGGGCATGTTGTTTCAGACAAAGAAAATGATTAATTGGGTGATCAGCTTTCAGACTTCTATCTTGAATTTGTTGCTTTTGAAGACGATGGGGGCGTTGTTTCGGATAAAGAAAATGATTAATTAGGTGATCATCTTTTAAGACTCCTATCTTTTTGTAGAATAATGAGTTCTTTTTTGTTAACCATTGAAGGTATGATATTTGGAGTCCCGTTGCATCTCTTCCCTCTTTTTTGCTTTGTGTGTTATCTTTATTATTGGTTTGGTGATTGTTTTTATTTATTTCTTTCTTTGTTTTCCTTTTTAATCTTTTTTATTTGTAGGGTGATTTCTGCCCCCTCTTCCGAAAACAAGAATGCACTAAAAGCAGCAACTTTAAGTCTTTAACAGCACAAGTTCTATGTCATCACTCCCATTCCTCGCATTAGTATTTGTACGCGGATACATAAACTAGTTTCTCGCAGCTGCTACGATCACTCTACCGGCACCTATGAACTCAAGAAAAGGACTGGGATTCCATAGTGGATCACAACTCCTTCTGTAACTGTAAGTGTAAGAGTGGATTCCATAGGAGGGGATTCCATAGAAAGGAACAACATTCAAGGAAAAGAAAGAATATTTAGTGAAGTAAATCTGGAGGATGTGAGATGGTTGTCAAATGATGGAAAGAAGGTGAAATGAAAATAATATAGGAATTTTTACTAACAGTTATAAATTTGGCGATCTGATTACATCTTTTTAAAGTTAAAATGTGACAAGTTTTTGGATTTATACTTACCTATTTTATACTATTTCCTCACGTTTGCCAAATCTTTATTTAAAATGTCTCTTTGGTTATATACATTTCAGAATGAAGAATTTGCTCATGAACGAAAATACGCTTTCTTGGAGGAGCTTGAGATGGTCTGTTTGGTTAAGTTTGGGCACTCAAACTGTGCAAGTGGCTTCTAAAATGAATCTCTGGGACATTGATTCTTGAGCCTCAACATTCTTTCCTGGTGTTAGTGAGGGATATATACACCAATGTGTAACTAGGCTATGAACTGCTGTGATATTGTTATTAACTTAAGCCACTGGTTTGTGGGCCATGTATGCAAATATTTTGTGACCCCCTTAACTTAAGGCTTTGTTCATGTCAAGAACTGCACACTTGTATATTGACACTTCTGCTCATATCATGTTTCGTGATGGAGAATATCTCCCTGTCCCTAATGATCAAGGCCTTTCTCTTTTTTCATTTTCCACTTTCTCCATGTATCTCTCTTTTCTATTTCGTTGCAAGTGGTTTCTAAATATGAATATCCGGAATGGAAGCTCCTGATTTTTTCAACAATCCTATCTGTTATTACTCTTGTATTTCAATACTGGTTCCATCTTTTCTGTTGATGGATTGTTTGTGGAGTTGATGGATTGTTTGTGGAATGATAGGAGCGGCAGCTTACTAAAAGGGACTCGAAGTATGATTTTCTAACCGCTTCTGTAAGTTAAATCTTCTTTATGGGATTTACTATTTTCTTTCTGTCCACGAGTGGCGTAAGATAATTGATTCAGCGTTTACACTTCAGTGTGCTACAATTCATTTATTCTTGATGGTGTTTGTATTCATTTGTTTCACAAACTGCCAATTATAATTTTCCTGATGTCGTTAGTAATTATCTTTCATGGTAGTAGGATATCACAGATGACATGAATCAAAGACAAAATGTTTTGCGTTTTTTGAATATGTTGTCTAGCTTGGTGGTTACGAATTGGGAATTTAAGTCTTTGTTTGGTCAGTGACTCAGTTCTTCATTGTCTCGTAATGGAATTTCTTATAACTGAAATTTTTTGTACTTCAAAAATGGTTGCAGTTATGATTACTGCTAAAATCCTTATTGTTGAATCAATTTGTTCTTGCTATTGTGTATTGAATTATAAAACATATTCATTTTTATCCATTATCATTTGAAGAGTCCCCAGCCATAGGCAGTCTTGGTTTCTGTTCATATTGTTGATGTCGGGCTAGGTGCTTTAAGACATTCATTCCAGTCCTAAACAGTTCTTCCTGCTGCATTTTATTTCCCCCTCCGGCCATCAAGACAATCTCGTTTTAAATATATGCTTGCAGTAATCCTTCTTATTTTTGAATAAATTTGTTTGTACTATTGTCCTGAATCAACAAAAAATTCCCTTGCCTCGCAAGAAGAAGATTTTCAGATATTGAGTTAATAAACTAAGATAGGAGTTAGGTTAGCTCTCATTGCAGTAGCTATCCTAGATGTAACAAGACTAATCTAATTTGGCTTAGGGTTAGCTCCCATTGCTGGAGCTATCCTAGGAGTTAAGGTTATTTGGATGAGTTAAGTTTACTACTAATGGAGTAGCTATCCTAGGAGTTAAGGTATCTGTTAGCTTTTGACATTTTGGTAAGCTTGGTCATTAATGTCATCCGTCTTTCTTTCCTTTCATCTGCGTGTTCCTCTAACGGTCATGTTTTTGGAAACTGTAGGTGACTTCTGGTGCTAAAATAGTGATTGTTAGTAATTCCTCAAGATGGGCATCAACTGCCATGGAAAAGTTGAAGAGCCTTGGATTTGATCTCTCTCTTTGTAGGAGCTGTGACAGCTGTCACCATTAGAAACGGGTCGATCGGCTCAGACACATTACTTATTTCAACCCGTTTTATTTTGGGTTATAACGGGTCACAACCTATTTCGACTCGTTACACATACCTGATCCAACCTATTCAATCGCCAGCCCTATCTGTAATTAATCAACATACATTGTTTAAGTGGTACTAGCAACTGAATACTCCTTTTATTTAGGGTTAATATACTTTGGTACCTAACTTTAATTGATTTTTGCTTTCGTTATCCTTTGCACAGACTTTATTAAATTTCATTATAAACGTTTTCAATTGTTATTGGATTACATACATTCCGTTCAATTTATCTCAAAAGCTAACAGTTGAAGGTATATATTCCGATGATATTATTGAAAATGTAAGGTATGTAATTTGATGACAATTGAAAGAAATTTGATGTAATGTATGTAATCTGAGAATAATTGAAAAATAGAAATAGAAATACGTTTGACAATCATTTCTATTTCTGATAAACTAGAAACGTTTCTCATTATTCCTCAAAATTTAGAAATGAAAAAAAATCGTTTATTTTTTAAGAGAAATGATTCTTTTTCGAAACTTAGAAGAGTTAAGGTCGGTCAACTTAAATGAGGTTTAGCCTTCCAACTTTGATATATATATATATATATATATATATATATATATATATATATATATATATATATATATATATATATGTGTGTGTGTGTGTGTGTGTGTGTGTGTGTGTGTGTATTAGGCATGACAATTACAACCCTGAACTCATTAACCCACCCGACCAAACCGAACCCGTTAATATTTTTGGATTGCACGTGTAACCTGTTTTGACCAACAAATATTAACGGGTCGGGTTAAAGCGGGTCGAATCCATTACCTATTTTGACCTGATAGCTTTTGCTCTATAAAATTATGAAATTTTGGGAGAAAATCTGGATTAAGACAAGCTGTCCCGTTTAAATCAGTTTGATATTCAGGTTCAAATAAGTTTCGACCCATCACCCGTTCCAACTCAACCAAGGGATGAGAAGTTGCTTATCCACTTTTTTTTAATAGTAGATGAAATCATGTGAATTATTATTTTACCTGTTCGAATTGGATATAATATACTATTATCAAAGTTGTAATGTGTTAATTTTTTTGAAAAAAGAATATAACTTTGTGAAATGAAATAAAAATGTTTGTCAAAAATGATTATCTTTTGTTTCTTTTTCATAATAGAAATAGAAACGACTATCAAACTTGTTTTTGTTTCTTGTCCAAAATAAAAAAGAAATAGAAACAAAGTAAAACATAAATATGTGAAATAAAAAAAAGAAATAGAAATGTTAACAAACACTACCTAAAGATCTCTTTCCGTCCAGTTCGGAAATACCCTTTCTTCTTTTTCAAGATGTCCCGTTAAGTGTTTGAAACTGTACTCTTTCGTTTTTAAATTATGGCTTAAATCACAAATTGGTCACCCTACTTTCCAGCTTTTTGCAATATGATCACTCTATTTTTTTTTAATCAATTTAGTGACTATATTTGGCAAATCAAGTCAATAAGGTCACTGAGGATTATTTTCGTTAGTTAGATGGACAGAACTGTATGAAATGACCAAAATACCCTTACTAATGTTAAGAGTTTTTAGTTTAAAATGTTAATAGTTAAGGGGTTAAACTAAAAAATTAAATTATTAATATTTAATATATATATATATATATAATCCCTAATTGTAGACCTCCAGCCTCCACGACATCCAACGGCCAGCGGCCTCTTTCATTCTTGCTCCATCTCCGGCCAAATTCGTCGCTGCTCCATTGCCGACCCCCTCTCATCTGCTATCATCTCCAGCCAGTTTCTCAATCATCTCTCATCTCTTCATCTCCCATCTCTCTCTCTCTCTCTTCTTCGTCTACAACCCCATATCCGGACAAATCTCAGTTCCTAAGCGCTCTATCATCATCGCACGAAACCAGCTTCGCCATCCACCATAACAATTGGTGGAAACTCATTGACTGGTACGATTTCCTCCTCACTCACCACTCGCGGCCGTTGAAATGCTCAAGGAAGCAAACGGCTTTGATCGAAGAGACGAAAACGACGATGATACTGAAGATCTCCACAAGCTCGAACCGACCACTGACGCGCATCCAACACCGACGGCAAACGAAGCCCGGTTGCCCACTGCGCCAATGTCGATCGTCGCAAAGAAGAGACCATTGGATTCGACCGGAGCTGGGAGGGAGGAGACTGCTATGCTGGAATCAGATCAGGAACTGGACGGATCGAGGCTGCCGTTGCCGTTCGCTGCACTTGGGACCTTGGGTTGGGGTCGCCGTCGGGGTCTTCAGGGTCGGCGTCGGCGAATCGGCGATCTAGATTCTGGGCGTGGTGAGGGGTGAGCAGTGAGGACGCCGTCGTCAGTTCGAGCGAAGTGTGTGAGACGTGAGACCAATTTTTCGAATTCTGTTTTTGGCTTTGACTTTGAGCCTTTCCAAATTTGTACAAAATTTTTTAAAAAGTCAAAATTGGATTAAAAAAGAGGATCCAATTGCATTAAGTGGGGGTATTTTCGGGTTTTTATATTTTAAAATAGTTTTCCATCCAAAAAATTTAATGGAGTGATGAACGTGAAAATAAAGCCAAGTATAATGATGAAATAGAAAAAAAAAATAGTAGAGTGATCATATTGCAAAAAACTGAAAAGTAGGATGACCAATTTGTGATTTAAGCCTTAAATTATCGTCTATCCTTCATTTTTCGTCAGTTCTTAAATACTTGTCATTTTTCAAAACTTTTCTTTTAAGCAAATAATTTTACCACTTTACCCTTACTTTTTCTACTTATTTTAATTATGGTCGCGTACTCAAGGGTATTAAAGAAAATCACATATTTCATCAATATTTATAATATAATTAATTATTTTTTCTTAAATTATGTGTTAAGTCAAAATAGACAACATTTTGAAAACGGATAGAGTAATAAACATTACATCTTTCCTAGTATCCACGATTTAACACTAGTATAGCCAAAAACAAGTCCGTATACTATATGGAGATTTTGTTATAATTCAAGGGCAATGATGAATTCATTAATGTTTTTACTTCTCAATATGGAAGGAGTAACTTTTTTTCCTATGGATCATGATTAACCTAATTTTTGTTTGTTGCAAAATCTTTAATTTCACATACACCCGTCATTTTAGGTAAAGAGTCTCCGTTTAAAAGTTAACTTTTTTAAGAAAATAACGCTTTTAATAGACCAATAGTAATAAAAGTTCAATTTAAAAAAAATGATAATTTCATATGAAATCTAAGGTAAGGGAACAAGACACCTTTGATGACTTGGCTTCCTGCTTCATCGTCAATCTTGACCAATAGTTGTTAAAGGTGCTCGCTTTTAGCGCTTGAGTGCTAAAAAGTTGTTATGGTCGCTCATTATATATATATATATATATATATATATATATATATTCTGAAGGACCAAATAACGTAGTTTGATCTTGGTAGACATGGGACTTCACAAAGTGTGAGGTCTTAGGTTCGATCTCTTCCCATGCCCCCCTTAGGAGGAAAAAAAAAACAAAAAAAAAAACAAGACGAAATTTCCGATTTTGCGTGTGACTTTTTCGACAAGTACAGTATTCAATTTTCAAGTATTTGAGCTCGACTTCGACTTTTTAAAAAAATAATCTATTTACTTTGTTAGACTTCAATAATTTGTTTATCTTTTTGAAAGAAATTTACTATGTTTTAAATTTAATAAATTATTTCTAAGACTTCTAAGTAATGAATCTTTAGACTCTGTACCTTTTTTTTTTTAACTTAACAAAAAATGTTTCTATTTTTGAAACAAATTCACGCAGTCTATTTACTTTCATTACTTTGTTTGAACTATATAGTTATGAATCCGTGGACTCTACACTATTGTTTTTTTAACTTTAAAAAATTGTTTCTATTTTTAAAATATGTTTTGTTGATATTTATTATATATATTTTTTATTAGTATTGTTTTTGTGAGTGTCTTTTGGGCGCCTTTTTAGCGCCTCGCCTCTCGCCTCAAATATGGTTCTCTCATCTGCCTTTCACCTTTCGCCTTTAACAACTATGTCTTGACCGTATTAGGCACGTCGTCACAACATCTTATTCCTCACACAAAGTAATGTCATTAGGAGCATGTACAATGGATGATCACCTTTACTCCTCATTTGATATTCAACTCATTTAAAATGAATATAAAAATTCATTTGATATTCATAAGCTACCCAAATAAACAAAATTCATACAACAGCTTGACACAAACCTCGATAATCTCATATTACATCACCTTTATCACAAATAACTTCAAATTTTGAAAAAAATCATTTGATATCCAAATGAGTCAAACCAAATCTCTATTTATAGATAAAAATATATATTTCTTAATTTTTTATTTTAGTTATAAAAGGTCAAAAATCAAAGAAAAAAAGAATTAATGGGACCCACTCTTATTTGGAGAGAGAGAGAGAGAGAGCCGTCCGAGAAGGGGGAAGCAGTTTCTCCACTTTTGGCGGAAATTTTGGGTCCCTCCCCAAGCCGCTGTACCCATAGTATCCAAATTAGATTTCTTTAAGATTTGGAGTGTAATACCTCGATAATTTTTTATTTATTATAATTGTACTAGATCTTTATGGTTGTGTTTATGGCACGGTACTAATATATTTTATTTTGTTAATTGAAATGAAAGTGTTTAAATATAAGGTGCGATTTAAAAAAAAAATATTACAGTTGTGGGATACATTGCTTTAAGTGATAATTGATGGATTGATGTTTTATAAGGGATGACTGTTTAGAAGATTAATCGCAGGGTGTGACTTTGTAATGTGAAGATAAAATACAGAGAAAAGAAAAATGGGTGACTGCTCATAATATTAATTGTAGGGGATGACTTGTAATAGAGAAAGAAAAAATAGAGAGTTAAATATGGATAACTACTCACACATATGAATGTGAGGGTGAATCTCAACCGTTAAATTTTTTAAGATAATTTAATTTTAACCTCTAAATAGCCTTAATCAATTACATATGTATGGATCTAATTGTTTTATAATATAGATTATTAAACCAACAAGTATAGTAATATTTGTTGGAATAATTACAAGCCGGTACATTTTTTAAAATATATTTTCAAATCAATCCAGTCATTTTTTAGATATATCTTTTAGATACATTTTTGGGGTAAAAATACATCACTACCCCCAATTATCATTTTAATTAACACCATTATTTCACTTCATTACAAGATCGATGAATACTCCTCGAACAAACCCACCAAATCGATAAAAATACACCATTTTTTACAAAATCTTCAAGCTCACTTCCCGGTCACTCCGGCGACTTCGATTGTTGGATCTTTGTTCTTGATGAGTTGAAGCAATTAATGAATGAGAATTGCTTGAGTAGCGAGTAAGATCTGCATTTGTGGCATCTAATTCCTTTTGGAGCCGTAGGACTTGTCTTTGGAGAACGGAAATTGCTCCAACACAGCCATAAACCGGATCTTTCAAACGTGCTTCGGCTTCATAAGCAAGAGAGTTAACAGCGTCTTCTCTTTGATGAGGCGATATCTCGTTGAGGAGCTTACTTACATTGCTAGCACCAAATATTTTGTGGACGTTGGCAAATTTTGTTGGCTCACCGGAGCTCACTTCCCGGTCACTCCGGCGACTTCGATTGTTGGATCTTTGTTCTTGATGAGTTGAAGCAATTAATGAATGAGAATTGCTTGAGTAGCGAGTAAGATCTGCATTTGTGGCATCTAGTCAATTCTCGATCTCCGTCCATTCTCTCTCTCTCTCTCTCTCTCTCTCTCTCTCACACACACACACACACACGAATGCATATGAATTACATCTTGTTTGAATCTGTGATGACTGCGCTCCTTCTCTAGACGATTTTTGCTGCCGCGAACAACAGGGACGGAAGAAACGCCCCTTCGATCCATGAAGCGATAAGCGTGAATGTTGGGCAGGGCAATGGGATGATATTTGTCACTTTCTAGTAAATTGTTGATAGATTGTCAAGTTTGCGATTTTGTTTTTCGTTTCCTCAAATTGGTCAAGATCATGTGTGTTTATCTTATAAATAATAAAAAATCTAGAATGATCTTCGTTGTTGCTATGGCAATATCGTGTTCCTAATTGAAACCGTGATGATGTTTGATATGTATTCGTTTGGGTGTACAGAGCCAAGTTGAGGATTTCTACCGAAATCAAGGAAAACTAAAGGATTTTGATCTCGCTCGAGAACCAAGATCAATCCTGGCCCGAGTTAATGAAGCTCTACGACCTCACATGAAGTTGCTTACACCTCTAAACCTAGACGAACAAGAGGAAAAGCCTGCCGTAGACTCATTCTATTAGTTGCTTTTTCCTCAATAAAGCATCATTATTTGCATGTGTGGAGCACATGCCTTGCAGTTTTGCAGAAAGATACGAATTGTGATGGCTGCTTGTATTTTTGTGTTACACCTAGTTTTTGAGGGAACGATTTATTGGCCTGATTGGCAATTGGGGAGGTTGCCATCGGTGGTGGTGATGGGGTGATGAACTAGATCCGGAGAATAATGGTGGGCATCGATTTTGGCATCGATGCCAAAACTTGGCATCGTAGTTTTGGCATCGCATCAATAATGGTGGGCATCGCATTTTGGCATCGATGATGCCAAAACTTGGCATCGAGTTTTTGGCATCGCAATAACGCAAATAATGGTGGGCATCGCATTTTGGCATCACGATGCCAAGACTTTGGCATCGAGTTTTTGGCATCGAATATTTTTGGCATCAAGAATAATGGTGGGCATCAAGATTTTGACATCGAATCGATGCCAAATCTTGGCATCATAAATATTTTTGCATCGATGCCTACAATTTTTGGCATCAGAAATATTTTTGGCATCAGAATTAATCATCCTGATGCCAAGGCTTGGCATCAGAGTTTTCATTAATGGCATTTTTGTCATTTGGCAAGCAATTTGTAGTTATATGAAATGTCCAAAAAATTGATGGTCCTAGATGAAAAGATGTTTTCAAAATTGTACCCACTTGAAATTCCCCCATATTTGTTTTGTGTTAGAGGTGTTTAGTTATTGGGCTTGGTTAGATTTACTTGGAAAAATTGAGTTGGGCTTTACCAACTTTGAATAATAAGATTAGCTAATTTATTTTTAGGGGGAATAAACCAAATATTTGTTCTACGACGAATGTTGTATTTAAAGAAGTTTTCCAAAATATATGATAAGTATTTTATTTAAATAAATTTTCATCGGTAGTTTTATTTTTTTTTTTTTGGCATTTATTTACTTTTTTATTTCACTAAAACTTATATTTTGTATGAAATTCAGAAAATTATGTAATTTGTTAGTATTAAAATTATTTATTTTTCATTTTTTTTTCAAATTTAATTTTCCCCCGTGGATCGCACGAGTATTAGTATAATACTCGTGTGATCCACGGGGGAAAATTAAATTTGAAAAATAAATAATTTTAATAATAACAAATTACATAATTTTCTGAATTTCATACAAAATATAAGTTTTAGTGAAATAAAAAATTAAATAAATACAAAATAAAAAGCAAAATAAAACTACCGATGAAAAGTTATTTAAATAAGAATACTTATCATATATTTTGGAAAACTTCTTTAAATACAACATTCGTCGTAGAACAAATATTTGGTTTATTATTTTCAGATGAACAAAATTTGAAGCCCTTTCGGATTAGCAACTCTGGATAAAGCGACATACAACTGTTTAAGACTGAAAACAAGTTTTTTCAAAAGTAGGCCAATATTGAACAAAGATTGACCCTAACTTTTATTAATTGACATCGTATAAGACACCATCAGTGAAATTGTCTTCTTTAAAATTTGAAAGGTAATCTAGGATCAGAGGGTGTCAAAGACATTCGTGGAATAAGAAGAATTCCATCAGAGTTGTCATTTGAAAGAAGTTTTCCTTCTAAAACGTGATTTCTAAGTCTTGTAATAATCAGTCTCGTCCCATTGCATAAACCAAGTGAATAGTCTATGTTACGTAGCATCATTACTGGAGTCAATCTTCAAATTCAACTCATGATTTGGAGAGTTCCTGAATACTTAATTCCATTTAAAAATTCAGGAGTATGAATATCATTTATTAAACCACCAGTTTTATCCAACTGACATGTAGAATCAGAGCTTAAATACAATTTTCTCATTGAGTTGTTAATTGATACTACGTAATCATTGATGAAATTAACAACATCAAGAGTCGGCGCCAAAATAGCCCCATCTTCAAACGACGTTATGTCACACGAATCATTTCCAAAACCAGGATACGTACTTTAAACAATTCCAACAATTGGATCGTCGAAGTTCTTAATCAAAAGTGCGTCAGGAATCTCTTAATCAAAAGTGCGTCACGAATCAAAAGTGCACAATTTCAGTTCTGGTGATCTCTTATTGAAAAAAAATTAATTACCGCTGCTATGTACTGCTCCCAACATGGTACCTCAAATTCATAAATTTTTTAATACTATTTTTACTATAAGTTTTATTTTTCCCTTTTTTGATATTTTGCAAAACATAGGTTATACGGAAAAAAAAACTTAGATTTTTTTTTGAATTTTTACCAAGCACACAAATTTTAGAATTCCAAACAAATTAAAATGTTGAATTTCCCAAAACTTGTGAAGGCTAATGCTTCTTTTATTTTTATATTCCGTCCATAAATTATCGTCCTAGTTGACTCGGTGCACGGATTAAGAAAAAACAATTGACTTGATTATTTATATTGGTTTAATACGTAGTTTCTTTTAAAGCCCATGTGTATGTGGCCCATAATTAAAGTAGGGTAAAAAAGTAAGGATAAAGTGGTAAAAGTAATGTTCTAAAAAAATAAGTTTCAAACTGGATAATTATTTTGGAACGTACGAAAAAAGAAAGGATAATGATAATTTAAAGAAGGAAGGAGTAGTAGCAGTAGTTTCTATCATGAACTTGAGTTTCTCAATGAATTTTTATGCTCATTTAGATATTTTGGAATCTCTCTCTCTCTCCCCGTTGCACAACGCCCAACTTTTGTACAGATACTGTGTGTTTGTGGGTGAATTTTAAATTTTGCCTTACCTGCTGCATTATTTTCAGTTACTGAATCATCCTATAGATTTGTTGCTTGTGTGTATAATTTAGTTGTCTAAATCATCAAGTCATTCATAATTTTGACCATTAATGCTGGTGAGAGACTTGTGTCTGATAGCTTGATAGAGTGAGTCCAGATCTCTTATATTATTTATGTGTAAATGATATACCACTTTTCATTTTGATCATTGGTTAAGATGTAATAGTTGGGATGCAATGATTGAGATGAAAAGTGATATATCAATGATACACATAAATGATGCAGGAGATCTGGACTCTGATAGAGCAGGTACTTGATGGCAGTCGATTTCTTTATAGTGATTATGTTTATCGGCCTAAATATTTTTCATTAGTTTAGGTAATAAAGTGTACTCCCTCCGTCTCTAAATAATCGTTCTAGTTGATCCAACGCACAGTTTAAGACTAAACAATTGATTTGATTATTTATATTGGTTTAATGCGTACTTTTCTTTAAAGCCCATGTGTATATGGCCTATACTTAAAGTTGAGTGAAAAAGTAAGGGTAAAATGGTAAAAGTGATGTTCTAAAAAAATAAGTTTCGAACTGAACAATTATTTTGTGACAGACGAAAAAGGAAAAGAAGACGATAATTTAGGGACGAAAGGAGTATTATTTTTTCTTGTGTAACTTCGGCCACTTTCTTCCAAGGATGAAATGATAGTTTCTCCAAATCCTTTTTCGGATACAGCCATCACGTGTCTGTAAGGAACACTGCAGATCAACCAGAACCATTGCGTTTATACACTTGAAGCCCTCAAAAAATTACGGAGAGGCTAAATTTAACATGAAAATCGGTTCAAATGCAACATCACTATAGAAGCTAAGTAATTTTTTTTCAATCATACGAGTTAAACCAAGAGTGCAAAAGTCCAATGCAGTAATATTATTGTATTCCACTGCTCTCGTACAAAGTGGGTGAAGTAGTTTAAATACAAAGTGGCAAAACAGAAAATACAATTTGATAACTACAGGAGATACAGATAGGAAAGAATGTTTATAGGATAACAGCTAAGGTGGAGTACTGGTTGTTGACGTCTCTTTTGTGTTGGACAGCCGAGTCACATGTGGCTTGGGCGTATGGCTTAATATCCCCCCGCAAGATGAGGGTGGTCGATTGAACACGCGCAGCTTGTCCCGAAGGAATGTGAAGCGTGAGGAAGATAGCGGCTTAGTCAGAATATCAGCTAGCTGATCCTTAGTGGAGATGAACTGGACAGAAAGTTCTCGACGAGCCACTTGATCCCGAACGAAATGAAAATCAATCTCGACATGCTTCGTACGGGCATGAAATACCGGGTTTGCTGAAAGGTAAGCAGCTCCCAGATTGTCACACCATAGAACTGGAGGGGACGGAGTTAGAACCTTAAGTTCATGCAGCATGGAGCGAATCCATGTCAATTCAGCCGTGGCATCGGCAAGAGCTTTGTACTCTGACTCAGTGGAGGAACGAGCAACGGTTCGTTGCTTGCGGGACGACCAGGAAATCAAATTAGACCCAAGAAAAATTGCAAAGCCGCCAGTAGATTTTTGATCGTCAATGCACCCAGCCCAATCAGCGTCTAAGAAGGCTTGTAGTTGAGAAGATGGAGTTTTGGTGATAACAAGTCCACAATCAATAGTATGCTTGAGGTATCTGAGAATACGCTTGACAATGGTCCAGTGAAGTCCAGTGAAAATCAGTTGGAGCGTGCATGAATTGACAAACTTTATTAACCGGGTAAGCTAGATCAGGACGAGTGAGGGTGAGGTACTGAAGAGCGCCAACAGTCTGGCGAAATTTGGTGACATCAGAGAAAGGTTTACCATGGTGTTTAGACAGTTTTTCCGTGGTGCAAAGAGGAGTGAGACACGGTTTGGCACCAAGCATCCCGGTGCGGGTGAGAAGATCAGTGATGTACTGACGTTGTGAGAGAAACAAACCAGATCGAAGTGGATGAACCTGAACACCAAGGAAGAAGTGAAGAGGGCCTAGATCTTTTAGGGAGAATTCGCGAGCTAATGTTATTATAAGGGACTGTATGTGAGAAGGAACATTGCTCGTGACCAAAATGTCGTCAACATAAACAAGGACGTAAGCAAGTAGACCTTGGTGAGAGTAGACGAAGAGAGAGGGATCAGTTTTTGAGGGAACAAAACCAAGGGTAACTAGAAATGTGGTTAGACGTTGAAACCAAGCACGAGGAGCCTGTTTAAGGCCATATAAAGAGCGATGAAGGTGACATACATGATCCGGTTTGGATGGGTCAATGAACCCAGGTGGTTGGGTCATGTACACAGTTTCATCGAGAAAGCCATGAAGAAACGCATTGTTGACGTCAAGTTGGCGGATGGACCAACCAAGGGACACGACAATGGAGAGAACAATGCTAATGGTGGTTGGTTTGACAACGGGACTGAAGGTCTCAGAGTAATCGATACCGGGTTGTTGGTGAAAACCCTTCGCTACAAAACGTGCTTTATAGCGATCAAGGGTGCCGTCGGCCCGACGTTTAACATGATACACCCATTTACAACCAACAAGGTTCATGGATCGTGTACGGGAACCAAGGACCAAGTACCGTTCCGAATGAGAGCATTGATTTCCTCGGTCATTACATGACTCCACTGTGGAAGTTTGTTTGCATTGGAGAAGCACGTTGGTTCGACAATGGGCTCAGAGCGAGTACACACGGAGACATGTGAAGAAGGAGAATATTTAATGGATGGTTTGGGGTTAGGGCGAAGATGCATGGTGTGAGTACGTTGAGGAGGGGGATTGGGCGGACTTAATGGAATGACGGGGGAAGGAATTGCCGAAGCAGGACTGGATAGGAGGGATGATACCGGATTTGCATGAGAGGAAGATACTGGATTTGCATGAGAGGAAGTTGGACTGGGAGGAGTGTAGGGGACGGAAGAAGTTTGGGGCGGGTCCATATGGGGCGATTGGGCTGCAAGGTGAGAGGAATCGTGAGTAGGAGAATCAGGCTGCAAGGTGGGCCGAACTGAAGGAGAAGGAATGAATAAAGGGACAGCAGCCCAAGGGAGTTTGGTTGATGGGGGTGGGCTGGGAATGGGACCAAGTATAGATTGGGATGGTTTGGGAATAGGGCCTAGAACAGATGGGCCAGCAAATGGGTATGTAAATTCATCAAAACGAACATAGCGAGCAATGTATAGACGGGCCGTGGAAGGATTATAACACCGGTAGCCCAAGTGATTCGAGCTATACCTAAGAAAGACACACGGGGTGGAACGAAAAGACATTTTATGTCGATTATAAGGTCGGAGATGAGGATAACAGAGACACCCAAAAATCTTTAAGAATGAGTAATCAGGCCTCGCCTGAAAAAGACGCTCATAAGGGGAGAGATTTTGAGACACACGAGAGGGCATTCGGTTAATGAGATAGACAGCGGTGTCGAAAGAAAATTCCCAGAATTTGAAGGGAACAGAGCTTTGAGGAAGAAGGGAAAGTTCGGTCTCAACAATATGACGATGACGTCTTTCGACAGAGCCATTTTGTGCGTGAGTGTGAGGACAAGGAATACGATGATGAATGCCACACGTTTTGAAAAAGGAATTAAGAGGACGATATTCGCCACCCCAGTCACTTTGGACATGTTTTATTTTGGTATTGAAGTGGCGTTCAACATAAAGTTGAAAGTGTTTGAATATGGAAAGGACGTTAGATTTTTGTTGCATGGGATAGTACCAAATAAACTTAGAGAAATCATCCACAAAAATAACAAAATACTTATTTCCATTTGAAGATGGGATAGGAGCAGGACCCCATACATCGGTAAAAATTAAATCTAGAACAGAGTGAGAACATGTTTTATGAGAAGAAAGGGGAAACCTAGCTGACTTGCCAAGTTGACAAGCATTACATAATGTATTGAGAAAGGAAGAAGAACAAGCTAAATTATTGGACTTGATAATTTGACGAAGGACACGAAGATGCGGATGACCAAGACGACGATGCCAACATTCCGAAGAGACGCGCTCAGTATGATGAACAGAGGGAGTAGTTGAAGATGAAATGGTGTAAAGGCCATCTTTACTCGGACCGGAGAGAAGAGTGCGCTTGGTGACCTGATCCTTGACACAAAAAAAAGAAGGGTGGAATTCAAAATAAACGTCATTATCTTTGGTAAATTGATTAACAGAGAGTAAAGACTTAGATATAGAGGGAACATGAAGAACATTATTTAAATGAAATAACCGAGAGGGAGTGGAGAGAGAAGTAGAACCAATATGGGCAATAGGAAGTCCTTTACCATTTCCAACATGAACACTATCGGGACCGGTATAGTCATCAACTTGAGACAAGAGAAAGAGATCAGGTGTGTTAGGGTGATGAAGGTGGCGGCATGTGGGTAAAATGGGTGGTAGGGGAAGGAGGTTGCATGGGACGTTGATAACAGTTGGCAGGGACATGATTCGTTCCCCCACAAAAATGACAAGGTGGACGAGAGTTAAAGGAGGGATGGCGATGTTGGTAGGAGGAAGACCCACGATCAGAACGACCGCGACCACGGCCACGAGAGTGTCGCCCACGACCACGACTAGAAGAGGGACCACTACGGTTGGAAAGATGAGCAGAAGGGGAGGGTGGAGTGGACGGGCATTCGGGTTTAGATGAGGAGATGGTTAGGGAGGACATGAAGTCTCGATTAAGGAACTCATGACTAAGAAGTAAGCTGTGGAGTTCAGGAAATGTGACCGGCTTAGCACGAGCAGAGAGAGTGGCAACAAGTGGTTTGAAATCAGAGTTAAGACCGCGAAAGACATAAATGTTAAATTCGGGATCGGAGACGGGACGACCAGCGGCAGACAATTCGTCTGCAAAACCTTTGGCCTGTTGAATATAGGTGGTAACACTATTGTCTCCTTGGTGGAGATCATGAAGATTAGCATGAAAGTTGAGAATACGGGTATGGGAAGTGGAAGCGAACGCAGCAGTGAGTGCTTCCCAAAGAGCTTGAGAGGAGGAGCAACCTACAGCCATAGGAAGGACACTTTCGGACAAGGAGGAAATAAGCATGCTCATGACCATTTGGTCTTGCACAAACCAGTTTTGATAGGCTGGGTTGGGTTGGAGTGCACTATCAGTAGCCGAAGAGATATGGGTGGGTGGTGGTGGGTTACTGCCGTCAATGAAACCCACCAGTTTTTGTCCACGAAGGAAGGGAAGCATCTGGGTTTTCCAGTAAAGAAAATTGGTGCCAGTGAGTTTGAGAGAGAGATAGTGATGGGCAGAACCAAGGGAAGGAGCAATCAGATTTGAAGAAGAGGAAGAACCTACAGGCAGACTAGCAGGGGAGGAAGAGCTGATTGGTTGAGTCATGGAAGAACCTACGGGCAGAATAGCCGGGGAGGAAGAGCTTATTGGTTGAGTCATTTTCCTAAGGAATGGCTCTGATACCAAGTTAAACCAAGAGTGCAAAAGTCCAATGCAGTAATATTATTGTATTCCACTGCTCTCGTACAAAGTGGGTGAAGTAGTTTAAATACAAAGTGGCAAAACAGAAAATACAATTTGATAACTACAGGAGATACAAATAGGAAAGAATCTTGATAGGATAACAGCTAAGGTGGAGTACTGGTTGTTGACGTCTCTTTTGTGTTGGACAACCGAGTCACATGTGGCTTGGGCGTATGACTTAATAATACGTAATTGCTTTTCACAACTAACAGCTCGGTAGACAATAGATTTATCTTTGCGTTAAAAATTTGAGGAAACACACACTTCACTATCAATTTCAAACCAAAACAAACGAAATTACTTACCTGGAGTTGAATATTTATTCAAGGTTATGTTGATTTCTTCCTCTAACTCCTACTGCATTACCATAAGCCACCTTTACAAATTTGTCATGAAGCTGCTTCCCTTTGTCTATTTGCTTGCCAGGATTAGTTTGATTGATGTATGTACTACCACTTTTAAAAGTATGGGTGGTGAAACTTTTAGAGAATTGGTATTAGAAAGTGCTGAAAAAGAATGGGAAAAAGCCTACAAAGACTGATTCATAATATTTATAGATTTTCAAACAGGAATTCTGAATTTTTTAGGTTCTTTTATTTTGACACTTCATTTCCCTCTTTGAATGTATTCATATGTCCACAATCTAAATAATGAGACTATCCATGCAAATTGCATCTTTTAAGAATTAAGTTATGTGCCCAACCATTTTTAAATAAATCTAATCATTCACTTAATATATGTTTTATGTTTGTTTTTTCATCTCACTCAGTTAAATTATTGATAATTTTTTTTTAAAAAAAATTTATGTCTTTGATTTGACTTTTCATAATCTTGACAAAAGTTGTTTTGCTAAAAATAAAAAATCTAAAGGGTTTTCTGTAGGAAAGAGTCTTTGAAATTTGAACTTGGTCAACTGACATAGTCCAATAAATCTGTAAAGTCAACATTTTATATAAAACCATTATGAATTGAAGTAAGTGTCCTACCTTTTAAAAAAATCTAATCATTCACTTTATATTTGTTTTCGGTCTGTTTTTTTTTTTCATCTCATCCAGTTAAATTATTGTTTTCTTTTTCAATAGACTTGAAATCTGAACTTGACCAACTGACTTACTCTTTCTCTACCCAATGAATCTGCAAAGTCACCATTTTATATAAAACCATTATGAATTAAAGTAAGTGCCCGACCTTTTTTAAAAAATCTAATCATTCACTTTATATCTATTTTTGTTATGTTTTTTTCATCACACCCAGTAAAATTATTACTCCCTCTGTCCCTAAATAATTGTCCTGTTTGACCCGGCGCACAGTTTAAGAAAAAGTAATTGACTTGATTATTTATAATGGTTTAATGTGTAGTTTCCATTAATATCCATGTATATGTGGTCCATAATTAAAGTAGAGTGAAAAAGTAAGGGTAAAGTGGTAAAAGTGATGTTCTAAAAAGGTAAGTTTCAAAGTGGACAATTATTTTGGGACGAACGAAAAAGGAAAGGAGAACGATAATTTAAGGGACGGAGGGAGTATTTTCTTTCTCAATAGACACTTAACTAATCATATTACATTAAGTCTTTTAATTTTTTTTTGTCATTGATTTGACATTTGACTGGATACTTATGTTCAACAAATTCAAGTTCTTCCAACCGAGTGTGTTCCTAATCATATTACATTTAGATTTTTGAATATTTTTTAGTTTGATTTTACTGGAACATATACAATTTTACAGGTCTCTTTATCCATACAATTACACATAGATGTATGGGAATAAGAAATATTTGAAGAAGTCTGAAATCTTATTGATAATAACAAGAGGTATATATACATGAACAAGAGTCATATTCTAAGTGTATGATTACAATGAATAACTATCTAAATATAAACAAGATAAAGAAGGAAAGAGTATAAGTCTAAGTTGGAGAGAGATCCGGTGAATCTTTATTATTATCAGAGAGATCCGGTGAATCTTTATTATTATCATGCCCCCGCAAGATGGACGACCGTGTAGAAAGTCCAATCTTGGACATTAACTCAAGAAAATGGGCGCGAGGGAGGGCTTTAGTCAGTGCGTCCGCCAATTGATCTGACCCAGAGATGTGAGAGACGCGCAACAACTGTGCTTGAACTTGTTCACGTGCAAAGTGATAGTCTAGAGCAAGGTGCTTCATCTTGGAGTGGAACTTGGGGTTTGCAGCAACATAGGTCGCCCCCAAGTTGTCACAATAGATAGCAGGCGGGCTCGAATGGTGGACAACAAGTTCACGGAGCAAGTTTTGTAGCCAAAGTACCTCGGCTTGGCGGCAATCGCGATACTCAGCCTCAGTAGATGAACGGGCGAGTGTGCGTTGTTTGCGAGAACTCCAGGAGATGGGATTGCGACCAAGGTACACAACATAGCAGGTGGTTAAGATGTAGTTATCAGAGTCGCCGCTTGATCGGCATCGATGAAGGCATGCAGAGAAGCAAGAGAGTCACGGTGAAGCAAGAGACCGTGAGACTTAGTGCCAACCAAGTAGCGAAGAACCCGTTTTAAAGCTTTCCAATGGAGATCTGTAGGTGCATGAAGATATTGAGAGAGTCGATTAACCATAAAGGAAAGATCAAAACGAGTAAGAGACAGGTATTGGAGAGAGCCAACAATGGCTCGGTATGAGGATCTGAAGTGGAGATCCGGATTTGGGCGGTGAGGGAGTGCGGAACCATGGGAGTGGGAGCTGGGTTAGCATCAATCATGTTGGAGGCGGGTGATTAAATCAATGATGTACTTTTGTTGACTCGAGAAAAAACGACAAGAGTGAGGGATGACTTCAACACCAAGAAAGTAGGACAAAGAGCCAAGGTCTTTGAGTGAGAACCGTGAAGCAAAGGAGGCGATGAAGTTATCAACAAGAGAAAAGTTAGAACCTGTGATAACAATATCATCGACATACACCAGCAGGAAAATGCAGTCTTGAGAGTGTCGTAGAGTGAACAGAGAAGAGTCTGAAACACAGTTGTGAAAACCAACAGATAGAAGATAGGTCAGGAGTTCAATGTACCACGCACGAGGAGCCTGTTTTAAGCCATAAATGGCATGTCGAAGCTTACAGACGTGAGTGGGGTGAATGGAGCTGACAAACCCAGGCGGTTGAGCCATAAAGACATCGTCATTAAGAGAGCCTTGAAGAAAAGCATTGTTGATGTCGACTGACGGCCGGTGATTTGTGAGAGCCAAAGATAAGACAGTACGAATGGTGGCGGGTTTGACAACCGGACTAAATGTTTCAGAATAGTCTAGGCCTGGGCGTTGATGAAACCCTTTCGCAACCAGGCGAGCTTTGTGGCGATCAACGGAGCCATCAGGGTTGTATTTGGTGCGAAAGATCCATTTACAACCGACTAGGTTGTGAGATGGGTGCGGTGGTACAAGATCCCATCTATGATTACGGGTGAGAGCATCGAACTCAGTTTGCATAGCTGCACGCCAGACGGGAAGTTTAAGGGCCTAGGCAACAGTGGTGGGTTCAGTAGTGGATTGGGGATGTGAGACACGAAGGTTAAGCTTGTTGATGGGTTTGTAGAGATGTTAAGTTGGGTCAGCCCTAACCCTACAGGGTCATCCCTATAGGGCCACGGGTTAAACGGGTCATTTAAACGGGCCGTTCAAATCGTGACCCTAACCCTAACCCTGTAGGTCTCGGTTTAATAGGGTCAGCCCTATTAGACGATTAACAATAATACAAATATACGATCCAAAATAAAATAAAATTATACAACTTAAATTACTTAACTACTTAAGTCACAAAATTTAACACAAAACAATTAACAACTTCAAGTCTTCAAGTACTAATGTACTAATTAAAAAGTACTAATACAAACATGAAACAACTAAATAAAAAGTATGTTCAGTCTTCAACTTGAGAGAGAGAGAGAGAGAGAGTAATCACAAATGGAATGTAAATGACATAACCAAGAATTCATCCATCAACTGATAATGGACGGACGGACATGGACTCAACAAAGATCCCACCGAATGGACATCCTTATCTAGAGAGGATCATATCTAAATATTCTTTGGCATAACACAAGACAAAAGTAAAGAGTATGACATCCTTTACAACATTTGAAGTTGCAAAATTACACATGTTTTTGTATCAAGTACATAGTTAAGGATAACAGAAGAAATGTCACAGTATTGACTTCGGCCAAACCTTAAGTTGGGAAAATGCAAAATACACCTAATTATCACCCTGCCTCAGCATCCGCAGGATTGTGAGGAAGAGGTTCAGAATGTCCAGATAAAGAGTTACGGAAGGCCAGACGTACTCGTCATAAGTGAATAGCTTAATCAGGTTGTCTGTGTCATAGATGATGTAGCCGGAGAACACTATTGCACCAAGCCCACCATAAATGGCAATAGATGTAGATCCCAGTGGGTAGAACGCCTGAATGACAAACAAAATACCAAATTAAGCCTCACTAATTAATAATTTCTAAATTAGGGTTTAATTAAAAACTTACCTGTTGAATCTGGAAGATGAGATGATGATTCACGGCGAGATTGAAGATTGAGTTTGTGACGACGACGGACCGGCCTCTCTGTAAGGCTGTGAAGACGACGGGCGACAGCCTGAAGCTGTGAAGACCGAAGAGTCGAAGACGACTTCCTGAGTTCCTTTGCCGGTTCCTTTTGGCTTTTGAGTCTTTGACTTTTGTGCTTGGGTGAAAAAGGGAAAAGTGAAAGCTTTAAACTGTCTTCGTCCTATTTTTAAATCTGGCTAGTTCAGTAGGTTGCTTGGCCAAAAAAAAAATCCTCAGCCCGCGGGCCAGCCCGCCAACCATGCAACCTGACCCATTTTTCCTGCAACCCTGCAGGGTCAGCCCGTTTAGCTCGTTTATTAAACAAGTCATGCCTTCCCGACCCTAACCCTTTTCGGTTTTCGGTTAATAGGGTCGACCCTACGGTTTTCGGCCCTTTTAACATCTCTATGGGTTTGGTAATGTTATTTTGAAGCCTGGTAATAAGACGGCGGGTGGGAGGAGGGTCGGTAGAGGTTGTAGATGGTGAGGGTAAGGGAACGGAAGATGAGATGAGTGGGGTATCTGCGGCGACCGAGGTGGGGGTGGTAGGGCGGCAGGGGAAGAGCATGGGGCGATGCGGGGGTATGGGGAGGAGTTTGAGGTCGGAGGGGAAAGAAGGACAGGAAGAGAGGAGGAACACCAGTCAGCGAGTGGAGAAGAAGGAGGGGTAGCGGAGATGGCAGTCGAAAAAGGAAAAACAGACTCGACAAATTTTACATGTCGAGACACATATATTTTGTTGGTTTTGGGCTCGAGGCAATAATAGGCGCTTTGGGTGGGAGAGTAACCAACAAACACACAAGGAGAGGAACGAGGTTCGAGTTTGTGTTTGGTGTAGGGACGAAGCCATGGGTAGCATAGACAACCAAAGCTGCAGAGTTTTTGGTAGTTAGGGGGTCAGTCGAGTAGGACAAGGTGGGGAGAGATTGCGGGTTGAGGGTGGGGTGGGCATGCGATTGATAAGATAGCTAGGCGTGACAAAGGCGAGAGGCCGATGGGTGAGGGACATATGAGAATGAGTAAGAAGAGAGAGCCGGTTCGACAATGTGTCGATGGCGTCGCTCAGAGTACCCATTGTGCTCTGGTGTGTGGGGAGGAGAAGTAAGATGAGTGATGCCATGGGAAATGAGAAGAGGGCGAAGCCCAATATATTCGCCACCATTATCACTAAAGATGGTGATGATGGAGCGGTGGAAGAATTTTTCGACCCGAGATTTGAATTCAGAGAAGAAGGATGTTGATTCTTATGTTAGATTTATATCTGATCAGTACATTACATTAGTTTTATACTTCAGTGGCTAATCGGGTTGCGTATCGATTAGCGTGGCAATGTATAGAACTTTGCCTTGTATAGTTTTTATAGGACTTTTAGGTTCGTGGAAGACCCTTCTCGGCTTCACCTGGAAGACACGCTCAAAGCTTAAGATCGGTGAACCTCGTGTCCGGTAATCCGCTCAACGTGTCTCCTCGACAAAAGCTAAATGGATTAATTCAAACTTATTCTATATATATATTTGAATTAATCCAAATCATTCCCGACATGTCAAGCCGCCGAAAGCAACTTTCCGAAAAGCGAAGACTTTTCGTCTGAGCGATGTGCAAAAAGCGATTGTCCCCTACTGCTACATCTCTCGATCGACACCAAATCGCCCACCTTTTTAAGATCTCGAAATGATTATCGCTCTAGATAAGCTGGAAGACGAAAATCCTTGATCGACCCCCATGCATTTAATGCATTTATGAATAGAGTTGTTGAAGTCTTCGTCCTCTCCAACGGATTCTTTTGAAATGCACTGCTATAAATACGCCATTGAAGGCTGGAACAAGAGACAAGCATGTAATCAATCGAACACTTAAAGAATTGCTCGAAACTACATAACTCCAAGTCTTTCATTTCGGTGCATTCAATAGATCCTAAACGGATCTAGAAGTCCTCGTCAACAACAAGAAGCGCTCATCAACATTTATTGCTTTATTCTTCTTGTTGTTAACTTCCATTAACTATATTCTTGCAATTAAATATCTTGTATTTACAGATATTTAATTCCCTAGACCCAAACACAAGTCAATATTTTGTACACGATCCATTAGGGATATTCTTTGTAATTGATCTAAGTGGAAAACATAGTGCACAATTTAAATCCAAGGTTGACTGCCTTGGTGGTGGACGTAGCACTCATTATAGTGAGAACCATCCCAAAATACTTGTGTTATTTCCTACTGTTTGTCTATTACTTGAACTGCTTAGTTTCATTGTTTATATTATCCATTTCATTGAGAACTTAAGTAATCTGTAAAAGGTCTACCGGTAGTCCTTATCGGCAGACCTGGAACAATTTTCTTGAAGGTCTTCCGCTACTTGATTCTTTTCATAGATTGCAAGTAACTTTCAAGGAACTTACTTAAAAGTTTTTAAAGTGTTAATAAGCTATTCAACCCCCCTTCTAGCTTATTATTGTGCTCATTGGGACCCACACATTGGTATCGAGCCTTACTCTTGAAAACAAGTTTTTCCAAGATTAAACTCTTGAGAGATACGACATAATGGCACAAACACACTATATGCGCCTACATCTAATGCTAACCACGTCCCAATATTGGACGAAGGTCATTTTGATGTATGGAAGGATAAAGTAATGAGATTCATGAACTCTATTGACAACAAGTTATGGAAATGTGTCCTTTGCAGTCAACATGTACCAATGAAGGCAAATCTTCTAGCCTCCATCGCGGGAACCTGTGAAGTTCCAAAGAAGAATCTGAATGGACAGAGGGCGATAGAAAGTTGGTTGAACTTGGCGACAAAGCAATCAATATAATCACCGGCTCTCTAGACACAAGCACCTACCGGCAAGTGATTCGATGTACAAGCTGCGAAAAGAGATGTGGGAAGCTCTTGTAGAATACTTGGAAGGAGACCAAGACACAAGAGACAACGAAAATATACATACATCCAGCCAGTTTGATTCTTTCAAAAGGATCCTAAGGAAACCTTGAGACAAACATCGATCGATTCGGTGAGGTAATAAATAGTTGCTTTTCTCTTGGTAAAACTTATGACAAAAAGGAAATGAACATGAGGTTTCTAGGCTCTCTAGGTAGCTTATGGCATGTGAAGACCACGGCTATGAAAGAATCTAAGAACTTAAGCGAGATGACTCTTCGTAGTCTCTACGCAAGTTTAAAGGTTTATGAACTTGAAGTAAATCAAGCTCTAGAGCAAGACAAGCAGTTGAGCGTGTCTTTGCCGACCATGGTCCAAGAAGATATCATTGTTGAAAACAAACCTTCTACTTCTTCTGTGAAAATGATTTTCTATCGATGAACAATTTGCTATGTTTGTTAAACGCGTTTTCAAAAATTTGCAAAATATGGAAGGAAAAACACTCACCAACAACCTTTCGGGAAAAATGGTGAAAGCTCATCTAAGGAAGAGCTTGTGTGTTATAAGCGTAGAAACACAGTCATTTTGCCTCAAAATGTCCTAAGCCAAAATTTGAAGCATCACAGAAAACCCACTTTTAGAAAATTTCAAAAACAAAAGGGTATGTTGGTGAAGACATAGAAGACAAGCGAGGTTGCTTCATGGTTTGAGGCCGATTCGGAAGAGGAGGAAGAGGATTGTGAGCAAGCTAACATATGCTTAATAGCTCATGATTCATGTCCTACCTATGACTCGAAAATGAAGTTGTAGTTTCACCAAGTCCTTTGGACAAAAATGAAACCAACGGTGATAGCTTCGATGGAAGAACTTCTCAAGGATAATCGGGATATGCTTGAAGAATTTAATTCCTTTAGAGTAGCCTATGTTAAAGCGGCGAAGCGTGAGAAACTTACGGTGAGAAATCTTTGATGGCGGTGAGATTCAAACTCTCGATAGGCATCAACAAGAGTAACAAAGTATCAAATCGAAGGAAGAAAACAAATTTCTTCATGACAAAATTGATATCATTGAGCACATCAAAGGACTTGACCTAGAGAAATTGCCTTGCAAAGACAATTGACTCTGGAATAGCTCGAAGGATGCGATTCGAAGAAATCCTTACAAGCCAAAAATCTAGCAATGATAAAGCGGCATAGGATATTCGATGTGTCTCTTCAACAATCTCTTTCGATCATAGAGAAAGGAGAATCCTCAGGCGCTAATGATATATCTTTCTCTAAGCAGACATTTGGAAATATAGGGAAACAAGGCCTTGGTTATTCAAGTGTTCCTTACGTTTACCCCAAAGTTCGAGAAAGGAAAAGCCAAAATAAGCTGAATCAAATGAGAAACGAAAGATAACGGTAGAAAGTGAAGTGGGAATGCAACAACTATGCCAAGGCAAAGTCTGTGACGGTAGACCTACTCGACCTCAGGTAACTATCAAGTTTGTCTATGAAACATGCGAAGCTCCTTTACGGTGAAGGTAAACTTAAAGGTATTCTATCTAATCCTCTAAAAGGCAATCAAGCGAGAAAAGCTAAAGCTAAGTGTTGGTAACCCACCTAGGGCGATTCGAAAGAAACCAATTAAGTCTGCTTCGTCAAACAAGCAAAAGTGAACAAAAATGGATATCAAGAAAAGGAATAATCATAAGCACTCTTCGAGTTGAAGACTCTAACATTCTCTATGTACTTTTCATTTATGTCATTCTTGCCATTGCTTTAGGCCATCGGCACGAGAATGCACGCTAAGGTTCAACCAAGATCGAGAGACCTAGTTCTCTCAGGTCAACAGTATGGGTTGCAAAGGTTGCTAATCCTTAGGACCCAAATAAAGGGTACCTTGTTTTGTTTTAACTTCTTTCTGAGGAATGCTTCATGGCTATAAATCAGAAACAAAGACATCGGTACCTAGGCAGTAGTGTTGAGCACATATTTGGAACAGTCTTCTTACAGACTATAGGCGAAGCAAAAGGACCACGGTTATTTTCGGGGATAATGCAAGAGGAAGAGCGATTCGATATGGCTCAATTACTGAGGAAGTCTCTCCATCAACAAAGTTTCTCTAGTAAGTGGTTTAAAAGCACAATCTTCGAGCATATCTCAGTGCGACAAAGGACTTCTATGCCAATTCAATTCAAACCGATTGCTTCATCAAAGACGGTGAATCTGCTCAATCTTGATCGGCAATAGACAGGAAGCGTCTATGTCGTGGACTTAAATCTTCTAGGGAGATTCTCAGACGTGTCTAGTAGCCAACAATGTTTGTGACAACGGTGGCTATGGCACAAGCGTCTCGATCACCTCAACTTCAAGCACTCTCCGCTCTCAAAATGGGCTTGTCGAAGATCTACCTACTTGTTGTCTGCCGATCATGACAGTTGTAAAGCTTGCCAACTAGGAAAACTTTCCAAGTCTTCCTTTAAAAGAAAATACATTCTATCAACAGCAGACCTCTTCAACTTCTGCATGGATCTCTTTGGACCTATTACAACGACGGTATTTCGGGAGACAAGTACACACTTGTAGTAGTTGATGACTACTCTAGATTCACTTGGATTGAAACTATGACATCTAAAGATGAAGCGTATGATCTGAATCCTTTGCACTCTTGAGGAAGACTTCAAACTCAAAAGCTTGAAGACATTTGTGACATAAGATCGGACAAACGACAACGAATTCAAAAACAATGGTGTAGAAAAGTGCTGCGATGACCATGGGATCGGCCACTGACTTCTCTACCGCCGTGTCTCCTCAACAAAATGGTGTAGGCGAGCGGAAGAACAAAACAACGATTGACGGCTAGAACAATCTTTGGCGGAAGCTAAACTTCGAAATATTTCAGGCGGCGATCAACACTTGTTTCACCAGAATAGATCCACTGTAAAAGCAAGTTTCATAAATAAAACTCCATATGAAATATGGAGGAAGATCCCCAAACATAGGATTTCTTAAAATCTTAATTTGTAAATGTTTTATTCTTTATAACGGAAAGAGTATAGAGGAAAATTTGATGCAAAATCAGGCTTGAAGGAATTTTTAAGGAGTATTCAAACATTAAAAGCATTTCGCATTTTCGGTAAATCTAATTTAAAAATCTTAGAATCTGTGCATGTTTCTTTTTGATGAATATGACTTGTTAGAGCCTAGAAAGGCTCGAGCGTTGCTAATGATTCGATAATGATGAGGCAGTACAAATAAACATCTACTTCAATCCTTATCGAGCGACAAGCTGCAGAACCCATCAATACCGGTAACCCACTTCAGTTTGATGATGAACTCTCTACCTTAGATAACTGAATTGTGCATTGACCACGAACCCATCTCTCTGTTTTACCCCAGGCACCTTCTACGATCTCTCATCCTTCTCTGTTCACGAGAAAATGAAGGTTTTGAAGATTCTATCTCTTACGAACTAGATTTTGGTGAATCTCCTTCTCAACCTACTCTAGAATTCTTAAGGGAAGAATCGCTTGAAGTGATCTTCCTCCAACTATTATTGAAACAAGAGATCATTCCCTTCTCAAATCATTGGTGATCTAACTCGAGGAGGTCGTCACGAAATAAGGTTCGAGAAAAACTTTGTTTGCTTATGCATTTGTATGAACTTCGAACCAAAGAAGATTGATGAAGTTATCGAAAATCATAACTGGATTGAAGCTATAAGAAGAAATTGAACGGTTCGAAAGATGTAGGTGTGGAGCTTAGTTCAGGAAGCTGATCATCCGATCATCGGCACCAAGTGGAGTTTCGAAATAAAAGAGATGAAGATGGAAATGTCAGAGAAACAAAGCTAGATTGGTTGCTTAGAGACTCACCGAGCGGAAGAAGGAATTGACTTTGATGAAACTTTTGCTCACATTGCTAGACTAGAAGCAATCGGGGAATCTTTAATATGCCTGCGTTCATGGACTTCCAAAGTGTATCGGATGGATGTTAAAGAGTGCCTTTACGAATGATGATCTTGGCTGTATCACCAGGCGACTCCGGGATTTATTATCTCAGACAAAGCTGGATCGATCTGGGCTCAAGCTCTCTACGGCCTGAAGCAAGCTCTAGAGCTGGTATGAAACTATTCAAAGTTCTTAATCGAACAAGGATTCGTGAGAGGAAGAATAGACACTACTTTATTCATCCTCGCGAAGCAAGGCCATTCTCACAGTGCAATCTATGTGGACGACATCATCTTTGGATCAACTAACCGAAAGCATGTGCAAAAGATTCGAAAGGCGATGGAGCAAGTTCGAGATGAGCATGATGGGTGAACTTACCTATTTTCTAGGGCTGCGGATACGGACTTGAGACGGAATCTTCATGACCAAACCAAATATGCAAAGGAACTAATCAAAGAAGTTTGGTCTTGATTAAATGAAGATTTGAAACTCCATGTCTGAAATTGCCATCTTGACAAAGATGACAAGGGAAAGCAAAGAACATGACCAAATGCAGAGGAATCATAGGTTCACTTCTTTACCTTACTGCTAGTAGACGACATTATGTTTCTTTGTTTGTGTTTGTGCTAGATTTCGGCGGAGATCCAGGAGTCACATTTGCTTGCAAACGTATCATCGGATATTCAAAAACAACAAATCTAGGCATCGGTATTCAAAATCCAACAACTTCAATCTAGTTGGATACTCGGATCTGAGATTATGCGCTTGCAAAGTGAAGCGAGAAAAAGCACCGATGGGACTTGTCAATTTCTTGGAAAGCAGACTTGTCTCATGGTCTTGCAAGAAACAAGGATCGGTTGCAAACTCAACCACGGAAGCGAGAATACATTCTTTGCAAGCATTGTTGCTCTCAAGCTGCTATGGATGAAGCAACAACTAGTGGACTACAACATCAAGGCGCTTTGTCATGTGTGACAACACATCGGCTATCTCGTCTCCAAAAATCCGATGATGCATTCAAGACAAAGCACATTGATATTCGTTATCACTTTCTCAAAGATCATGTGGAAAAAAGTAACATCGATTTGGAATATGTTCCAAGCGAGCATCAATTGAGACATTCTCACAAAACCCTTGGATGCCACCGGGTTTGCTTATTTAAGGAGAAATCTTGGTATGATTGATCCTCTTGCTTAATTTTAATATTTTGTTAATGTTTCTTTCATCTTAGGTAGACTCGGTTTAGACTAATCGGAAGGCGTAAGTTCTCCTTTACCGGAAGACTTAAAGGTTAGTACTCTTACTTAGTCTATTTTTTTGCTAAAAGGTTTCTAAAGCAATAAAGGGGTCAAGGATAAAATTTGGTACTTAAGAAAATATCTTAAGTTCAGCTTTTTCAACTAAAATTCTCGCCTTTAAATAGTCCTTGAACCGTCATTTGCAAACTTTCTGAAACCCTTTGAACAAAAATATTTCTCTCTCTCTCTCTCTGAGTAACTACTCGCAAATTCAAGTTCTTCTTGTTTCTTCTTCTCATCATCAACAATGGTATGCTCCTTTCTTCTCTACTCAAGTAAATTTTCTATGTCTGTTCTGCATTTCATTATCAACCTAAAATTGTTTTGGAATTCAAGCGGTCATTTTTCGAGTTTATAGTGATTCGCCATTGTTGTTCTTACAAACTTGAATACTAACGTCGTTTTTATGTATATTCATTGTTTATTCTTATGAAAACTTCGTTATGCATTTCTCAGTGTGGTTACTCTAAACATTCTAGGGTTTCAAGTTTTTGCTTCGAAAATTTCAATTATTTTAGAAAACTTTGAAATTCCTACTTGTTTAGTTGTCTAGATGAAAAGCCTAATTTTTATTTTGCTTTTCTTTCAGGCAAGAACTTCAAAATCAAAGCGCGACAGCAGGAAGGCTTT
>CM028384.1:19576649-19605138 GCA_013146195.2 Codonopsis lanceolata | reverse complement strand
GCCGAAGAACATGAGGCCAGTGACTAGTCGGAGTTCGAGGCGCGGCATTTGCCTGACCTCGGCCAGGCTTCTTGTTGGGATCTTTATGTGGATGGAGGCGGCCGAGCAAGTCGGGAGGCGGCATCCTTCTCATAGCTCCCGACGAAATCCACGAGTTCGAGCGACACTTCGGTTCAAATTCCCGCCTCAAATAACGTTGCCGAGTATGAAACAATGGACGCCTCTGAGCTCAAATGACATGGGCGTAGAAGGGGGTCACAGTTGTACTCTGATTCACAACTAGTAGTGAACCAAGTCCGTGGGGGAATACATGGTGCATCACCCTTCCCTCGGTCAAATCTGTGAGTTTGTCAAAGAAATCTTGAAGAATTTCAGAGTTTAAGGGGAGATCATCGGGGATTGATCGGCCATCTTGCCAATATCTGGCAGACTACTTGTCCAAGATCGCTGAGGCAAACCTAGCACTGTTAAATCCCTCAGTAATGATTGAGCATCTGGAAACTCCAGCCATTGATAGGCCATGTAGTCACGGAGATCGAGCCAGCGACCAGAAGTTGGATTGATGACTACAAGGACTATATCGAACAAGGAGTCCTCCCAGCGGTCAAAGTTAAAGCCACCACAATCAGAAGTCAAGCTTGCCGATACTCGGTAGTCGGGGGAATCCTATATAAGCGATCTAAGGTCAGACCTATGCTTGCGTTCCTCCGGAGCTAATTGAGGGGGTTTTATATGAGGTACATGAAGGGGAATGTGGCGACCACCGCACCCGAGTTCTAGCGTAGAAGGTGTTTCTTGTGGGGTATTCTTGGATAACCCTCGAAGAAGGATCAGAAGTATGTCCGCGAGTGTGACAAGTGCCAACGATATGCGGACATACCAAGGCTTCCATCCACCGCAAACCCGCCAAGGCGGCTTGGCCTTCGACATGTGGGGAATCGATTTGATCGGCCCATTCCTGCTAGCACAATGCAAGTACAAGTATGCAGTGGTCACCATAGACTACTTTACAAAGTGGATCGAAGCAAAGCCCTTGGCTAAAATTTTGGAGGCAAATGTCATCAAGTTTGTCCACGATCAAGTATGGTGCAGGTTCGGACTGCCCCGAGCAATTATCTCCGATCACGACACCCAATTCTCGGACAAATTCACAGCTGAGTGTGCTTGCCTAGGCGTCAAACATTGGCAATCATCCGTCGCTTACCCTCAAGGCAACGGCCAAGCAGAGGCTGAGAACAAACATGTGTTGCATGCACTAAAAAGAAACCTAGAAGGGCGAGCTGGAAAATGGGCAGAGGAACTGCAGTCGGCCTTGTGGGCGGTCAGAACCACTGTCCGAGGACCAACCGGGGAAACTCCGTTTGCACTTACCTATGGATCTGAAGCAATGATCCCGGTAGAAATGGCCTTGCCTAGCTATCGAGTTTCCCATTACAGCGAGCAGAACAATCAGCTTGCCCGGGCAATAGACCTTGATCTGCTTGAAGAAAGAAGGCTGGATGCACGACTCAGGATGATCAACTACAAGCATCGAGCAAAGGCTCATCATGACAAAAGGGTTCGAGGTAGAGCTTTCATGGTCGGAGACTGGGTACTCAGAAAGATTGAGGTAACGGGTCAACGGGAAGAACGGGGAAAGCTATCGCTTAACTGGGAAGGGCCTTTTCAAGTCACTGGCATAGTCAGAGAGGGCACATATACACTTCGAACTCAGGAAGGGAAAGACTTGAAGCATCCTTGGCATGCAGATCACCTAAAAAAGTACTATCCCTAAGTCGGTCCTCAATACACAAACGGGCAAGACCTCAGTCCTATTGAGGGTCACTATTATTAATCAATAAAAGGCAAGTTTAAGCTATTCGTTGAAGTTATTACAATGTTATTTATCAACTGTATGGGGATTGCTTGACAAAATCTATTCGCCCGACGAGTAAATAGGGCCATGCTCGGTCAACCTTCCGTTACTCCCGAGTATTATTGAGCTTATCTTCTCCGTGAGTAAGATGGGGCCATGCCCGGTTCACATACTAAGATGCTCGCCAGGCGGTAGGGGCGCCCCTGCCCATAAGGTAGCGGCTAACTATCTCGGATTCCTATAGTGACCGAGCAACACTATTAGTTGTATATCTCTATACCCAGTTGACATACTAGCAACAGCTTCAACGTGCAAAGGTTGAACAGGGCCAAGCCCGGTTAGCCCGTCGCCGTTCAGAGTTGGGCCATGCTCGTCAGGCAGTCTTCAGGATGCTCGCGCAGGGCGATAGGGGCCATGCCCGCTCAAAGCCTTGGCCAGAACCAAGCACTCATACTGGGCATCTGCCCGCCCGGGTAACCTCTCAACTTAAAAAATAAGTCTGCTTGATTAGCCTTGTTATTTTCAAGTTGATAATTACAAGTTTGCGCTCGATTAATTCTAGTTATTTATGCTTGACCTGTTTCTGGGGAATACCTGTACTTGTACTAGTTTATGGCAGGAGAAATACGAGTAATAAAAGAATCATCGAGCAAAATCTAAACAGAATCAAAAAATCAGTACAAGCAAAAAGAAGCAGTTGCCAAATAAAAGTCGCTTTCTATTCATGATAAGAAAGGAGTTACAATCAAAGGTCAAAAATGGTGGTGCGCAGGCCGAACAAAAATGATAGACCTTAGGCTAAGCTTGATCAGAAGTTTGCTCTGGAGGGGGCGGGAGACCTTTAGCAGAAGCCCGAAATTGCTCGGCATACTCAGCGTTTAGAGCTTTACGGGCAGCTTCTTTCTTAGCTGCTTTTGTATCATCCTCGACCATCATCTGCGCGGCCTTTGCACTTTCCAACGCATCGACCAAGGAGCACACATTCTCGGCCAGGGGAGTGTGAGGTTCCCGGGGTGTGCTCCCGCGCCCCGCGCGCCCTTGGATAGGGGTGCGCGTACGTGCGGATGCGGGACACCACTGCTCTCGTTCCACCCTCCCTTGTTTAGGGGAAGACGAAATCAAAAGTGCGAGAGGAGTGCTGTCTATGTTAGCACGTTTGAATGTGCCTCGGTTGCCTTGAGTGGATTTTGTATCCAATATGGGAACTGATGGTTTCCCGCATCAAGTTATCCCTTGTTTAGGGGATACCAGGATATGGGAATGCATTACCCTTTCATTCCCATTTTCCCTTTTTTAGGGGAAAACGGAAAAGTGCAAGAAAGGATATTGCGACGCCCCCACTATGGATTTATTAAAAATAGCCTTATGGCCCATTCAGATTACTATGAGAGCTTTGGGTTTCCCGCATCAAGTTATCCCTTGTTTAGGGGATACTAGGATATGAGAATGCATCACCCCTCCATTCCCATATCTCCCTTTTTTAGGGGAGAACGGGAAAGTGCAAAGAGGGAATGTTGCGAGGCCCACTGAATCTGAAAGTTTTAGAGTCGCCATCTTTATTTTAAGGAAGAAATAAAGCAAAACCAAAAAAAAGAAAACCAGAGATTGTAAAAAACGGGTTCGGAGGCTAAGTTACGAGTTGGGAAGGTGCTAGGCACCCAACTCGCCCTTTCGGTCTCGAAAATGGTTTTTGGCTGATGTATGCTTATTGTCACATTTATTTAGCAAATAAATAAGGTATTAAAATGACAGGGAAATTTAAACAAATACATTCGTGGCCACATTATTTACGGACTCGCAGCCGTCTCCTTTCAATAATTACAGACATATTTAAGAATATTTGGCCATTATAACGACTCTTTTACATAATATTTCCTATTCTAATCCGGGCAGCACAACGACTTATAAGGACTACATTGTGCCGGATTTAAATAACAACTTCTAACAATAAAGGACAGAAAAGTAAATAAAATAAAAACGCCCTTAAAGGCTGTTACCTTTTAAAGCGGCGGTGTGCTCGCTCTGTCCTTCAGGGAGAGGGAGTCTTTTATTGTTTGTTGTGTGTTTGTTGTTTTGATTTGGGCAGAGTGACGGCTTATATGTGGTAGTTTGGTTTATTTGGTCGGGCGGAATGACGGCTTAGTTTTTGTGGTTTTGGCCTTTTTGGTTGGGCGGAATAACGGCTTATATAGGGTGTTTTTCAGCCTATTACTCGGGCAGAGTAACGGCTTACTTTGGGATTTTTGGGCCGGGGAATGAGGTGGATACCTAACAACTAGGCTAGGGATCACTTATAACCTATGGGTTTTGATTTTGGCAGAGTTTGGACGGGGTTTGGAGACTCTAGGGGCTTCCACTCACCTATCTCGCACCTCTCGTACTAAAAGTATCGGCAGAACGCAGAAGCAGAGCTTCGTTGCGATCTTCGATCTCGGAAAAATGAGCAAATGAAATGGGGCCGAGGCCTCTATTTATAGTCGAAGGCGGGGGCCGGCGGAATTTCAGATTTGTTCACCCTGCATTGGTCAGTTGTACCATGAGCCTTGAGTCTTGTACATTTCGGCAACTGAGAGAGAGCTACAGGAGAATGCTTGGTGCCACCAAGGGGCCTTGGTGCGGCACCAAGCTTGCTTTTTATCTTCCATTTTGTGCACTCTCCCCCCTACAGTTCACTGTTCATGCATCCTACTTTTTCCTTTTGCATTTTCAACACTGTAACTTGATATTTGTTAATGTTTCAACAGTTCTTGATATTTTATGCCATGTCACATATCAGGGGTACGAAATTGGGGTGTCTACAGAGCCCCTCAACGATGGAGTCTACGGGTAACCCAAGGCTTACTGAGTAGACGAACATCGTTGATAAACAATAGACCCTCCAATTTCGTTCAATTATAAAATGGGAATGAGATGCAACAGGAAGTAGTTATAATGCAATAGTATACATGCTATCCAAACTCCATAACCTAGACATTTTGAGTCGGTTATAAAAAGTTATCGTAATTTTTAAGCAGATGTGAATTTAATATGCTCTGATGGTCGGACCTACTAGTGTAGGCTGCCTACGTATCCCTTAATAAAGGAACTCAGACCAAAACGTAGTTCAGGCCAAAACCTAAACTATCACTCGTATAACGGTCGGGCCTACCGTGATAGGCTACCTACGTATCCTTAAACAAGGAATCAGACCGAAACGTAGTTCACTCAGCTGGGGACTAAATGTGGCGGTGTAAGTGTTGTGGTGCAAGTGCGACAATACTAAATGAGAAAGTGTGGCAAAGCTTTATCAAATAAGTACGACAAGGGTAAATATGTCTTTGTGATGGTCGGCGTCGTGATAGGCGCCACGTATCCTTAAACAAGGAATCGGACCAAAGCGTAGTTCGTCTTGTGGCTATGCGGAGTGAATTGTTTCCTAGGAACTCGGCCTCTCTTGGAGAACAAGACCTTTCCTTATAAATCAGGTGTGTACCCCTTAAAGGAAAGTTTCCCATAGCCATAGCCAAAATGCATGGAACGTATTGCCTCCTTAGGAACTTCGGCCTTGACGGAGAACAAGACCTTTCCCTATCAATCCGGTACCCTTTAAAGGAAAGTTTCCAAACATCAAACAAATGCACTGTTAAAAAGGAAAATACCTTCCTTTCCTTTACCTTTGTCGTGCCCATGCAACAAATTGATGCTGATGTTGCTTTGCTGTCGCTTGCTGCTTTACGGTGTTCGTTGTTGCACTTTGCTGGGGATTTTTCTTTTTATCCTTGTTAGGCCTTTGGAAAATCTTTTCCCATCCGCTTTGTTTTCGGCTTTAGGCGGAAAATCTTTCTTGATCTTCTTGCATTTTTCTTTCTTGCTCCTTCTAACCTTGGTTAGAAGCTTCCTTTTTCTTGCTGTAGCATCGTTTGGTATCAGCTGATATCATCTTTTCTTTGCTGTTGTTTTCTTTCTTTGCTCCATTCTCTAGCTTCAGCCGAAAAATTTCTTCTTAGCCGCATTTTTCTTGTTGCATGAATTTTTTCTTCTTGTACATGCATTTTCCCTCTCCGATTTTTGTTTTTTTTTTTTTTGATTTTTTTTTTTTTTTGTCTTTTATTTTGCCACTTTTCTTTATTTGCATGCTTATTACCTTTTTTTTTTTTTTTTTTTTTGTTTGTTTGTTTGTTTTTTTTTTGATCCGCCTGGAAATACTTCTGATCTGCTAGATTTCGGCACTGTTTGGCACCTTTTGAAGCATTCCTGACTTTATTAATGATGCTTATGCATGTCCTATTTATGCCTAAATGATGTAATTAAGTAATGATGCATGAAATTCATGAATTTATTTTTATGATGCATGATTAAACTATTGGTCACTATTTGACTTTATTATGCATGATTTATATTATAAATGCAAACGAGGCTAAATGATGCATGTTTATGCTGCAGGGACATAGTGAATGCCATAAGAATATTTATTTTCATGATTGGTGGCATTATATTTTCTTTTTAGCGCATCCTCAAAGCAGCTTATTGGATAATAAATACGCATGATGAATGTATGTATTACTTTATTTGATGCACATGCGATGCCTAAAAATTACAGGATGCTTATTAACATGATGCATGGGTATTCTTTATTCTATTTTATCATGCATGCAGTAATGCAAAATGTAATATATATCTTTAAAACGCAAAATGCATTTTTATAATGCCTCAAATGCAAAAACGTTTATTTATATGCAAAACAATACATAAATTTTTTTGTTTTGTTTTTGTTTTTGTTTTTTTGTTTTTTTGTTTTTTGTTAAAACTTGTACAAATATTTACAATGCAATGTAATTTATATGATGCAAAATAAATAAAAAACACATGTAGACTCAAAACGCACGCACAAAGCAAAGCTATACCGACCTAACAGGTAATGACACGCTGTATCCCCAAAATGGATTTTAAAAGAATATACCTTCGGGTTCGAGCAGACTTTTCCTTTCTTTTTTTTTTTTTTTTTTTTTTTTTTTTTGTGATATGCAGGGAAAGGAAAAGGCAGATACCTCCTTGGCCATATAATTGTTGCAGGGCTATACTTGACATATGGCTATTCTCGCAACTCCTGCATTTTTCTTCATAATCAGACAGGGCAGCGGTGAATGATCGGAATCCAAGTCGTTTGGTTGTTTCAGGACAATGGCAACACAGATGATGAATAGGGCGAGGATACTTCTGGTGCTTCTCATTCTGATGAAACTGAGCCTTTTCCGTGCCTTGCGGAAAAAGTATATGGGACCGGTCGGGCGGACGCGAGCACCGATGGATCAAGCCCGGCTTAAGCCGCAAATGAAGGATAGTTTTGGGGAAACAAGGGGGTACAGTAATAATAGATATGTACAGGCAATTAATGTATAACCTAAATTTCTTTAGCAATTATTCCTAAGTTGCACCTTAGGACCTGTAATATTATATTTTAGTGTTTTATTGCGAGCTTATGTCGTGGTTTTTCCTTTTCTTCTATCAGACGAGCCCCCTTGCATGCCGAAGACTAGAGGTAAGATGTCGAGGTTTCAAAGAGTGTTTTCCCTCTTCTTATTCTCCTGATATATATATATATATATATATATATATATATATATATATATATATAGCTCTAACTTTTGCCTAGGCTGCCCTTTCGTGTTTTCAACCTAGCGAGCCCTTATCATTTTTTATTTGTTTTTTTTATGCTCTAATTTTTGTCTAGGCCGCCCTTTCGGGTTTTCAGCCTAGTGAGCCCTTATTTCTCCTTTTATATTTTTTTTTGTTTTTTTTATTATGCCCTAACTTTTGCCTAGGCCGCCCTTTCGGGTTTTCAGCCTAGCGGGCTGGAGAGGGAAACACTTGTTGGATAGAATGGATCGGACACTATACCTTTTGAACTCGTTAAGATTGGAGGGCTGAACAAGATCTTTTCTTTCCTGGCTTGTGAGGAGTACGGCACCTCCTGACCGGATCTTTTTGACAACATACGGCACATCGTGGAAGGGTATTAGCCTTTGATAAGTAGCCCCCGGCATTTTTTAGCCCAGACAGCATGTCATGATGGCAGTAGGTTCCCCAGGGGTGGTGAATGGGGTCTTTTCTTGGTCTCCTACTGCCTTTGATTTGACTATAGCTCAGCATGCTGTTGTTGGTTTTAGGAATGGTCACTATTTTGGACAGTCAGATCAGGTATTTTTTATTTCTTTTTTTTTAATCTTTTTTTTTTGTTTTTTTTTGTTTTACTACTTCTTCTCTTTTTTTTTGTTTTTTTTGTTTTTTTGTATTTTTTCTTTTTTTTAGCCGAATGAAATTGACGTGCGACTGTTTCATGCTTTTTTTTTTCAACTTGTAGTGACCATTCTGGCTTGATGCGGTAGAGCTTTTGTTTGATTGGCTGAGCATCCGGACATGTGGGGATCCGGTGTTCGACTATGACTAGGTCTACCCCTGACACATCTTCATAGAACCAGGTAAGCATGTCCACGAACTTTTTGAAGGGATTCATGAGTGGTGTTCTTTTGGAGCCTTGCAGGGAGTTGCCGATTTTGATTTCTTTTGATTTCCTTGTCCAGTCCCAGATTGATGGTGGATCAGTCTTCAGTTGCTGTTGATGATGTTGTCCCTGGCTCTACTGACTTTACAAGCTCAAGCAAATATATTTTTATCTTTTGGGTCCTATTAAATGACTCATTATTATAATTATTTAATGTATCTTTTAATGCAGGTGCAACTAAGAAATAAGCAAAGACGTTTAGATTATTATTAAAAGCACACCGTACAGGGTTTATTACATTATTGAGGACCTGGGGTTTGAGATCCTCAATTTTAGGGAGCGGATTGGTAGATGACCAAATCCGTAAGGCTAGGGAAAGGAATAGGGGTAATATATCCGAAGTAGTCCATCAGGTCTGTGGGCGTCAAAAGTGGGCCAGTCTTAATATACTAGTTCTGCAGTGGCTCATTAGAAGTAGACCCAAACTCAGCAGGGAGCTTCTCGTGATCAGTACCTCTGCCTATCATGCCCGGAAAGCTGTCATCAACCTCAATCATGTTGATTTTAGGTAGAGGGTTATTGATTATATTTGGTCTGGGAGTGGGCTTTTCAATAACCTTATCATCTATAAGATCCTGAATAGCATTTTTGAGCAGATAACATTTATCGGTGAGGTGACCACTGCAGCGATGATATTCACAAGATCGGGCATGATTCCGTGTCTGGGGAGTCCAGTGGCTTATAATTTTCCATAGGCTTTAACACTCCTTGTGCCATTAGCCCCTGCAGGATTACAGACTGGGAGGCTTGCAGCTCATCATAATGGCGGTTCGATTTACGAAATTGCTCGGGCCATTATTTCCTCCGTGTTGACAGACCTATCCGCCTCCATAAGACCATGGAACAATGCTATAATTTTGTGTAGGAAAAGTAGCGGCGATGCATTTCCTACTACATTGACAGATTAGTGCGGGTGTGGCTGTCTTCCCTTTAGAATAACGGAAAGAGCTAGGAGGCGTATTGACTTGTAATTGGCCAGTCCGTATATCATCATCAATACGGGCTCCTATCTCTACTATTTCTTTAAAATTAGTGTAGGGAAGGTACCGCATGTGTTCCAGGTAGATGGGCTGGAGGTTTTTGATGAACATTCGACATGACTCTAGGATCAGTGCATCAAAGGTTTGGGCCAACTTTCTTTTCCACCGATCGCGAACTCAAGATGTTTTTTTTCCTCTGGGTGCACGACTCAAGGTCTCTTCTATTTTCGGGGTGGTGTTGTCTTTGTACCTTTCCAGAACGCAGCTTGACTATTTGGTCCCACGTATTCATGGTGCCGCTATCGACAACATTAGCCATTGTTTGGCGGCCTATTAGGGTAAGGTGAAAATTGGAAGCCATAGCCTCAAAGCTAGCTCCCTTGACTGCATGCCGGTGGAATAAGATTTTAAGTGGGATATAGGGCATCGGTCCCATCAAATTTTTCTATGTCGGGCATTTTGAATTTGAAAGGCAATACTGTCGCAGGTTGTAACGTCAGTGCCCGCGTAGAAAATTCCCCTTTGTTGAGAAGCTTGAGTATCATAGTCTTTATATTTTCCACTTCGGCCTCTATTTTGGTGGCTGGGGGAGTTGGATTTTGGTATATACTGGATGGGTTAGGGAAGGTTGGGTTATTTTTTTGCGATGTGTCCGTAAGGGTTTTGGGCTGGATATGGATATTGGGCTGGTGGATTCTGGGCTGGATAAGGATTCTGGGTTGGTGGTACTTGGGTAGGATATGGATTTTGGGTTGGTGGATTTTGAGTAGGTGGATTTTGGATAGGTGGATTTTGGATGGTTTCGGCTGGGCGGCCAGGATCATTATAGGGTAAATAAGTGGTAACTTGGCCTGGCGGGTTATAATTTTGTGGGTCTATATGTGGGCTGTTCTGGAGTGGGTTGGTTATGGGAATAGGGAGGTCATTTGGGCTTTGGGGAATTTTGGTGTTTGGAGCAGGATATGAAGGATATGACGGGTAAGGGCTGATATTTGGGTAGTAGGGACTTGGTGGAGGATTGAGATTTGGGGTAGTGGCAGTATTTGGTGGGTTAGTGTTTGGCTGGGGAGTTGGGTTTGGAGGCATGTGGGATGTTGATGTCTCTTGGGGGATTTTAGGGGAAGAATTTACCTCACCACTGGGTTTTTGACCTTGTATAAGACTTGCTATTTGGCTTAGCAAACGTTCATCTCGTGCAGCCAAATTCTGGTCTAGCCACTGCTGTATTACCGGAGTCGGAGCATATCCCGAGAGCCCCGAATGCATACCCATATCGGACGCTCATCTGTTGCCATACCGCTCGGATCTGTACTTTCGTTAGAGGCAAAAGCGGGCAAAGCCGCGGGCAAGCCCGCCCCTATTAGGGGCGGGTTGGGCTAGTGTTTTTCATACCCGTTAGGGAAGCGGGCTTTCGGGCTTTGCCCATGCAGGCTTTGCGGGGGCGGGCGGGCGGGCAGCCCGCATTTTATGGGCTCTTAATTATGATTTACTGATTTAGTGAAATATGGGCTCTAAGTAATTGGTTATAAACTTATAATGTTTATTTTTTAAGCGGCCCAGCACTGGCAGGCCCACTAACGGCAAGCGATCGGTTAGGTTAAACACTTATACCGAAATGAAATCTAAATCGTGATCTCAGTCTTCTCACTTTCTCAGATCTGATCTCCCATTCTCCCTCTCCCTCCTCACTTCGGCTTCTACTTCGGCTTCGACTTCGGCAGGCAGACTTCCGTTCTCTTCCCCGATTCATCACTTCTTCCTCGATTCGTCTTCCTCACTCTACTCTCTCTCTCTCGGTCTCAACTCTCACTAGTCACTAGAGCGAGTAGGATGAGTAGAGCAGGCGAGCAGAGCAGGCGGCGTCTCTCTCACGGATCCACGGTCTCACCTCACTGTTTGTCATCGGTCATCACGGCCGGCCACTCCTTCGTGCCCTTCACGGTCACGGACTCACGGCCGGGCTTCCCGCTTGAGTTAGTTTCTCCAGTCTTCACTCGTGACTCGCGAGTCGTGATCTCGTCACTCGGTCTCACTCACTCCGTCTCTCGGTCTCACCTCACGTCTGTCTCTCTCATCTGTCCTTATGCGGTGAACTTCAAAGTCACAGCCACGCCTTGATTCAGGAATCGGGGCCTCAAAGTCTTCGGCGAGGTACAGTACCGATTTCTCTATTGATCTGCAGATCTGGGTTCAACTTCAATTTCCCTCCCCAACCCCAATTTCAATCATGCAGCTGCTTCAAGCTGACTGCTTGTGTCATTGTGTGATTCCATTTTCAACATATTAGTACAGTTCTCTCTATTGATAATTTGAATATTTGATTGACAATGTGCTTCAAGCCTTCAACTGAACTTAGTTCATATACAGCAACTGAACTTATTTCATTACAGCAACTAGTCTGAACTTAGTTCATTAACAGTATTTCCTTGTTTAATTTCATTAATGTGATTTATCTATTAAATCTTGTAATCCTAAGAGATTTCATTAGGTGATTTATCTATTAATGCATTATCTCCTATTCTCCTTAGAAGTTGTATGTCATTAAAAAGCTTATCTTGTCGTTTCAAATTTTCTTTTTCTTAATTTTCCTACAATTATCTTACTATTTGCAGATTAAGAATTAAGTGGAAGAAATCAAGAATCATGGAATCTAGTACGAATCAATGCATTGATTTAGATGGAGATCAAATGGAAACTAATAAGAGTAATACTAATGAGGAATCCAGTCGATCTATTAAAGTTAAAAGGCCAAAAGAAACATCTGATGTTTGGAGGTCCTATAATAAGATAAGCGTGGACGATGAAGGGGTAGTCTTAGCAGAATGTAAGGGATGTAAGAAACGTTTAAATGTGGGGTAGAAAATATGGGACTTCGACAATAAGGCGTCATAAGGATAATTGCAAAATGTTAAAGTTTCATGATGTTGAACAAATGCTTGTTGATCATGATGGGAAGTTAAGGTCTAGGAAGGTAGACCCAAAGATGTCACGTAACTTCTTAGTCTACGTTGTTAAACATGATTTGCCATTTTCATTTATTGAATATGATGGCATTAGAAGTTGGGTGAAGTACTTAAATCCTGATGTTCCTTGCATTTCTAGAAATACTCTTGTTTCTGATATTAGAAGAATGTATGCGAGGGAGAAAGCGAAACTTAAGGTCATTCTTGGTAATATTCAAAACAGAGTTTGTTTAACTTCAGATTTGTGGACTGCATGCACTAGTGAGGGTTACATTTGCTTGACTGGTCATTTTGTGGATGAGAATTGGAAATTGAACAGTAAAATTCTTAGCTTTGCTCATATGCCTCCTCCCCACTCGGGAGTTGAATTGGCTGCTAAGTTATATGAATTTTTGAAGGATTGGGGGATTGAGAAAAAAATATTTTCTTTGACATTGGATAATGCATCAAACAATGGTAATATGCAAGAACTTTTGAAACAACAGTTCTCTTTGAATGATGACTTGTTGTGTGATGGTGAATTTTTTCACATTCGTTGTTGTGCTCACATATTAAATATCATTGTACAAGAAGGTTTGAAAAAGCGGTTGTTGCTTTGGATAAAATTAGAGATTCCGTCAAGTATGTGAAAGGTTCGGAGGGTAGAAAGAAATTTTTTGAAGAATGTGTGAGTGCGGTTGGTAATATTAACACTAATATTGGTTTGCGGTTAGATGTGTCTACTCGTTGGAATTCAACTTATTTGATGTTGAGCAGTGCAATTATCTATAAAAAGGCTTTTTCTCAACTTCAATTAAATGATCAAAATTATAAGTATTGTCCATCAATTGAAGAGTGGAAAAGAGGGGAGTTAATTTGTGCATTTCTAGAGCCATTTTATCAAGTTACCAATCTTATCTCGGGCTCTTCTTATCCTACATCAAATTTGTACTTTTTTCAAGTGTGGAAGATTGAAGTTTTATTGAAAGGAAATTTGTCAAATGAAGATGAAGTGTTGAGTGATATGTGTAAGAAGATGAAAGAGAAGTTTGATAAATATTGGAGTGAATATAGCGTTGTGCTTGCATTTGGGGCTGTTCTTGATCCTCGAGTAAAGTTGGTAATGTTGGAGTATTTTTATGGAAAAGTCGAGAATGATCCAAATAAATGCAAAGAAAAGGTGTCACTAGTAAGGACAAAGTTGTATAAGCTTTTTGAGCATTATTCGAAAGCTAAGATTTCAAATCCTTCACAGTCACAGCCCCAATCATCTTTTGTTGTTACTCCATCTACATCCTTCACAGTCCCAATCAATGTCAGTGCGGAAAAAAACATATTTGATGTAAGTATTCAATATTTGAGCACTTTCTTTCTTTTTCGTTAAGTTATATATATTTCATTTGATTACATTTATTTTTGTATTCTTTCATACTTTATTTAATATAGGAAATTAAAGCATTTGAGCACCAAACAATTTCCAATGCTGGAAAATCTCAGTTGGATCTTTACTTGGAGGAGCCGAAGCACGAATTTTCTTTTTATGATGATTTTGATGTCTTGAATTATTGGAGGGATAATAGGCATCGGTACCCAATCCTTGCATCAATGGCATGTGATATTTTGGCCATTCCGATAACTACCGTTGCCTCAGAATCAGCTTTTTCTATAGGTGGTCGTGTGCTCACCAAATTTAGAAGTTCTACCCTATCGAAAAATGTTCAAGCTCAAATTTGCCTTCGTAATTGGTTGCATGGTTACGTTGATTATGGTATGTTAGTTTACCAATTTTTTAAATTATATTCATTATCAACTTATGTTTTACTTTGATATAAATATTTTATTATATGTAGGTAAAGGTGATGATGAAGATGCAAATGTCCAAAAGTCTCTCTCGGAAGCATCCGCGTCAAATGTGGTAGAAATTATTGATGAAGGCAATGTAGATGATTTTGATGATGACATGGTGATTTCCTAATCGGTGATTTGGTATTTTGGTGGATGAAATTTGAAACTTGTTATTTATATTTAGTATTTGAAGTATTTTGAATTTAATGGATATGTAATTTAATTTGGTTATTTAGTATTTTAAGCATTTTGAATTTAATGGTTAATTGGTTATGTAATTTTGTTATTTAGTTTTAGTAGTTTGAATTTAATGGATTATGAATATGTAGTTTATAAGTTTACTAATTTTGTTATTTTGTTATTTACTTATTTAGTATTTTTAAAGTATTTTGAATATATTAATGAATATGTAATTTAACTAATTTTGTTATTTGAAATATTATGAATTTAATGGTTTATTTGTTGGAAATTTAAATCTATCAATTATCATTTACCATGATTCTTGAATTTAAATTATTAAAAATAAATAAATAAAAATTTAAATACACTTATTTTTTTGCCTAATTAGTGAATATTGATAAATAAACACAAAAGCCCGTGGGCTTGCCTTTTGCTACGCGGGCGTTTGGGTTTTCATGGTTTTATGGGGCTTTCCCGCCCGCCCCCAACGGCGGGCTTTTTGGCCAGGCTTCCCGCCCGCAAGTGCTTTTGACACCTCTACTTGCATCGATTTTGCCCTTATCGATCTCATCGATACCCCTGCTTCGATTTATTTGGCTTTCCCTTATCAACCGGCCAGTATTATCTCTGCCTTTCCAAGTTCGGGCCAGGTTTCTGAGGAAAATGGGTTATGGAGGTATCAGGAGGCTGGCTGAAGGCTTTCTGGGTTTGGAGTACAGCGTGCCTTTATTAGTATATTTTATTTATTTGTTTGTTTTTGTTCCCTACAATTGATCGGATAAGCACCTGCTTTATTTTGACAGTCTCATGACTTTCCTGGAACAGTGGATTCTTTCTCCAGAGTATAGGACCAACGTATTCCACCTGTCTTTCGACCCCCAAGATTGGACTGATCCCAGGCGAAGGGCCTATACTCTTTCCAGGATCCACCATTCGAAATGGTCTAGGTCGAGCATCAAAGAATAATAAATCAGCCCCTGTTTGTTATTTATTTTGTTTTTTTTTTGTTGCGCAGTTATTTTTATCATTCATTTTTTTTTCTAAACTTGCGCATTTTTTTTGACATATATATATATTGATTTTTTTTTTGACAGGGGCTGGCTCATAATTCAGAAATGCAAAAACCGGTCAGTCTGTGAAGTGTCCTGAATAACTATATGCATTCTAATGTTGGCTTATGCAGGGGGTAGGCTGGTCGTGGTGTAGGGTAACAGTTCGGAATATAGCTATATGCATGTGCGTGTGTGTGGTATCTAGAAAGCAGTAAAATCTTTATTTATTTACAGATATATGAACAGAAAAATAAAACATATATGGCCTGTCTTGCTGTTTGTGTGGATTTTCTCGGCTTTTTTAATTTGAGCGCAAGCAAGCAAGCATACCACATTTTAAGAAATAGAAAGAAAAGTGGGGAAACTATCTATCCCTATTAATTACAAATTTTGGTCCTATGCCCGCAAAATAAAATGACAGAATGAATGCAGATATGTATAAATGTACAGAATAAAATGAAAAAGAAGATGAACTGAAATAAATAATAATATAGAGCCGGAAGTAAAGCCCCAGCTCTTTTGTTGTGCTGCCCGGAATTTTATTGTAATATAATATATATATATATATATATATATATATATATATATATTTAATTTTCGAATTTTTTTTGATATATATTATTTTTTTTTTGAATTTTTTTTTATACTCTTAAACATGCCTGTAACAGTTATCGGAACGAAACTGCTGTAAGATGGAGGATCATATCCACAAATATAGCCACGGCCGTATGGGAACACTTTATTTAAATGTGTAAATTAATATGACAAGCATACTGCAGCCAGAAACAAATAAAAACAAAAAAGTTTTATTTTACGAGTCTAGCCCTCCATTTTATTTAAAATAAAACAACTCCCCAGCAGAGTCGCCACTGTGAGGTTCCCGGGGTGTGCTCCCGCCCGCGCCCTTGGATAGGGGTGCGCGTACGTGCGGATGCGGGACACCACTGCTCTCGTTCCACCCTCCCTTGTTTAGGGGAAGACGAAATCAAAAGTGCGAGAGGAGTGCTGTCTATGTTAGCACGTTTGAATGTGCCTAGGTTGCCTTGAGTGGATTTTGTATCCAATATGGGAACTGATGGTTTCCCGCATCAAGTTATCCCTTGTTTAGGGGATACCAGGATATGGGAATGCATTACCCTTTCATTCCCATTTTCCCTTTTTTAGGGGAAAACGGAAAAGTGCAAGAAAGGATATTGCGACGCCTCCACTATGGATTTATTAAAAATAGCCTTATGGCCCATTCAGATTACTATGGGAGCTTTGGGTTTCCCGCATCAAGTTATCCCTTGTTTAGGGGATACCAGGATATGAGAATGCATCACCCCTCCATTCCCATATCTCCCTTTTTTAGGGGAGAACGGGAAAGTGCAAAGAGGGAATGTTGCGAGGCCCCACTGAATCTGAAAGTTTTAGAGTCGCCATCTTTATTTTAAGGAAGAAATAAAGCAAAACCAAAAAAAGAAAATCAGAGATTGTAAAAAACGGGTTCGGAGGCTAAGTTACGAGTTGGGAAGGTGCTAGGCACCCAACTCGCCCTTTCGGTCTCGAAAATGGTTTTTGGCTGATGTATGCTTATTGTCACATTTATTTAGCAAATAAATAAGGTATTAAAATGACAGGGAAATTTAAACAAATACATTCGTGGCCACATTATTTACGGACTCGCAGCCGTCTCTTTTCAATAATTACAGACATATTTAAGAATATTTGGCCATTATAACGGCTCTTTTACATAATATTTCCTATTCTAATCCGGGCGGCACAACGACTTATAAGGACTACATTGTGCCGGATTTAAATAACAACTTCTAACAATAAAAGACAGAAAAGTAAATAAAATAAAAACGCCCTTAAAGGCTGTTACCTTTTAGAGCGGCGGTGTGCTCGCTTTGTCCTTCAGGGAGAGGGAGTCTTTTATTGTTTGTTGTGTGTTTGTTGTGTGTTTGTTGTTTTGATTTGAGCAGAGTGACGGCTTATATGTGGTAGTTTTGGTTTATTTGGTTGGGCGGAATGACGGCTTAGTTTTTGTGGTTTTGGCCTTTTTGGTTGGGCGGAATAACGGCTTATATAGGGTGTTTTTCAGCCTATTACTCGGGCAGAGTAACGGCTTACTTTGGGATTTTTGGGCCGGGGAAGTGAGGTGGATACCTAACAACTAGGCTAGGGATCACTTATAACCTATGGGTTTTGATTTTGGCAGAGTTTGGACGAGGTTTGGAGACTCTAGGGGCTTCCACTCACCTATCTCGCACCTCTCGTACTAAAAGTATCGGCAGAACGCAGAAGCAGAGCTTCGTTGCGATCTTCGATCTCGGAAAAATGAGCAAATGAAACTGGGAGCCGAGGCCTCTATTTATAGTCGAAGGCAGGGACACGGCTGGAATTTCTGGATTTGTTCACCCTGCATTGGTCAGTTGTACCATGAGCCTTGGGTCTTGTACATTTCGGCAACTGAGAGAGAGCTACAAGAGAATGCTTGGTGCCACCAAAGGAACCCTTGGTGCGGCACCAAGCTTGCTTTTTATCTTCCATTTTGTGCACTCTCCCCCCCTACAGTTCACTGTTCATGCATCCTACTTTTTCCTTTTGCATTTTCAACCCTGTAACTTGACATTTGTTAATGTTTCAACAGTTCTTGATATTTTATGCCATGTCACATATCAGGGGTACGAAATTGGGGTGTCTACAGGGAGTGGGGGGAACCCAAGGCTCACGACCAACATCGGCATCAGCCTTGGCCAGGGACTTCCAGTTCCGACTCAGTGTAGGGGACTAAGTTATGGAACTGGCGGGCAGCATCAGAGTAGACATCAAGTACAGCCCATTCGACCATAGTCTGCATATCCACTACCCCGCGGCCGACGAGCAGTCGAAGGATATGGTTGGTACCGTGTGCAAAATAAGGCACGATGGCCTCATCCACAACATCCTCGAAGGCAGGGGAGCTTTTGTAATTCTCCACCGCAGTCTCCTAAACATTTAGCAGCTTCCCCATCATCTCGGCCATGCGGTCTTTGTCCTTGACCACCTGCATTTTGAGGGCATCCCGCTCCACCTGCAGTTGCTCCCTTTGGAGGGTAACCGCTTCAAGGGCATTTTTCCCCTTCTCCAGAGCGGCCTGGTTTTTTTTCATCTGGCCAACCAACTCCGTTTTCTCAGCAACCAGAGTGCTGTTCTTGGCAACCAGCTGCAAGTTTCGCTCGAGTAGCTTGTTCTCCTTTTTCTTGGCAGCGGCACTGTTGGTCTCCAGTTGGTCAGCCAGAGTGGCCACCTGCTCAACCTTCTCCTTTAGTAGGCTCTCGAGAGCCTTGTAGTCCGCCTCCACCTTCTTGCGAGCCACCTTCTCTTCGTTGTACCGGTCATATAAGTTGGTACAAGTTGAGGCAATCTGCAGGCGACGAGCAAAGCTGTCAAGCTGGGAAAGGAATAAAGAGGAAAAAATAAAGCAAGTTACAGCCCATGTTTTACCTCGCTCAGGCAGAATCCCACGTTCCCGACCAAGACGTGGCCCGCGGTGTCTCGATCTTTGGCTAGATCGACGTGCATAGCCCACTCGATGATGCCTTTGCCCACTAGACCTCCCGGGCTCCTGCGGGCATGCAGATCTAAGCCCCATAGCAAAGGGGCATCCCCGGATATTTCCTTCACCAGTGCCCAGGCAGCGCTAGTGGTGGAGGGCATCACGAAGCCGGACTACCTCCAAGTGGCATCCCCACTCTGAATAGGGGCAGACAAAACAGGGTCAGGGCTCGAGCCCCGAAGGCGGACATCCCGAGCAGGAGGAGTAGGACTTTTCTTTCTTTTCCCCGTGGCCTTGGCATCCTTCGTAGCGGGCACCATGGAGATGTTGGCAGCTGGTGGTTTGGCAGCTTTGTCAATAATGACCACGGGGGCCTCTTCTTGTGCAGTAACGACGACTTTCGGCGCCGTTACCTTCTTGATCGGACTCGCGGGCCTGCCCGAGCCCGGTGTTTTCTTCGCGGGTGGGAAGAATGGCACCTTAGGCAAGGCTATGGGCTCGTTGGCCTTTAGATTGGCTACCCGCCAAATTCTCCATCCCTGAAACAAGACAAAACGAAACGGGATCAGTATTGCTACGAGAAAAAGGATGACTAAAACAGAGATGAGAGCATAGTCATAGTTAGCAGGCAACCATCCTGGTCCTCATAAACTGGCCGGCAGTCTGCACCCAGGCCTAGCCGCTGGCATTCAATGCATTCGCGCTTGAACATCTTCCCGTGACAATCACCCCAGTACGGATGAGGGCTCTCAAGAACATGAATTAAGAGGGGCTTCACCTCAGGAACTTCTGCCCACATCACTCCGGCCAGGCATAAGTTGCGCTGATTACATACCAGCTCTTTCTAATCGAGCAGAAATTGCTGGCCGATGCGCTTCTCATTCTCTTCAATGACCCCTATGGCAGCCTTTAACGCCGCTAGTCGGGCAATCTCCCCCGAACTGAAGTATTGCTTGGAGACCTTGGGGATCTTGATTTCGCTTGTCGCTGTGGGCGCGAACGGCCATCCAACCCGGGACTCGATAAATAGGACTCTCCTGTTCCAGGACTCCACCTTCCTGGGAACATCAGCCAGCAGCCTCAAAAAGTTGGAGTTGGCCCTCACTCCAATTCTCTCGCCTGTGCTTGGGGCAAAAATAAATAACTTGCGAAGCAAGTACATATCCGGCTCAAACCCTAACAGTCGGCTCACCATCGTGAAGGCTGTGATGGCTTGGACGGTATTCAGCATCAGGTCACAGGGCACGACTTTGGTCTCGTGCAGAAAGTCCACTAGGAAGGGCTCCAGCGGAAGGCGTAGTCCAATGCGGAAAAAGTCGGCGAAGAATAAAAGTTCGTTTCCCTGCTCACGGGAGAGCTTAACACCAGCGGGCACATCCATCTTGCTCGCTCGATAATAAGCAGGGTCGACGCCGAGGGACGTAAGCCAAGCGGTCACTTTGTCAGCCGTGTCCAGCGTAGCCCAGTGAGCAGCATACCGGCTCTCGTCTGCATTTACATACCAGTCGGGATCTTCCTCTTCTTCCGTAACTTCATCAAATGTGACCTCCACTTGGGAGCCGCCGACCATTTTATAGCAAGCAAGGGGAATGTTGTCCCGATCATCTGCATCATCCTCAAGTGTGGCTACCACTTTAGTACGACCTGTCCTCTTTAGGCGCCGGGCAAAAGGCATGTTATCTGCCTCGTCAGCATCTGAGGCCTCTCCGGCCACCTCCCCTTGCTCGGCCGTACATGCAACATTGGCTACCTGCAGTTCAGGGCCCTGCCCTACAGCATAGATTCCAATAACACTCGCCTCTCTAGAATCTTCCCCGCTGGAAGAATCAACTAAGTCAACTATGGGGGCGGCTATGCGCCTTGGGACCGTTGGCCCGGCGAAGGATCTCGCTCCCTAATTCGACTCATAGTCAACGGGAGGAGTTTTCTCGCTTCTCAAGGAATCATTTTTTTCGCCGTAGCTAAAGGTCTCGCGGTCATTCTCCGAGATATCAAACATCTACAAAGAGATCGAGGAAGGAGAGTCAATGTTCTGCCTGGACAATCGATAAAGAAAAATGGGGAAAAATTCCTAAGTCTAGGTACTCCAAAGGGGCCATGCCCACCTAGCGAGCAAGACCGCATGGTCTTTTCCTCGATCTCTACCTAAGGACGTTTCTACTCTCATAAACCCTACTAGAAGCATATGAAGATGAAGGGAAGAAACAAAAAAACTCTCATTGAACCCAGAAAAACCAAGAACAGAATAGGAAGAAGAGGATCAGAAACTTACTGTTAGTTCTGGTGTGGAACGTCTTCTGTGAGCAATCAAAGGGGGAAAGCTAAGCCGAAGCGAAGCTTGAAGCACTAGAGGAGGATGAACGGTGGGACTTGTTGTGCAAGGTCACCTGAGTCTGGGAACGAAGGACACCACAGCAGCAGAAGCACTGGAGGGCTTGGAAAATTCTCTTTCTGAAAATCTTAGGGTTCGTAAAAGCCTTAAGGAGGAGGGAGTTTGGTCTTTTATAGGCAGGCATTTCAAGTTTTGGGGGGAAAGTGGACACCAAAACGCCACAAACAAGGATGGTTCACGTCAATCAAGGCACGCCGCATTAAATGCAACGCTTCGTGCTCCGTGCCTAATCACATCACACCAACTCCTGACGGCTCACGCGCCCCTTCGCTTACTCGCCCCACCGAACTCTCAAAACAAAGCTTCCTTGGCACGCTCCAGGTGTATTCCACGAAGTTTCCAGAACCTTCTACAAACATGACTCTCCCGAAGCCATTGCAGTCTTCTCAAAAAATTCACAAGTGTTGAAGCTCGTGCGAGTATCATCCAGCATAAACGCTCCCCGCTCCTAGGATGAATGCTCGCCAGACAAGGAGCTAGGGGCCACTGATATTCTCGGCCCAAGCCGGGTCACGAGCAAGGCACGAGCTAGCATCACGTGCGAGTCACAAGCATAATCAATATGGGGCCCGCCAACCTAGCGGACAAAACAGTCGAGACATCAAGCAACGGCGGCGCTACTCGTCTAAACTTTGGCGAGACACGGGCCTTCCTGTCGGCCGAGGACCATGACCAAAAATCGTACTCATGCACAGGCAAAAATCGAGTCGTCCGGTCAAACACTGTCGAGCATCGGCGGCTGCCGGACACGAGGGGCCCCCTTGGATGCCTGACCTCGAGCGTGCACATCAAATAGCCGGGCAGAGCCTTGCTCACCCAGGCACATATCGAGCAGGAAGCACTGGGAACTTGTTCTCCAAGACAAGTCAAAAGTTTCCATATTCAAGCGGGAAACTTGCCTTATCTGCTCCTATATTTACGCGGCCAGCCGCTTATCATGCCTAAAATCAGGGGATTCCCTCCTTGATTGATGGGGTATATAAGGAAACTGAATCCCGCACGGATTCTAGGTCATTAGGGGCCTATAAATACCCCTCCATAACCACAAATAAGGTACACACACTTTTCTTTGAGCCTAGGCACTCTGTCAAATTGCTTCTAGACTCTCTCTCATACGATACTTACTCTCACGCCGGAGGGGTTTCGCGAGGCCCTGGCTTGCACTTCCACTCAGGATTTCGATGTTCTTAGCTAGGTTCAAGGAAGCAGATTCAAGCCCAGATATCCAACCCAACACACGGACGGCCCAAGCTGTGATTTTGCCACATCAATTAGCATTTGCAGAATTCATTTCCAAATTTCATGTGCGGGTGGTAAGAAGTTCCGTCAAGATGTGGTGTCAAAATGGAATTCAACTTATCTTATGCTAGAGAGTGCATTACAACATCGAAGCTTTTTCTCAAATGAAGTTGGTTGATTTGAAATCTAAGACTTGTCCAATTGAAGAAGAATGTAACCAAGCCGAGAAAGTCGCGAGGTTCTTGAAGCCATTTTACGACATCATTGTCTTGTTTTCTGGATGCAAATATCCGACCGCAAATTTGTATTTTTTGAATGTGTGGAAAATTTAAATGCTTATGAAAGGGGAAATGGCTAGTAATGATCTTCTCTTAAGTGACATGTCAAAAAACATGATGAGAAAATTTGAAAAATATTGGGAGCAGTATTGTGTCGTATTGTCTTTTGTGATTGTTCTTGATCCTCGGTATAAGTTGGAGATGGTGGAGTTTGGCTATGGAAGGCTTGGATACATTAGAGAGGAAGTTGATGAATTGGTGGCGAATGTCCACAATAAGTTAAAGTGCTTATTCAATTAGTACAAGCATATCACTAGCCCTTCCATACATTGTGCACAAGTGGCTGAAAGTGATGTGGATGCTGGTTATGATGGAGATGATTTGGCTGTAAGTTAAATTTAAGTTTTTAGTAATTGCCATTGTTAATGAATTTTTAAAGATGGTTTTCTACTCATGTTTTAATTGTACTTTTGTAGGATTTTGATTTCTTTCAAAGCCAACGCCGTATGCCAAACACTAACAAATCCCAATTAGATTTGTATCTCGAAGATAGTCCCCCCAGACAGAAAGTTGTATGCTGATTTAGATATTTTGAGCTACTGGAAAGGAAATCTAGTTCGACTCTCGGAGCTTTCTATGATGGCACGTGATATTTTGAGTGTTTCTATAACCTCTGTCACTTCAGAATCTTCATTTAGTATTGGGGGGGGTCAAATTTTTGGAAAGTATCGCAATTCTCTTTTGTTATCAAATGCAGAGGCGTTGTTGTGTACACGAGACTGGTTATACAGTGAGACTCTTATTTGAAAGACTGTAAAACAATGGTTGGTTTTAGCATTTATTTTGTCTAAATCATTTGAATTTTATTTTGATCTTGTATGGTGATAAAAAAAATATACAGCAGAGATGTTTGATGGGGATGGAGAAAATGAGGAGTTGCTTGTTGAGGACTTTGGCACATTAGAGCACGGAAGTGAAAACTCAATTGATATTATTAGTATGCCTTCTCAAATTCCATCAAGGTTGAGTCATAAATATTGAAAAAATTTAATGATTGAAAGTTTTTTTTGGGACATTTAGACAATTATGTTTGGATTTTATGACTTGTAGGTTCTTCCACGGACTGCTTCCATTAAGCCTTTTGCATATTCTTATGATCAGCAATTTTTGAAGTTTTTGAATAATGTAAGAATGTTGTTTGTTTTTTTTTAAAATTTGTGTATAAACTTAAAGAGCAATTGTACTTATGCTTGTTCAAGGAAATTAAGTTTGGTTTTTGGTTTCAGGGAACAACACAAGCGGTAGCACAAGTAACAGTACAAATTGTAGGTTTGGTTTTTGTAATTGAGATTTGAAAGTGCTTACATTTCCCATCTAAATGTAGTTAAGTAATAATTCATATGAGAAATAGAATATGGTATGAATTTAATCAATTTCGCATTCTGTTTTGACTTAAATTGCAATTGTTTGTTCTTATTTCTCATGGTAATATATATGAGATCTTGGCTTAATTTTGTCTTTCTTTAATTTACTATGAATAAATGGCAGATGGGAAAAAAATTGGGTTATAATGGGTTACGACCCGTTTTGATCCGACTCGTACCCGATTCAACCCACCCAATCGTCAGCCCTAGATGAGGCACATGGATCAAAGACCATACAAGGATAAATACTCCCGGGTGACCTATGATGAACTAGTACCAGGAGGGAAGGGTGAAATGGCCCCTATCAAGGAGTGAACCTGAGCATGAAATTGTAAGAGCATCCATAGCACTGACACCCTATACCACACGCTAGCTACCTCGTTTTCTGCTCCATATACACTTTTTCAACCCTCTAAAAAAGAATTCACTTTAATAAGCATCCTCTATACAATACTTTATAAACCCCAAATCTCTCGAACTTCAACTAACAAACATAACTACCAACATATTTTTCATATTTTTTATTTATATTTTCCACCATGATTGGAATGAAATATATTTTATTTTAAACTAGTATTTGTGCCCGTGCCCATGCCACGGCGCGAGTATGGGAGGATGTCAGTATTAGGGGGTGTCAATATTTAAATAAATCAATATATGTTTTAATCATGTTTCAAAAAGAGTCTAATGTTTTTCTGGGTACGGTGACATACAGGTACTCCAACCCAAAGTGTTTATGAATATGTTCAACAAGAGAAACTCAAACTTACAAAATAACAAATTGAAAATGAACACCTCTCGATAATCAATTAAAATAATATGATCATCCAACAGTGAAAACACAAATTCAAACTTACTTTTGTAATATTTTTTTTAAGGAAATAGGGGTGGTACCCTGCTAGATTTTATTAATCTAATTTAATTTAATCTAATCTAATCTAATCTAATTTAATCTAATCTAATCTAACTACCTATCTAATCTAATCTAATCTAACGACCTATAAAAGTATAGGTTGTCTCTTAGAACTTAATGTATGGATAAACCTGCCCCTTAACTTAATAAATCACTCACCATTAATTAAGGCTAAAAGAGTAAATTTGTTATAGACTAATTAATTCCATGAATAACTAAATAATAGTTTGATCCCTTGACTTGTACCTAATTTAAAGTTAGGTCCTACATTTTTTTTAATTCTATTAATTTCGTCTTGTATTTTGATTTTCTTATTAGTTTCCCCCACCTACCATGATCGTTACAAATGTTGCCCAATATTTTCCGAATTGACAAAAATACCCTTACTCAGTTGAGACACTAAAACTTTATTTGAAACTAAAAAATAATATGGTTTTACTTTCTTAAATATGTTTGGGAAAGAAATTATTAGATTTATATGAAAATTGTATCTATAATAATAGAATTGTCGGTGAGTATCGAGATATTAAGCAAATTTGTAGCATGTTTAGTTATTACACATGAATAAAATAAGAGAAATGAGTTAAGAAAATGTGTCATAATGTCAAGAAGATGAAAAAAAAAATGAAGAACCATTTGATGAATTTGTGTCTTTTGTTAAGGATAATACACATAAATTTACCATGTTAAACAATAATGATTGGAAAAAAGTAACCATAATAGACATAATAAATCACTTGCCATGAATTAAGGTCAAAAGAGTAAATTTGTCATAGACTAATTAATTTCAAGAATAATTAAATAATAATTGGATCCCTTGACTTGTACCTATTTTAAAGTTAGGTCCTACATTTTTTAATTCTATTCATTTCGTCTTATATTTTGATTTTCTTATCAGTTTTCCCCTCCTACCATTATCATTACAAATGTCGCACAATATTTTCTAAAATGACAAAAACACCCTTACTCAGTCGAAACAGTAAAACTTTATTCGAAACTAAAAAATAATATGGTTTTATTTTCTTAAAAACTAGTATACGTGCCCGAGCCATAGGCACGATATCGGTATGAGATCAGTTCAATGAATGGTCGGAATAAACAAAACTCATAACTGACGGGGTAATGTAAACAAAACCCACAAGAAGGTTTTTTTATATAATTGTAGAGGGGTAATCCAAACATAACTCATAACTAATGAGTTTATGTGTAACTCACATACTTACGAATCAATCTGGACCGTCAGTTGTCTTTAGTATAATTCGATCTGGGTCGCCAGTTAGACCCTGACCTCTTTTATAATATAGATGTTTGAGAAAGACATTATTAGATTTATATGAAAAATTGTATCTATAATAATAGAATTATTTGTGAGTATCGAGATATTAAACAAATTTGTAGTATGTTTAGTTATTACCCATGAATAAAATAAGAGAAACGAGTTAAGAAAATGTGTCATAATGTCAAAGAGAAGATAAAAAAATGAATATTGCGTTTTGTTAGAAAAAAAAAATAAAATCTACGGTTACTTCTTTGAATTTTCGAGACTACTACAAGCACCTTAAAAACTATCATATTGTTCCCAAACTTGTAGATATTACAAACAAAACCAATTGTAGTAATCACAAATAACTTGGTTCAAATATTTTACTTCTCTCCATAACTGTGTTCCAAACCTCAAACCTCTTTTACTCTTAACTTGTTTGCTCCTCTTCATAGGACCCGATGTAGTTATATATGAGAATCTCTCTATTCCCCTCCATTGGCTATTGACTTTCTTTTCTTCTACCACAACTCTCATTTTATTGGAAGATATAGCCTCCAACCGACATCCTTTCAAGTAGTATATCCTAAAATTAATTAGATTATCTCATTGCTTAGTAATTTGACGAAAGTGGATAGGAACTAAGAGGAGACGTTCTAAGAAAAAAGAATCGATAATCGGAAGTAAAGGTTGTGAATGCATTTCTTGAGTGGTGATTATAGTATCTTGACGGCCAGTAGGGATGGTGTAGGGATAATGGTGGTGGTTTTAGATGAAATACAACATTGTGAGATTTCCAAATCATTATATTTTCAAATATCTACATGGGTTTTGGTTTCAATTTGAATATTTGAAAATTCAAAAATTGAATTTGAGTTTGTAAAAGTGAAATTCAAAGTTGTGTGTGATGTGTCTATAAATGATGAGTTTTGCAAATTAGTTATTTTGAAGGAAGGAGTAAAGAATTAAAAAGGAATCAAATCAAATAAAAATTAACTTTTGAGGAAAAAATGGTTAATTTTGCCATTGTACTTTGATTAATTGTTACATTTTGCCAATGTACTATGTTTCGAGCGAAATTGTCATTATATTTTTAAAGATACATGTAATTTCGTCACTATCCTTAATTGTCATCCAATTTTAACGGTGACTTAACGAAAGCTAAAGATATTTTATTTTTTCGTTTTAGCAAAGCAAGGTGAACGTGTTTTTTTGATGGTGGTGACTGGTGATGGCAGTTGCGGCGATTGCAGGGGTGTTGGTGGTGGTGGTTAGGAGTGGTGTTTGGGGTGATTGTAAGCATGACAATGGTGGTTTAGGTAAAATATGACATTGTTAGATTTCCAAATCATAAAATTTTCAAATCTTCATATGGGTTTGAGTTTCAATCTTCAAATTTGAAAATTCAAAAAAATTCATTTGTATTTGTAAATAGTGAAATTTAAGGTTGTGGTAGCGGTGGGTCTATAAATAACGAGTTTTGCATATAGGTTAATTTGAACGAATGAGTAAAGAATTAGACAAAAAATAAAATAAAATAAAAAATTATTTTTTGGGTTAATGGTGTTATTTGAGGTGATAATGGTGGTGGGTCTATGAATGATGAGGTTGATGGAAGAAAGCTAATGATAACAAAATAAATTAAATTAATTCTAAATTTTATTTTTGAGAGTAATGTAATTTTTTTAATTTTTAATTTAAATATTAGAAAAATTATAATAACAACGTTTCTAGCCTTACAACTAATTTTATAACTTTCCTTATAACTAAGCCTTGAAAAAGAATAAAACCGCCTTTGTCCAAAACAACTTTGTAGTTCTTCAAAACTTAGTTGTAAGGAAAGTAATATAATTAGTTGTAAGGATAGCATTTTCATTATAATTATGCCAAATTACAATTCCCTCAAAAGTATCCACCAAATCACATTGCACCCCAACCCTAAGGTTTGTCTCATAATAATACATATTTTTATTTTTCACCTAACCACAGCCGTTAGAAAAAGTCACGTTAATTTGACATTTCCTTATGAGTGTTAACTCGAGGGAAATATTAAATTTGGTGTAAACT
>CM028384.1:19534554-19576549 GCA_013146195.2 Codonopsis lanceolata | reverse complement strand
ACAAAGGAATGCAACCGGGATCTTTAAGTGAGCCTCTACTAATCAATGCCTCGGAGGAACCATTATTTTTCTTTTCTTTTCCCTTTTTTTTTCTTTCTTGTTGTTGTTGTTTTTTTTTTTTTTGTTCGTGCTCTAACTTTTGCCTAGGCCGCCCTCGGTTTTCAACCCATGAGCATTTACCTTATAGGAGCCAGTCTTTCGATGCATGCGAGGATGAGTTGCTTATGTTTTTAGGATCACGGCTTATACCCTTTCCTTTTTCAGCAGAGGTGGAAATGACAACTTCCTCCTCGAGATAATGACCTTTGTGTACCAATGATTTTGGCGAGAGAAGCCCTGTGATGAATTTAATCAACCAAATTTTGTAAGATGGAATGGGCAATTTCAAGAGATTAACCGGACAAATCCTTAAAGACTCGATTTGGAGAAACTTTGTAGGAGACGTAAATGAGTATGCTAAAGAAAGTGAGACGACTCTCTATGGACAAAAGAAGAGTCATGATCCGAGCTTATCGCCGAGTATCACATGTTTTATGGACCCTACTTAACATTTATCTTTTGATAATTTTATGTGTCTTTAGCAAGGAGTTCGCCCGGACCTGATCACGCCTGCATCCGATTGAAACAGAGCTATAGGTGGTAACTAGGTTAGGCATAGTATTCAAGCATTTAGGATGGTCTAGCTTTAGACTGAGGATCCGATTGGCCTCTTGCTCAAAGGTATTTTTGGGCCATGGGTTTGATGAGAATTTGGTCTCTAGACTCCTCGATTGTAGGTATGGTCTGGGAGGTCGGCTTTCGCTTTGGTTGTGGGTCGTGGGGTTGTCCAAGAGTGATTGATGTTTTTCTTTTGTTGCGAGAGAATCATTTTGAAGTAATTGCTCAGGAGAGGCTTTTCTTTCTTGCTTTCTCTCTTTTTTTTTTCTCTTTTCTTCTTTTTTTTTTTTTTTTTTTTGAGAGGGAAATTTCCCTTCTTTTTTTTTTTTTGACCTCTGAGTAATTTGGGAGAGTGCTTGAAGAGATACTGCTTTCTCTTTCTTGGGATAAAAGAAGATTGTCACTCTTGGTGGATATATATATAAGTGGAGCAGCCCGCAAATTTTGAGAAGTCGGGTTTTAGAGATGGTTAGGCTTTGGAAATTGGTGGGTTTGTTCAGCATTTGGAAGAGGATGGGTGTATGGTTGGAAGCCCCTAGTGTGCCGCTTAATAGCTCGGCCGCAATGGGTCGAAGGTGATTCCGTCAAGTCACGACTTGCCTCGCTCTGGATTTCATGTGTTCTTAAAAGTTTTCGGTCCATATCTTTTGATGACTCATCATCAACTCGTAGATTTATCATGTTTTTTCATGAGTTGACTCGTCATCTTCATCTCTTTTTTTTTTTTTACAGATATTTCGGCGATATATGATGCTCAGAGATCAAGAAGGAGACTCGACAGGCTAATATAGGAAAAACAAGAACTTTATCAGGCTTGAATATAGATAAATACTTTTTGGAAGGCTCAGTTTGAAGACTCGGTTGGGCTTTCAAAATAACGAAGACCAAATGAGCATACTCTGCAAGGATAAGTTGTAGGTATTAATATGGGTTAAGAAGATACCTCTGGGGTTTGAAAGCCCCTAGTCCTCCTGGAGTCGGCCTTTTCTGGATTTCCTGCCTTTCCAAAATTTTCTGCCTTCTTGGCTTTTCCAGCTCTCTTTTCTTTTCTGGCTCCCTATCGGGTCTTCTCTTTTCTCCTTTTTTTTTTCATTTCTTTTTTTTTCATCATTTTTTTTCTCTTCTTTTTTTTTCTTTTTTCTTGTTCTTTTTTTTTTCTTACAGTGGTAGACCTTGACATCTCAAAGTAGGACTTGCTAGATTTTTTTTTGAATCAAGAATGACTGATGCACTCATCAACTGGTGATGGCGATTGAAAATAATGGTGAGGGGGAAATTTCCTGTCTTTACATGTTTTGGGAAACAGAAGATAACATATAAAAAAACCTTTCTCTTTTTTTTTTTTCGAAGACTTTTTTTTTCTTATTTTTTAGAGAGAACGAAATCTTCTCTCTTTTTTTTCTTTGTTTTCTTTGTTTTTTTTTTATAAAATTTTTTATGAGATGTAATGATTACGTACCTCCGGACAGTCCTCTCAAGAGAGTAAATGACAGTAGTCAACTTTTTAGCCCCTGCAAAATTGTTAGTGGTACCAGAAAACAACAAGGGTTCCAAAATTGACACTGTGTTGAAAAGAGTTGTTTCCATGGAGATTTTATTCGACAAAAGAACATACAAGGGTATTCTAGGGTACCTTCTACTTTTTACTAGAGACAATCATGGGTGCGGCTTTTCAATGATTTGGCCATCAATAAGATCTTGGATGGCACTTCTGAGCTTATAACACTTATCAGTGGGATGGCCACTACTACGATGATACTCGCAATACTGAGAGTGGTCCCATGTGTCTGATAGCTTTGGTGGAGGCCGGTAGTTTTCCATAGGTTTCAAAACCCCTTGTGCCATTAGGCCTTGGAAAATTAGAGACATTGGGGCATTCAGTTCATCGTAATGCCTTCTTTTTGCTCGGTAGGGTCCTATGAGGTTCTTGTTGGCATTACTACTTCCTTCAACAGAGTTGGCAGATTCATATGACCATGGCACACTACTATATTTACCCGGTGGAATTCTTTCAACCACATTGACTTCTTCCGAAGACTCTTCGTCTGATTCAGAGTCACAGAGTGAAATTGGGGGTGTATGTGTATCAATCTCTAGGGATCCCATACGTATTTCTTCATCAATACGGACTCCTATCTCTACTATTTCTTTAAAATTGCTATAAGGGAGATACCGCATGCGTTCTAGGTAAATGGGCTGGAGGTTTTTGATGAACATTCTACATGATTCAGCCGGATCGGGTCTGTCCAGAGTCTGGGCGACTTTATCCTTCCATCTGGCTGCAAATTCTGCGAATGTTTCATTTTCTTTTTGGGTGCATGCCTCAAGTTCCCTTTTATTTTCAGTGATGGTATTATCTTTGTACCTTTCCAGGAACCCTTCAGCTATTTGGTCCCAAGTGCCCATGGTGCTATCATCTGCTAGCATTAACCATTGCTTAGCAGCCCCTATTAAGGTGAGGTGAAAATTGGAGGCCATGGCTTCGATACTAGCCCCTCTTGATTGCATGCCACTAGAGTAGGATTTTAGGTGGGAGATAGGGCATCCAGTCCCATCGAATTTTTCTATGTCGGGCATTTTGAAATTTGGGGGTAGTATGGCTGAAGGTTTTAGCATTAATGCCTTCATAGAAAATTTGTCTTTGTCCATGGCTTTGAGCATCATACTTTTCAAGTTCTCCATGTCTTCCTCCATTTTGGTGGGAGGGGGAGTTGGATTTTGGTATGTGCTGGTAGGACTAGGAAAGGCTGGATTAGTTCCTGGCTGTGGTATTTTATAAGGATTTTGAGGAGGCGTTTGGTGAGGGTTCTGGTAAGGATTTTGATTTTGGGTGGGATTCGGGTCTTGGACATGATAAGGATTTTGGGTTGGATAGGGATTTTGGGTTGGATAGGGAATTTGGGTTGGACATGAATTTTGGGTTGGACATGGATTTTGGGTTGGATAGGGATTTTGGGTTGGACATGGATTTTGGGTTGGATGGGGATTTTGGGTTGGATAGGGATTTTGGGTTGGACATGGATTTTGGGTTGTGGTAATATTTGGCGGGTTAGTGTTTGGCTGAGAAATTGAGTTTGGAAGGACATGGGAGGTTGATGCTTTTTGAGGGACTGCAAGGGAAGAATTCACCTCACCACTGGATTTTAGACTTTGTACCAGACTAGCCATTTGACTCATCATTGCACCCAACCTTTGGTCAAACCATTCCTGCATTGCCGGAGGCGGAACATACCCCGGACCCCCGAATTGCACTCCATAGCCATCGCCACTTTGGCTGCCATACTTCTCGAATCTGTGTCCACTAAACTGATTCTGCCCCTGTCTGATCTGAAACTGATACCCTCTGATCTGACTTCTGCACTACTTTCACGTATCAACCGGCCAGTATTATCTCTGTCTTTCCAAATTTTCGAGGAAAATGGGGTTTGGAGGTATCGGAAAGGTCGGCCGAGGTCGCGGCTTGGAGTATAGTGTGCCTTTTTATTAATATTTTATTATAATTTATTATTATTTTTTGTTCCCTACAATTGACCGGATAAGCACCTGCTTTATTTTGACAGTCTCAGGACTTTTCCTGGAACAGTGGATTCTTTCTCCGCAGTATAGGACCAACGATTCCACCGCTTTCGACTCCTCAGATCGGATCGGGTCCCAGCGAAGGGCCTATACTCTTTCCAGATCCACCATCCGAAATGGTCTAGGTCGAGCATCTGAGAATTATAAGTCAGCCCCTGCTTATTATTGATATTGATATATTATTTTTTTGTGCGCACTTATTGTATAGATTTTTTTTTTCGAACTTGCGCATCATTTTCTTTTCTTTGACATATATATATCTTTTCTTTTTCTGATTTTTTTTTTTTTTGACAGGGGCTGGCTCATAATCCAGAAATGCAAAAACCGGTCGGTCTGTGAAGTGTCCTGAAAAACTATATGCATTCTAACGTTGGCTTATGCAGGGGGTAGGCTGGCCATGGTGTAGAGTAACAGTTCGGAATATATTTACATGCGTACACGTGTGTGCGGTATCTAGAAAGCAGTAAAATCTTTATTTATTTTACAGATATAGAAAAATAAAGCAAATATGGCATGTCTTGCTGTTATATGTGGATTTTCTCGACTTTTTTATTTTTGAGCGCAAGCAAGCAAGCACACCATTTTAAGAAATAGAAAGAAAAGCGGGGAAACTATCTATCCCTATTAATTACAAATTTTGGTCCTATATCCCCAAAATAAAATGACATCATGAATGCAGGTATGTACAAATATTCAGAATAAAGTGAAAAAGAAAATGAACTGAAAGAAATAAATGAAAAAATAAAGCCGGAAGTAAAGCCCCAGCTCTTTTGTTGTGCTGCCCGGAATTTATTGTAATAAATAATATATATATATATTTTTTTTTTATTTTTTTTTTTATTTTATTTTTATTTTTTTTTTTCGAAAAAAAAAATTTATGTATATATATATATTTTTGAATTTTTTTATACTCTTAAACATGTCCGTAATGTATCTGAACGAGATCGCCGAGATGGAGGATCATATCCACAAATATAGCCACTAATGGGAACACTATATTGAAATGCGTAAATTAATATAACAAACAAGCATCTTTAAACAAATAAAAACAAAAAAGTTTTATTTTATGAGTCTAGCCCTCCATTTTATTTAAAATAAAACAACTCCCCCAGAGTCGCCACCGTGAGGTTCCTGGTGTGCTCCACGCCCGCCGCCATTGGATAGGGGTGCGCTGCGTGCGGATGGACACCACCGCCTCGCTCCACCCTCCCTTGTTTAGGGAAGACGAAATCCAAAGTGCGAGAGGAGTCTTCTATGTTAGCACGTTGAATGTGCCTCTGTTGCCTTGAGTGGATTTTGTATCCAAAATGGGAACTAATGGTTTTCCATGTCAAGTTATCCCTTATTTCGGGATAACAGATATGGGAATGCATTACCCTTCCATTCCCATTCTCCCCTTTTCTTTAGGGGAAAATAGAGAAGTGCAAGAAAGGATATTGCGACGCCCCACTATGGATTTATTAAAATAGCCTTATGGCCCATTCAGATCACTATAGGAGCTATGGGTTTCCCGCATCAAGTTATCCCTTGTTTAGGGGATACCAGATATGGGAATGCATCACCCTCCATTCCCATATCTCCCTTTTTTAGGGGAGAACAGAAAGTGCAAAGAGGGAATGTTGCGAGGCCCCACCGATCCGAAAGTTTTGAGTCGCCATCTTTATTTTAAGGCAAAAATAAAGAAAAACCGTAAGAGAAAACCGTAGATTTTAGAAAGCGGGTTCGGGGCTAAGTTACGAGTTGGGAAGGTGCTAGGCACCCAACTCGCCTTTCGTCTCAAAACGTTTTTGGTGAAGTATGCTCATTGTTATATTTATCTAGCAAATAAATAAGGTATTATTATGACAAGGAAATTTAAACAGATACATTCGTGGCTACATTATTTACGGACTCGCACTGCCTCTTTCCAATAATTATAGACACATTTAAGAATATTTGGCCATTATAACGGCTCTTTTACATAATATTTCCTAATCTAATCAGGGCAGCACAACGACTTATATTGACTACATTGCACCGGATTTAAATAACAATTTTTGAAAAATAAATAAAAGGGAAAAAATACAAATAAAATAAAATACGCTCTTAAAGGTATTACCTTTTAGAGCGGCGGTGTGCTCGCTCTGTCCTTCAGGGAGAGGGAGTCTTTTTTTTGTTTTGAACTGGGCAGGATGACTGCTTGATTTTTTAAGTTTGAGCTTATCAACTCGGGCAGAGTGACAGCTTTATTTGGGTAGGTTTTGGCCTTTATAGTTGGGCGAACCTAGACTTAGTTTTTGACTTTTAGCTCGTTACTCGGGAGTAACGGCTTATTTTGGGATTTTTGGACGGGATTTGAGGTGGATACCTAACAACTAGGCTAGGGATCACTTATAACCTATGGATTTTGATTTGGCGTAGTTTGGACGGGGTTTGGAGACTATAGGGGCTTCCACTCACCTATCTCGCACCTTTCGTACTAACCTATCTGAGGAATCGCGCGAGCGCGATTTTTCTATCGCGTAAACTGAACGAATGAAATGAGAGGCCGGGACCCTCTATTTATAGTGAGAGCTGAGGACGCGGTAGGAATTCTTCAGTTTGTTTCCCGTGCATTGGTGAGTTATACCTTGTGCTTTAAGACTTGTACAATTCGGATCTGAGAGAGACACACAGTGCAAGGGATGGTGCGGCCAAGGCACCCCTTGGTGCGGCACCAAGGGACCTTGTGCGGCACCATCAAGGCTTGAAGTTTGAGATTTTTGCATTTTACCCCCTCAGCTCACCAAGCTGCATCCCGCTTTTCCTTTCGCATTTTTGATTCCTCGCAACTTGACATTTGTTAAGTTTTAACAGTTCTTGATATTTTATGTCAGTCACATACCAGGGGTACGAAATTGGGGTGTCTACACAAGGTATAAGTGAGAGTGTTGCACACCATGACTTGAACGTCGATCTGACTTTTCGGCCCATTCAGCAGCGGCCAAGGCAGTAATCCCCTAAGAAAAGTGCAGTCATCAAAGCAGAGGTCGAGAAGCTTCTGAAAGCGGATATCATCGACGAGATCCAGTACCCGACCTGGCTGGAAAACGTAGCAATGGTCAAGAAGGTCAATGACAAATGGCGGATGTGCGTCGACTTCACGAGTCTCAACAAAGCCTGCCTGAAAGACTGCTACCCGCTGCCCCGCATAGATGTGCTCGTCGACTCCATAGCCGGGTTTGAAATGCTAAGCTTCCTGGATGCATACTCAGGATATCACCAAGTCAAGATGAACGAGCAAGACAAGGCAAAGACAGCTTTCCGAGCAACTTGGGGCATTTACTGTTACAAGATGATACCCTTCGAGCTGAAGAATGTAGGGGCTACCTATCAGCGCATGGTCAACAAGGTCTTTGGCTCTCAGCTCGGCAGAAACATAGAAGCATACATAGATAACATGGTCATCAAAACAAAAGGTTGTGACCATACTCTTGACCTGGCAGAAACGTTTGCCAATCTGCACAAACATAATACGAAGCTGAATCCGAGCAAGTGCACCTTTGGGGTCCGAGCAGGAACGTTCATCGGGTTCATGGTCAACCAGCACAGGATAGAGGCAAACCCGGAGAAGATCCAAACCTTACTCGACATGGAGCAGCTTTACTGTATCAAGCACATCCAGTAGCTAAACGGTAGAGTCATCGCCCTTGGTCGCTTCATCTCCCGATCAGCGGAAAAATGCCTCCCATTCTTCAAGATCCTGCGCGGCAACAAGGGTTTCAAGTGGAACACAGACTGTGCCAAAGCCCTCAAGCAGCTCAGGGAATATCTTGGCAAACCACATGTCCTTAGCAGCCCCGTGCACGGTAAGCCTTTATATGTGTATTTAGCAACCACGGACGTGGCTGTTGTTTTAGTTAGGGAGGAGCTAGACATTCAAAAGCATGTGTATTATGTATCCAAGGCCCTCAGTCCTGTTGAGGGTCATTATTTTAATGTAGAAAAATTAGCTTACTCGCTTGTCATAGCTGCCCAAAAATTAAGGGCTTATTTTTCTGCATATGTAATCATAGTATACACGGACGCACCACTGCGCAAAGTTCTCCACAAGCCTGACTCATCGGGCAGACTGCTCAACTGTTCAATCGAGCTCACAGAGTTCCACATAGACTACTTAGCTAGGCGAGCAATCAAGGCTCAGGCCCTGGCCGATTTCTTGGTAGAAACAAGCTTCACTCAACAGGAGGAACCTGAGGCCCAGCAGCCAATAGAGCCCGAGCAAGGGCAGATGCCACAGCCTCGGCCGGCCTACCGTTGGGATCTTTATGTGGATGGAGCAGCGAGCAAAGTCGGGAGCGGAGCTGGCATCCTTCTCATAGCTCCCAATGAAATCATAGAGTTCGAGCTAGCACTTCGGTTCAAATTCCCCGATTCAAACGACCAGTTCTTCCCAGAGTTTATGCCAGATTATTCAAACGACCAGTTCTTCCCAGGGTTTATGCCAGATTATGTAAACGACCAGTTCTTCCTAGGGTTTATGCCAAATTATTCAAACGACCAGTTCTTCCCAGGGTTTATACCAGATTATGCAAACGACCAGTTCTTCCCAAGGTTTATACCAGATTATGCAAACAACCAGTTCTTCCCAGGGTTTATACCAGATTATTCAAACGACCAATTCTTCCCAGGGTTTATACCAGATTATTCAAACGACCAGTTCTTCCCAGGGTTTATACCAGATTATTCAAACGACCAGTTCTTCCTAGGGTTTATGCCAGATTATACAAACGACCAGTTCTTCCTAGGGTTTATGCCAGATTATTCAAACGACCAGTTCTTCCCAGGGTTTATACCAGATTATGCAAACGACCAGTTCTTCCCAGGGTTTATACCAGATTATGCAAACGACCAGTTCTTCCCAGGATTTATACCAGATTATCCAAACGACCAGTTCTTCCCAAGGTTTATACCAAATTATTCAAACGACCAGTTCTTCCCACGGTTTATACCAGATTATTCAAACGACCAGTTCTTCCCACGGTTTATACCAGATTATTCAAACGACCAGTTCTTCCCAGGGTTTATACCAGATTATTCGAACGACCAGTTCTTCCCAGGGTTTATGCCAGATTATTCGAATGACCAGTTCTTCCCAGGGTTTATACCAGATTATTCAAACGACCAATTCTTCCCAGGGTTTATGCCAGATTATTCAAACGACCAATTCTTCTCAGAGTTTATGCCAGATTATTCAAACGACCAGTTCTTCCCAGGGTTTATACCAGATTTTTCAAACGACCATTTCTTCCCAGGGTTTATACCAGATTATTCAAATAGCCAGTTCTTCCCAGGGTTTATACCAGATTATTCAAACGACCAGTTCTTCCTAGGGTTTATGCCAGATTATTCAAATGTCCAGTTAACTTAACGTAACTTAACGTATCGTAACTTAACATAAAGACATTGTTACGTAACTTAACGTAATGTAACCTAACGTAACGTAACTTAACGTGATGTAACGTAACGTAACTTAACTTAACATATAGACATTGTTACGTAACTTAACGTAACGTAACTTAACATAATGTAATGTAACGTAACCTAACCTAAAGTAACCTAACCTAACCTAACCTAACGTAACTTAACGTAACGTAACGTAACTTAACTTAACATAAAGACATTGTTACGTAACTTAACTTAACATAATGTAATGTAACGTAACTTAACATAATGTAAACTAACGTAACGTAACGTAACTTAACTTAACGTCACGTAACTTACATATTTGTAAAATCGTAAAGGTCAGTTTATTATTAACGAACTACTAAAAGTATTCTTTTAAAAAAAATTGACTTTCAATCGGGGCCTGTTTACCCAGAACAGAGGGATTACTTAATAATTTGTACACAAAATTGTGGGGCGAACAAAAAAACATCGGACAAAAATTAAATTGATTACGTTAATTACAATAATAGTTAAAAAGAAATAAATAAATATTTAAAATTACAAAATATTTCAGTCGTTCCCTCCATTCCTTCCCATGTATCTCAATATACACCGAACAAACAAACAAAGACGAAGGAGGAGAGCCCTGCGAACAGAAAATCAACACAAAAGGTTCTTAATCACACCAAATCAAACTTTCTCAATTGGAGTGAACAACAACCGAGCAACAACAACGCATAATCTGCTACACCCCCAAATCGATTCCAGAAATATCGAGGTTCATAGGTTTGAAATCTCATTCTTTTGTTTTATATTTTTAAGTTATATCTAGTGTTTGAAATAACTTAGGGTTTAAATTTATATGTGGTTTTGAACGAAGTTAGGGTTTCAATTCCTCAATGTTTATAAACTCAGATAAATTGCAAATATAGACAAGAATCCTGAAATTTCTACATTGTTTGGGTTATGTACCCGAACATTCTTTATTACGTTCGGTTTGTACACCCGAACATTTGTGAATATGTTTGGTTTGTACACCCAAACATATTTGAAATTTTATGTTTTATTTATTTATTAATTTAAGGGTTTTTATAATTGACGATATTGTACCTATATTGTGTTTTACTTTATATTTGCAAGGAAGGCAACAAAGGCTCTTGGGTTTGGGAGTAAAAAAGCAACAGCCCCCTCTAGGGAAAGACCAATGGCCGCCAATAGACAAGCACAACAATTACAACGTGACAAATATTTACAAGAAAAAAAAAAGAGGCCTTACGGGTAAACAAATACCGCGTACACCTTGACGATTTTCAGTTGCATAATCAAGAACAACAACAACAATCTGAAGAGGAAGAGGACGAGGAAGAGGATGAGGAGAGGGAAGTGGACGAGGACAAGGACGATAATGCTGACGACGACGATGACGAGGAAGATGAAGAGGAAGAGGAAGAGGCAGAGGAAGATGAAGATGAAGATAAAGAGGAGGAAGAGGAGGTTGATGGATGTGGACCAAATATAAAGACATTGTTAATCACATATGTCGGCCATGTCGCTGCAGATGTATGGTTGGGTCATAAGAGAGGGGTTCTAAGATGTATTGGCCATAAATCGAAAATACGGGATTGGGAGATTCCACTTTTAGAGTCTGCTCGTTATTTCAAAACGACTACCCGTCTGACAAACTTGAGAGAAATTACCCGGGTCCATTTTGATGAAGTGAATAAACCATTAATTAGCGCTTTTGTGGAACGATGGCATCCAGAGACCAATACTTTTCATATGCCATTTGGTGAAATGTCAATTACCTTGGAAGATGTCCATTGTATCCTTGGTCTTCCAATCCGAGGGATGCCGGTTCTATCTAAAGGCAAGTTGACAAAGGAACGTGTTTGTCAACTTTTGGGAGTTTCTCGTATGAAATTGGAGGATGGGATGCGGGGAGTCAGGGGTTCATCGGTTAGACTTGAGTGGCTCCGTCAAACATTTATGCCAAACACAACATCTGATGATGAGCATATAGTGGAGTGTGCAGTGAGGGCATATTTGTTATTTATGATGGGTTGCAGTATTTTTACTGATAAGAGTGGAACCCGAGTTAGTATTGACTACCTCGAGTGGCTAGCTGATCTACAGGATGCCTCTACATATGCATGGGGAGCTGCTGTGTTGACTTACTTATATAGGGAGCTAGGGAAAGCTTCCAGAGCCAAAACACAACAGATCGCAAGATCGTTAACATTATTGGAGGTAATAACATACCTTTTATATTTGTTTATTAATTGTTGTAGCATGACTTGTTTTAAAATTTAAAATTGGATTTCATGCAGGCATGGATATACGAATATTTTCCATATTTCAGGCCTCCACATAATGTGGACTATAGACAGATGTAGCCTGTTGCACAACCATGGAAACCAGTAAGAAATCAGGGATCATCTACGGAGCGATTACGGGCTATTCGTGAACAAATTGACTCTTTGAGATTCGGTGATGTAAGTATTGACGAAGTTGCTTTTTTATGTTGTTTGTTATAGTAGTTTCGGAATAAATTGCAACTTGTTATACTGTTGTAGGTTGAGTGGCTTGCGTACGATACGAGTGTTAGGGAAAGCTTTCCATTTGACCAAGTTGCATTCTATCGCAGATGTATATGTATGGACACCATAGTTGAGCCAGACCATCAGAGAGATTGTTGAGGTAATTTGGGTTTATACAAACAATTCCAACAATGCCAATCGCTCACGACACTCCCAATAAAGGGCTTGCAAAGGACCGAGTTATGTCGTTGACGCTTGCAAGATTGTGGACACATGCTTAACACTTATATTTTATCAGTTGACGATCTTGGTCACAGGTGCCGACGACCTAGTCAGTATGAACCTAGTTATATGACGTGGTTCATGCAACATTCTCATCCATTTGTCCAGAACCCTACTAACAGATCAAGACACATTACCACGGCGGTCCCTCCTACCGCGGATATGTATGAGTACATGGTCAAAGAAGCACGTCGTATTACAATGCCATTCTCAGATCAATGGAGGCAAGGAGACAAGAGCATTCCATATGAGTCTTTGGGGGAATTTACTTGTTAAAGTGAATTGTACACTATATGGTGTACCTTACGAAGAACCCCCGAATATTATGGCTCAATCCACTACCCAGGCAAGGTCATCTCGTCGGAGGCAACGTTGATGTTTGTAAACATGATATTGATACTTAAAAGAGCCAAGGTAGATCAAAAAATGTGAAGGTAGATCAAAAAATGCCATGGTAGATTAAAAAAAGCCTTGGTAGATCAAAGAATGCCAAGGTAGATCAAAAAATGCCAAGGTAGATCAAAAAATGCCAAGGTAGATCAAAAAATGTAAAGGTAGATAAAAAAAAAGCCAAGGTAGATCAAAAAATGTCATGGTAGATTAAAAAAAGCCTTGGTAGCTCAAAAAATGCCAAGGTGGATCAAAAAATGACATGGTAGATTAAAAAAAGCCTTGGTTGATCAAAAAATGTCAAGGTAGATCAAAAAATGCCAAGGTAGATCAAAAAAATGTGAAGGTAGATCAAAAAATGTCATGGTAGATCAAAAAAAGTCATGGTAGATCAAAAAAAGTCTTGGCAGATCAAAAAATGCCAAGGTAGATCAAAAAATGTGAAGGTAGATCAAAAAGTGTGAAGGTAGATCAAAAAAAGCCAAGGTAGATCAAAAAATGTGAAGGTAGATAAAAAAAAACCATGGTAGATTAAAAAAAGCCTTGGTAGATCAAAAAAAGCCATGGTAGATCAAAAAATGTGAAGGTAGATCAAAAAAAACCAAGGTAGATCAAAAAATGCCAAGGTAGATCAAAAAAAGCCAAGGTAGATCAAAAAATGTCATGGTAGATCAAAAAATGTCATGGTAGATCAAAAAATGTCATGGTAAATCAAAAAAATTCTTGGTAGATCAAAAAATGCCAAAGTAGATCAAAAAATGTGAAGGTGGATAAAAAAATGTGAAGGTAGATCAAAATAAGCCAAGGCAGATCAAAACAAGCCATGGTAGATTAAAAAAAAGCCTTGGTAGATCAAAAAAAGCCAAGGTAGATCAAAAAATGTGAAGGTAGATCAAAAAAAGCCAAAGTAGATCAAAAAATGCCAAGGTAGATCAAAAAATGCCAAGGTAGATCAAAAAATGTGAAGGTAGATCAAAAAATGGCATGGTAGATCAAAAAATGTCATCGTAGATTAAAAAAAGCCTTGTTAGATCAAATAAAGCCAAGGTAGATCAAAAAATGTGTAGGTAGATCAAAAAATGACATGATAGATTAAAAAAAGCCTTGGTAGATCAAAAAATGCCAAGGTAGATCAAAAAATGACAAGGTAGATCAAAAAATGTAAAGGTAGATCAAAAAAAGCCAAGGTAGATCAAAAAATGTGAAGGTAGATCAAAAAAAGCTAAGGTAGATCAAAAAATGTGAAGGTAGATCAAAAAATGCCAAGGTAGATAAAAAAATGTCATGGTAGATCAAAAAAAGCCTTGGTAGATCAAAAAAAGCCAAGGTAGATCAAAAAATGTTAAGGTAGATCAAAAAATGCCAAGGTAGATCAAAAAATGTAAAGGTAGATCAAAAAATGTCATGGTAGATCAAAAAATGTTATGGTAGATCAAAAAAAGCCTTGGTAGATCAAAAAATGTGAAGGTAGATCAAAAAATGTCATGGTAGATCAAAACAAGCCAATGTAGATCAAAAAATGTGAAGGTCGATCAAAAAAATGTCATGGTAGATCAAAAAATGTCATGGTAGATCAAAAAAAGCCAAGGTAAATCAAAAAATGTGAAGGTTGATCAAAAAATGTCATGGTAGATCAAAAAGTTTGGCTATTATACCCGAACTTTTCTATATATGTTCGGCTATTGCGCCCGAACATAACTGCATATGTTTGGCTATGTGATCCGAACGTTCATTCAATGTTTTATACTTGTTGGTGGAACTTCAACACCCCCATATACAATTAAAACATAACACAATAAAATAATCAACCCTTGTTGGTGCAAATTCAACATTTTAAACTGTTACTAAACAACAAATACACTAAGGATGATTTATACAATTTACAATTTAAAAGTTGATTACATTTGCACAAACTATACTAAACATCAATTTTATTATAAATATTACATTTCAAGGAGCATATTCAGGGATCAAAGTTATCACAAAAAGTATCGATGGTAAACTTTTCCCTCCACTTTCGAACAAGGTTGACATCTGCTTCAGCTGGGTATATATCAAGGATCAAATACTCAATATACTTTAGTGCAAGAATCCCACAGTCACCCCTGTGACACATTCAAAACATAAATTAGATATCAAGGCAAATAAACATATAATATAAAGCAGATCAAAAAGATTACTCACGACGACAACTGTACGGGTAGACCAATATCCCGACCACAAGAAAGTTTTTGGCCAAAGTGCAGTCAACCAAGTCTGCAATGCGTGGGATCATCACCAAAAAAGGCATAACTTGTTTCTTCAACTCCTTTGCTATTATAGCACTTATATCTGAGTCATATGTGATGAGCCTGTAATATTTTATATCAAGGTCTACAACAATCCAATGATTACATGCGCATATTTGAAAGTATAAATGACTAGATTCAGTCCATGCTTTCGCAAACCACTCAACATCCTGAAATTTTCGCCACTGACCCATCATACAATCTAACATCACTAATGATCCATCGTTAATTTCCATTTCATTTTTGCTTAACAAATGTGAATACATGGTGGTCACTAGCATTTGAAATGAAGAATCCAAAATACACCTGTCATTTTCTCTTCCAAATGACAAGGGATATTTTGTCATTCTCATCCTCATATGAAGCAACACCAGATCCACATGCTGAAATTTTCAATAGTGCCAAGTATTAGGATCACACAATAACTAAAAATAATCAAGTAATACTTGCAAGCAAGTAATTAATTAACTTACTTCATCAGATATATATGCTTTGGGTTTTGAAAAAACTGCAAACCATCTCTTGTTACACTTGAATCCCCAACGTATAACAAAATCGCTGTGGAAAAAAAATATGACATTTAATAATGATAGCAATAAATAAAAACTCAACTCAATAAATCAACTTGTATATTCTCACTTTGCATCCGCAACATTTATCCAATCAACCATCAATTTTTCCTTTCCCGCATCAATCTGAAGCCATTCGTTTGGTATTTCTCCATCTACAAATACCCTCGCCAATATTACATAATTAATGGGGTCAGGTAGCATCGTTGTGTAGGGAAACGACGCGTGGACTAATGGTTTTCTACCCCTCTTCTCTCCCGTCTGCAAAACATTTCCAGAATCGACCTCTTTCCTTTATTTACCCTTACCTTTTGCCCTCTAATAAACGAAATCAATGTCCTTTACCCTTACCAACAGCTTGGTCACACTTCTGGTAGTGGGAGACGAAGACGTAGTCAGAGGGGGAAGGGGAAGGGGAAGTGTGGTAGTAGAAGAGGCAGTGGTAGTGGGGGTGAGAAGTATGGTAGTGGGAGAGGCAAAAGTAGTGGGAAGGGGAACTGTGGTAATGGTAGTGGCATGAGAAGTTGTGGCAGTAATGAAGAGGGGAGACGTAACTGTGGTGGTAGCATTAACAAGGGAAGGGGGAGGGGGAGATGTGGTGGTAGTGAAGGCTGTGTTAGGAGTTATGTTAGGAGTATAAGTAGGAGTCCACATTGTATTATCATCGTGTGAGAATGGTGCACGTCCCCTCAATTCCTCTATCATTGTCATTGCATTACAATGCCATTTAAAACAAAATTAAGTAAGTAGGTAAAAACGAATAAATATCACAAATACTTACTCAAAACCAAAACAGAAAAATTTTACCACTTTTTCATAGAACTTGCCTTCGATAGGCACAAGCACCGGTTTGCCCCACTTCACTATGCCCTAGCTACGGTGTTGGACAAGTGCCTCATTATTAAATCTGGGGGGCATGACAAGATTACAGAAGCCCACCTATTTCTCATGGAAGGCATTGTGGAGAATTGTGAGATGAATTGGGGAGCAGTCTTAGTTGAATGCGTAAAAGTCAACATTGCCAAATACAAGGAAAACATGGCTACTGGGAATCCAAGACTCACCCACCATCTGATTATAAATCAGTTTCTTCGATCACTTACTACTCTTCAACATCAACTCATCAAGATTGGTGACCTAGAACCAGTTAAAGTCAAAAGGTATGTTGCAGCTGATATAAGGCGAGCCAATGTTTCAAGCAGATTTGGTCAAGAAGTTCTTCCAGTCTAGACAAGCAGAAGACCAAGAAGAACAAGGACCCAAGCCCTTACGGCTGTTTCCTCTAGTCAGCCAGCTGATGATGGTCAGCAACCAGAAATTGCTCAGCCTAGTGGTCAGCCAACAAGAGGTCAGTCAAGAATTGGTCAGCCAGCACGAGGTCAGCCAGCTGAAGATGCACTTCCAACTGAAGTTGGTCAGCCAGCTGATGTGCAAGAAGTTGAAGTCCCTGAAAGGAGGCAAACTAGAAGGAGGAGACTGACATTGGCAGCTGACACTGCTGCAAAGAGACAGAGAATAAATCCTGAACTCAATCCAGGTACCTTTGTTCCTTTCTCCCCTACTCCTGCTATCACTGATCCTGTAACAACCCCCCTCCAATCCTAGGTCTCCAAACACTGCACCAATCCACTTTTCATCCTAGACACTCCTACTACCAAGCCAATCCAGTTCCCATTCCACCTAACTGGGTATTTCCAATAGACCATCTTCCCTATTTTGTTCAGTTTCTTCTTTCTTTCCATGAGGAGAAGAAATCTGAAAAACCCCCTGTCAATCCAATCAAGTACATTGACCACAACCTAAAGAGAAGACCTTATGTGTTATACCTTGTCACCCCCAATCTCAGTCAGGAAGACCTAGTGGCCAACTATGGAAAGTACTTTGATCCTCTACCCTTGCTCTGGAACAGATTCTATCTCTAAAATGATAGATTTGTTCAGGATGAGCTTGTCTTTCTAGCTTGGACCATTTATAACAAAGTACATGACCTACCAGCTCTTCCCTCCAATGATCCCTTCCTGGTCGGCAGACTTGCCCTGCCTGCGGATGATGAAGTAAACCAGGACTGGGAACAACCTACTGTAGAGCCAGCCAAGTTAGCCCGAATCCAAAGAGCTGCAAATAAATATGTTCAAGATGTAGTTAATGCTGCAAACCAAGCATATATAGAACTTCACAAACAAATGGCCTCCATGCCAGGAGGAGCTTCTATGAGTACTGCCTTTCCAGATGCTATGTCTAGTCATCCAGCCCCCTTGATCACTGAGTCTATTCCTACCATTCCTCATGTCGTTCTTCTCCTCGTACCTTTGTTGTATCGCCATTTGCACTTACTAGTTTCTACCACAGCAGAACCAACACCACCTTCAACCTATACTTTGCAACCCATCTCTCTACCTTCCTTCAGTCACACTATTGATGCCTCCACCTCAATACTTCCTGTTACTATTCCTCTCTCCACACCATCTATACTAATGTCAGTTCCTCAACCATCAATCCCTGTGTCAGTCACTCCCTCTTCTGCTCAAGTAATGTCAGCCATACCTCTACCAGCAACAGTTGTGTCGGTCACTCCATCCATTCCCATTCCTCTCTTGACTGATACTATTCCTGCACCTATCCCTCACCGTGTCACCTGCACTGTCCTCTACCGGTCCTTCACCGCTATATTATCTCTTCACCGACACCGCAATGCTTCTCCCCTCTTCCCGCATTCGACATACCTTCTCATCCAAACCAGCATCCCTCTGCTTGTCCTCGCCTCGATCTATCCCTTCATACTCTCTCTCACCCTATCTGTCAGTCCTTTGTCTACACATAAGCCTACCCAACCTGAGCCTTCTTCAGAAGATGCTTCTGATTCTTCTTCTGAGAAATCAGTGGAGCAATCCTCCTTAGACTCCTCATCTAATTCTTCCAAGTCCACCTCTGAAGATGAGTCCCTTCTCAGTCCTTCCCAACTAGCCAGTAGAAAAGCAAGAAAACAAAGACAGATTGTCTCCAAAGCTCTGCTACACCCCACAGGCACCAAGATTGTCTTTCCTGAAGACATGCCTCTCCCTGAACCTGTGCCTGAGCCTGAATCCCAAATCCCAGCCTACCCCATGGATGTCTTTTTCCCTCCTGGCCCTGAGGATGCTAATATCCATACCTTTCAACTATTCTCTAGTGAGCCTGGACTTTCTCCGCCACCTGCTCCAGAACCTACACCACCTGGTTCCCTTTCTTTGTCAGCTAAAATGGACCTTCTGTATGTCCACCATCTCCAAATGAAGTCAGCCTTTACTCATCACACCGACCAGCTTGCCACACTTCAACAGCAAGTAGCCTCTCTACTCCTAACCTTACTCAGATCATCACAACCAAGGTGCAAGCTGCCATTGCTGCTGGTGCTCCTCGTGAGGCTAATATGGATGACTAGAGGACCATATTGCTTTATCAGCAAGAATGGGCCAACAGGGCTTTCAATGCTGAAGTTTTTACAGGAACTTTTGTTTTACTTGTAGCTTACAATTACCTTCCTTTAAGTTTTTAAGCTACTTTCCTTCATATGTTATCTGCTTGCTGTACTAACATCATTTTTGCAGGAACTTAAGCATGTTTGGCTTTCTGCTTTCAAGTGAATGGTTTTAAGCAAATAGGAGGAGATTGTTGAATCTTGCATAGAATTAAATTTTCTTAAAATCATTCCACTTGATTGTCAGCCAAGAATTTAAAAATTATCTTTGGTCAGCCTGAAATTATTTGTCAGTTGTTCACCTCAACTGACCATAACGTTTTTAGTGTCAGTTTACTTTCCTTATTTGATTGATCAAATACTTGTACTAACACTTTCTTACTTGTATGTTTTTGGTAGATATTCTACCAGATATTCCTTCACAGGATCTGTTGTGATCTTGTATCTACCAAACACATTTTCAAATTCAAAATGTGTTTCTAACGGGTTACTCTTGAAATTCATCTATAAATACCCACTGGAAGCATTCTTGAAGATACATATAGAGACACATATAGAAGTCTGAAGCCTCATACTTTCAAGAAATTCTCTGAGTTTTAGTCTTCTTAAAAACCATAGCTAGATAATCCTTCTTGTATAATTCTCTCTAGTTATTGTTTAGGCAAACACTGAGTGATCCCTTTTCATAATTTTTTAAATCAGTCAGTTTGTCTCACGAGTTTGATTGTTTCTCAATCATTCTCCATAACACCGGTCTTTTGTTGTACACTGATCCATTAGAGATCAAACAGATTTTTAATAAAATTAGTGCACTTCAAAAATCCAAGTCTGACCAACTTGGTAGTGGACGTAGCAGTTTATCTGTGAACCACTTCAACTGATTTGTCAGCCATTACTTATACTCTTGCAAAATGACCTAACACTTAAGAAGTTTACAACTGATTAAGTGTCAGCCAGTTCTAACATAATTGTTTACTTGTTCTCATAAATTGTATTTCAGTTTCTTCTTTACATTTAGTGATCTACTTGAAAGGCCAACTTATTTTGAAAACCGTTGTGTCAGTCAGCTTAAGGCATTTTTAAAGTATCAGCCAGCTGACCAATTTCACCTGACTGACCAAACCAGTTTTCCGCTGCCAACTTTACAAGTTTTAAAACTCAACCCTCAAAAGTATTAAAGACTATTCACCCCCCCCCTCTAGCCTTAATTTGTTGCCAACTGAACTTACAACTCTATTATAATATAGATGTAAAGTGCTGAAAGTGTTTTTTTTTTTAAGAAAAAATTTGAAAAAGAATAATTATTTTAGAACGGACAAATAAAGAAATGATGACAATAATTTAAAACACATCAAATAATTTTAGGAACCATTTTTTTTTTTCAAAGGTTGGAGGGGACATAGACCGTACCCCAACCCTTAATTATTTTTTATTATATTTAATGCCTTGAAAGGCTACAATTATATATATATGATGCCTTTTGTATGACTCGAACAATTGGTGCCTCTGGGGAGGCTTTTGAACACCCGACCTCTCGGTTGAGAGTAGTTAAGTCCCAGGGTGCCTCTGGTAGGGCTTGAATACTCAACCTCTCCGTTAAGATAGGAGAGTAGCTAAATAGGGCCTTTGAATAAGGCTTTAACAACAACGATGCCTCTGAAGAGGCTTGAACACCCGACCTCTCTACTGAGAGTTGTAAAGTCCAGGGTGTCGCTAGTGAGACTCGAACACCCAACCTCTCCGTTAGGAGAAGTGAGCAGTACCAGTTGAGCTAGAGCTCGTTGGTAATAATTTTAGGAACCAAGGGAGTATGTTTTTAAAACAACTTCAGTTAAGTTGAAGTGTGGGGTTTGACAATTGTGCAGAATACTACTCCTATATAATTATTGAGAGTTGTATATCGGGCTTAAAGACTTGTTCATGATTCTCCGAGCTTGGCCGGATTAAATTATAGGACAAATTGCGGGTCAGTCCCTTTCTCAAATATTTAATCTCTTCAGTTTAGTACTTCCTCCATTCTAAAATATAAGTTGTTTTAGAGCTTTTCACACAGACCAAGGAAACATATTATAAATACTAAATTACCCTTATTTCCTTTACTTCAAACATTAATGAGGTGTCTTTTGATACTCTTACCCAAAGAGTAACACAAGTTACGGAGTTAATAAATATGGGTAGAAGTGGAAAAAAAGAAAAAAATTCATTAAAAATTGTAAAGTGACATCTATTTTGGAACAAAAAAAAAACTCTCCCAAAACGACTTATATCATGGAACAGAGAGAGTTTTTTTTTATCAATTGTTAAAGTCAATTTTTTTAAAAATTGTTTCTAAAATGCTCAGATTATCTTTTTCTACAGCTCCGTTGAGTTCGAAAATTACGATTGTGCGTAACGAAACGAGGATCGACATAGTTTTTGTATGGAAGGAGAAGGTGTGAGACATGGTCTGGTTCTTTACGTTTTTGTATCGTGGTGCAAAAATATCAAATTAAATTGATGAACTGTGGTGCATTTAGACTAGTAAATTAAATTATTAAACCGCATTGCAAAAATTAATGTAGTAAACTTGAATCGCAGTGCAAACATTGATGTATCGCAGTGCAATTATACTAGGAAATTAAACTATTGAACCGTGGTGCAAAAATTAATCCAATAAAATTGATGAATCGTGGTCAAGGTTCTAAAAATCGTTAGGCGGACGCTAGGCGCTGCATCAAAGACCTAGCGCCTAGCGCGGCGGATATACGCTAGGGCCTAGGCGGGGTCGAGAAATAAGACATAATATCTGATTTTTAATATATTTTTTATTATAACTTAATTATTAAACATAATTTTTTAAATTATACTAATGCTAAATATCACCTAATAATTTAAAAGTAATAATTACATAATGATGTTAAATTTTAAAGGTAAAACTAGAAATTTAATATCATCTACGGTTCAAAATATTACAAAAATAGTCAACAATTCAATTATCCATAGGTCCCTTGATAATTATAAATTTACAAAAAGTAATTTAATAATTTTAAATTGATATTTATTATTATTATTATTTTAAAAGCCCAAAATGACATTATTTAGGGCCAAAATTTAAAAAAAAAACTAAAAAAATAGGAAAAAACAGCAGTTGGCCGCCTAGCCCGCGCTAGAGCACCTAGGCGGCGCCTAGCCCGCCTAGCCGATTTTTTCGCCGATTTGCCAAATTTTTAGGCGCCCGCCTAGACCGATTTTTAGAACACTGATCGTGGTTCAAAAATTAAGCTTAATTTGCTCAAATTTTAAATTAAATTCATTATTTTGTTTCGAGTTTGATTTTGACTTGTCTATACAGCTTGAAAAATAATAGGGAAAATTCGGGTCAATCCCTTTTTTAAGGTTTCTAACCCCAAAAGTTCACCGTTTTTTTTCAACAGCAAATTTTTGAAATATTGTTCCAAAAATGTCAACATCTTCTTCAGTAGCTCCGGCAACACACTTTGGATTCAAAAATAACGATTGTGCGCAACGAAAACAGAGAAGGATTTGGAGACTTACGACAGAGGAGATTGAAGAAGGACATGAAATACGTAAACTGGTTTTTTATGCTATTGTATCGTGGTGCAAAAATTTTATTGCATTATTTTTACACTGCTGTTCAAAAGTTTGATTCATGTAAAATTATTGCACCGCGATATATTTACACTTTATACTATAATTTATTGAAAATTAATTACTTTTTTGCACTTAAACAATCTTTTCAACCGCGATGCAAAAATTAATGCACTAAAATTGATGAATCGTGGTTCAAAAATATACTAACAATTACACTATTTAACCGCGGTGCAAAAATTAATGCACTAAAATTGATGAATCGCGGGTCGAAAATAGACTATCAATTACACTATTTAACAGCGGTGCAAAATTAATTCAATAAAAATTGATGAATCACGGTGCAAAAAATAATGCGATAAAATTGATGAATCGCGGTGCAAAAATAATGACCTCCGTAGCTCGTCTACGATTTATTAAGGGTATCATAGTTATTTTGCCACCAAAAGTGACTTTTTTAGGTTGTACATAAAAAATGTGTATTTTAGCGATTAAAAGTTTCAAAAGGTGGACCGACCATTAAATTTTTCAAAAATAATTAGGAAGAGGAAAAGTTAAATCGAATTTGCTAACAAAATTGTACTACCATTTTTTATAAAGAAAATTGACTTTTTAGTCATTTCAATTATACATATACATGTAACTACTTGGGTTAGGGCTTAAAAATCTTGACTCAATTACAATATGTTGATAATCGGCCGGTCCCATAGAATGAAATTATAACCGGAAAATTCTATTATTTTTGTTTTCAATCATTAAAGTACATTTTTGATGATCAAATGACAAAGATACCCTTAATGAACAACAAATGCGCACACTAAAGCTCGCCGTCAAACTTTAACATCCTATAACTAAAGAAACAATGCATAATTAGGTAACACCGAGGTAGCCACTAAGGGGGTGGCCCAGTGATAGGTATGGGGCTTCACAAAATGTGAGGTCTCAGGCTCGATCCCTTCCCATATCCCCCTTAGGAGGAAAAAAAAAAGTAACACCGAGGTAGGATTGGAAAAATAAATTGAAGTCTGTCACCATATTAAAGAAACAACATCTAATTAAGTAACAACTAGGCATGATTGTAAGGAACGACGCCTAACTAAGTAACACCGAGACAAGATTGTAAGCAACGACACCTAATTAAATAACACCGAGCCATGATTTGAAGGAATGATGCTTAATTAAGTAATACTGAGGCAGAACGGCAAATAATGATGACTAATAAAATAAAACTGAGGCATGATTGGAAGAAACAATGCCTAATTAAGTAATATCGATGCATGATTGGAAGAAACGATGCCTAATTTTTGAAAGTTAGCACCGACGCACAATTTTTAAATCAATAAACGCGTATATTTTTAAATCGAGGAAGAATAGAAAAATTTGTTGCCTAATTAAATTACACTGGCACTGAATTGTAAGATATGATGCCTAATTAAAAACCCCGAGGAAAAATTGGACATATATTTAAAAATGAGAAATTAACAAACCTAACGTGCAAATGATTGTATACCGCGTTGGATTTATGAATACAAATCTAACGTGCATTTATGAAACAACCCTAACAACATGTATTTGTCAAGCTAACATGTACAATTGGTCAAAAGCTCGACTGTTGGTGATTAAGCTTATGTTGTACATAGAGGTTGGAGGTTGCAAGGATTCCTTCTGTTTTTAAAATAGTAATTAATTTGCGATTAAAGTTGAATGAAAGAGAAAGGAAGAAACTGAGTTGCAATGATGTTTCTTTCGAATTGGAGGCAAATGGATTACGAAAACTTGGTAAATAGATTGTTGGAAAATGAATTATGATTGTTGTTGTTGTTGTTGATGATGCTCCTTTTTAAAAGTGGTGCTAAAACAAAGCATTCAATGGCTAATCTGAAAGCTTCTTATCTCATTCAAAACGATGGAGCGGATGAATTTTAGAAAAGAGAGTATTTTAGGAAAAATATTATTAAAATGAACTTTAGCGGTTGAATTAAAAAAAAGGGTAGTAGAGCGGTTATAATTTTAGAAAAGTGTACCAACCGATAATTATTCCATTAGGATAACAACTTCTTGGCCCTGACCATTCAGGCTGCGGGCTAAACAATCTGGTCGTCAGCCCGCTTAACATTTCTTGTACTTATTGAAGGAGAAATTGTGGGTTGATTCCCTTCCATAAGTTTTTAATTGTTCAAGTCTTTTATGTTTTTTAAACCAAAAAAGACACTTTTAAGGGTGAAAAGACGACTATACGATTAATGTGCCAGAGGCACGCTAATGATCACTTACCCAGCGCATCGCAATGCATCAATTTGTGCATAGTGATGCATTCATTGCAATTTATCAATTTGAATTGCGATACAAAATCAATGATGCAGAAAATCCCGAGGCATAAACTGAATTTGCGATGCATAAATTAGATATGATTTATACATCGCAATGCAAAATCGATGCATTAATTGATACTTTCTGCATGCGTGTTCGGTTAATTAAAAGTATCGTAGTCTTTTCGCACAAAAAAATATCTTTTCTCGACTTAAAAAAACATGATGAAATTTAACGGTTGAAACTTTTAAAAGAGATCGGCCCAAATTCACCCTTTATTGAATGTAAGTTTTGTGAGAATAGAGTAGCCCTACATTCAAATCCATAGATCTTTCATATGGTCTATTCAATATCCATGGAGTAATACTTTGATTGGCGTAACGCTTGGTCTTACCCATACATGCAAATATGCAATAATTATCAACTTGGATAACTCAATTACAATGAATTGAACATACCAAAATCTGGTTCTTATAAATTGAGACGTGCTGTCTCTCAATTCATTACAATATTCAAAAGCAGCACTCAACGCTGCATCTTGTTGGAAGGCTGATCGGAGGTATGCAGATATTTGTGAAGACGTTGTCGTGGAATACGATTACGTTGGAGGTAGAGAGGTCGGATACGATTGATAATGTGAAGGCGATGATTCATGATAAAGAGGGGATTCCACCAGAACAGCAGACGTTGATATCTGCCACGAAGCAATTGGAAGATGGTAAGACGGTTGGCGATTACAATATTCATAACGAGTGCACCTTGCACCTTGTACGTCGTCACCGTGGTGGTGGCAGCCGTGATTTTTTGAATACTTGATTGGTGTTATTTAAGCTGTGTGCTTGAGATAAAACAGTGGACTGATTTCTTTTGTGTTTGATGCAAATTGACAGTTCGGTTACAAACTTACAATGGCTTGATTGTTGATTTCAAGCCAGATTTCAATAATATAAAATAACATAAAAAGAATGATTGTGATATCTCACTTGGGTTGGATTTAGCTAGGTTCATTCATTGTTATTGGCTTCAGATTTGTAAAGGCTGCCCATCACCTTCATATCAGGTTTGATTGGTAGCCTGAGAGAGCATCTACAATAAGAAAGCAAATAAGCTACTCCTCAACCATTAAAAATAAATAAATAAATTTCTAAGCTACGCATAAGCTATAAAGCTACCATACTCTTTCGATTACTGATACAAAATTTTATAATTTTACATATTCCACCATATTTATCTCAAAATTTGAAGATAGAAAAAACAAAAATAGTAAAAAAAAATCTATAAAATTTTATAGAAAATTAATCTAATGTCAAAATGAAGCGAATTAAGTCTTTATTTATAAAGAAAAAACAAGTACTTTAATAAATAAAAAACTAATTAAAGAACAAATATTTTTTCAGGTGAAAAATGAAGATGATAGTTTTTATGTTAACCCAATAGATGGGCAACACTTGTAAAGAAAGACTTTGATACTCACTTAGTGCTTGTTTGGTGGAGCGTTTTGACCAAAACGCAGGTAAAAAACGCATCGTTTTCTCTTTAAAAGTGTTTCAATGCAGCGTTTTAAAACGCAACGTTTTAAAAATATGCAGCGTTTTAAAAATGAGTTGCGTTTACAACTATTTTGTTTATAAAAATAGCGTTTTGAAATAGTTTTCCAAACATGTTTACACGAATAAAATTACGTTTTGAAAATGCTGCGTTTTAGAAACACTGCATTTAGAAGAAAAAAATTGTGTTTTCAAAACGCTGCACCAGATGAGACCTTACTTAAGTAGCATGATTTGTTACTCAAACTCATTTGTCTTAATTTTGCTCCCTTTTTTTCACTTTAATACTCCATCTAGAGCATTGCTAATTGCTCCCCTCTTTCTCTCCTTTTGATATCTCATTTAGGGTGCTCGAAGGTGATTGTTGCATTAAGTCTCGTTTGGTGTAACGTTTTAAAAATACAGTATTTTTAAAATACAACGTTTTTAAAACGTAATATTTTTAAAATACAATATTTTTCTTGTAATCATGTTTGAGAAACTATTTTAAAATGTTATTTTGATGAATATAGTAGTTTTAAAGAGAAAACGATGTGTTTTTTACAAACATTTTGATCAAAACGATCAACCAAACAAGCACAAATTGTCGTGCCTCGACTTCCTCCACCGTGGTTCTTGTTCTAAGGTGCCAAGTCATATATATTTCTCAGTTGGTTAAAAAAAATTAGTAGGTCTTCTATAAAATCGTCTTACGAATTTTAATTCGTAAGTCGGAGTTCCGCTCTCTCATAATACAACTCACCAATACACAGTGGGTGGGGTAAAGAAGATTTATCTTACAAAAAATACTGGTGAGACCGTCTTACCCAAGTTTTGACCAAAAAAAGGAAAAGAATGAAGATCTATGTGCTTTTTTTTTTTTGAAACTGAGGAGACACCCTACGTGCAATATACTTTCTATGTTTTCAAATTATTGTCCGTATTTTTTTTTTCATCAGTTAAAAAATAATTGTTCTTTTAAACTTTTCCTTTTAGAAAAATACTTCACCAATTTACCATTATTATTTTTTTACCTACTTTAATTATGATAACATGCTCAATCACATATTTTACTATTATTTATAATACACTCAGTTATTTTTTCTTAAACAATACACTGAGATTAAAGAGAACAATAATTTAAAAATAAATAGAATATTAAATTGAATGAAAAAAATAAACATGTGGAGGACAACCACGTACGATTTAGGGGGACAGACGAGGCTTCCGCATAAAGGAAATACAAAAAGGCATAAAGCCAATTTTATTGAATGTAAGTTTGATTAGAATGGAGCAGCCCTGACCCATACATTCAAGTTCATAGATCTTTCATATGGTCCGTTCAGTATATCCATGGAGTAATACTTTGATTGGCGTAACGCTTGGTCTTACCCATACATGTAATAATGATCAACTTGGATAACTCAATTACAATGAACTGAACATACCAGAATCTTGTTCTTATAAAATGAGACATGCTGACTCTCAGTTCATTACTCATTTTGTACCAAAATATATGACGTTTTAAAAGAGTTTTTTGGTTTTAAAATAGATGTCGCTTTGCAATTTTTAAGGAACATTTTCTCTTTTTTTTTTTCAATTCTACCTATATTTATTCACTTCGTAACTCGTGTTTGGTTTTTTGGACAAGAATATTAAGACACATTATTGATGTTTGGATAAGGTTTGTTTAGTTTTTACAATATGTTTCCTTGATTTGTGTAAAAAAAACTCAAGACGTCATATATTTTGAAAAAAGAGAGTACTTTACAATATTCAAAAGGAGTACTCAACGTTGCATCTTGTTCTAAGGCGGATCAGAGGTATGCAGATATTTGTAAAGACGTTGTCATGGAATACGATTACGTTGGAGGTAGAGAGGTTGGATACAATTGATATTGTGAAGGCGAAGATTCATGATAAAGAGGGGATTCCACCATGTAAGGATAAAATAGGATTGACTTATTTTTTCTATTGAATTTATTGTTGTGTTTTTTTTGGTCCAAAAGCTATGATAAATAGTTATCATATTTAATATATTTCTTGATCCTAAAGTAATGGTAAAGTGTTACCAAAATTAAATACTTCCAAAAGCTTCATATTTAATTTTGACAAAATCTATGGTAAGATCCTTCATTTAATTAGGAAACTAATTTAGGAAACTAACGTTTTATTTCCTAATATTCTATGTTTCGTTGGAGTTGTTGAATTTCTTATTTGTGTAGGATTCTAGCTCAAGCATATATATATGAAGACCTCGTGCAAAGAGAGATAGATGTAGACACAGAGAGACATACGTTCAGAGAGATTGCATAGAAAGAAAAAGCTGAGAGTTTCGCTAAAGTATTTTGGATGCAGTTGTAGACAAGGTTCTAAAAATCGTTAGGCGGCCGCTAGGCGACACTCTAGCGCCTAGCGTCTAGGAGATTAGTCGGGACCTAGAATTAAGGCATAATTACCATTTTTTGATAATTTACATCAAAGATCAAACACATTGAATACAAATTTAATTTTTTTTATGTTTGTCATTTTATCAAACACTTGTCTATATTTGTAAAATGAACAAAAATATACAAACCTATCATTAATCTCAATTCCCAACAACCCCAAAACAATAAACCAGCAAAGTTTAGAACTAAAAACAAAAAATATATTACTTCACCTACCTACTGCCCCTACAACCCATAGTCTAACATATCCTCCCTAGTCTCTCCTCATTCTAAATTCTGAGTCTCGAGATAGCCCCCTTTTTCTTCATCATTTTTTCTTCTTCTTTGTTCTCTTTATCTGGCAGACCGGCAACCCCTTTTTCTTCCTTTCTTTTTTTTTTCTTCTCTCTCTCTCCGGCAGACCGACTCTCCTCATTTTTGTTTAGATTTATATCTGTTCAATACATTACATTAGTTTTTATACTTCAGTGGCTAATCGGGCTGCGTATCGATTTGCGTGACAACTGTGTATAGAACTTTGCCAAGTATAGTTTTTATAGGACTTTACAGATTCAACGGAAGACCTCTCCACAAGCTTTATCGGAAGACCTGCTTAAAGCCCACAAACGGTAGACCTCGTGTCCACCTGATCTTCTATGACGTGTACGTGTCCTATCCAGCAATGAACTCATTGGATTAATTCAAACTTATCCTAATCTTTTTTTGAAATTAATCCAAGACATTCCCTGACATATCAAGCCGCCGAAAGCAACTTTCCGAAAAGCAGGAAGACTTTTCGTCTCGAGCGATGGCGAGCAGGCTGTCTCCCTACGCGACAACTCGAATCGACAACAAAATCGCCCACTCTTTGAAGATCTCAGAAATCATTCCCTGCTCTAGATATCTGTGAAGACGAAAATCCTTGACTAACAGCCCCATGCATTTAATGCATTCATAAAAGAGCTGTTGAAGCATTCGTCTTCTCCAACGGATCTTTTGATGTGCACCTGCTATAAATACTGTCATTGAAGACTGGAAAGACATACAACTGTACAGAATCAATCGAACACTTAAAGGATTGCTCTGAAACTTCATAACTCCTAGTCTTACAGCTCAGTGCAATCAAGAGATCCTCAACAGATCTAAAAGTCCTCGTCAACAACAAGAAAGAGCGCTCTTCGACATCTATTGTTTTATCTTGTTGTTTACATCCATTTACTATACTTCTACTGCAATTAAATATCTTTTTTCAGATATTTAATTCCCTAGACAAACACAAGTCAATATTTTGTACCACGATCCATTAGGGATATTCTTTGTAATTGATCTAGTGGAAAACATAGTGCTTATTTAAATCAAGGTTGGCTGCCTTGGTGGTGGGCCGTAGCACTCTTTATAGTGTGAACCATCCCAAAATACTTGTGTTATTTCTTATACTTGTTTGTTTGTCATTTGATCCTAGTCATTACTTAGATTATCTTTATCCATTCTGTGAGAACTTAAATATCTTGTAAAAGGTCTAGGTAGTCCTTATCGGCGGACACGGAACAACTATCTTGAAGGTCTTCCGCTACTTCATTCTTTTAATAGATTCAAGTATCCTTCAAAAATTTACTTAAAAGTTTTAAGTGTTTAATAAGCTATTCAACCCCCTCCTTCTAGCTTATTATTGTGCCCATTGGGACCCACCGGTGGTATCGAGCCTTACTCTTTGAAAACAAGTTTTCCAAGATTAAACTCTTGAGAATACGATATAATGGCTTTCAAACACACTACATGATCTTGCCTACATCTAATGCTAACCACGTCCCAATATTGGGCGAAGGACATTTTGATGTATGGAAGGATAAAGTAATGAGATTTATGAACTCTATTGACAACAGATTATGGAAATGCGTTACTGCGGAGTCAACACGTACCAATGAAGCCAAATCTTCTAGCCTCATTGATGGGAATCTGCTTGAGAAGTACCTAAAGAAGAATGGAATGGACGAGAGGATGATAGAAAGTTGGTAGAACTTGACGGACAAAGCAATAAACATAATCACCGCTCTACAGACACAAGCACATACCAACAAGTGATTCGATGTACAAGCTGCAAAAGAGATGTGGGAAGCTCTTGTGGAATACTTGGAAGGAGACCAACCAGACACAGAGATAGCAGAAAATATACATACATCCAGCCGGTTTGATTCTTTCAAAAGGATCCAAAGGAAACCTTGAGACAAGCATACGATCGCTTCGGTGAGGTAATAAATAGTTGCTTTTCTCTCGGTAAAGCGTTATGACAAAAGGAAATGAACATGAGGTTTCTAGGCTCTCTAGGTACCTTATGGCATGTTAAGACCACAACTATGAAAGAATCCAAGAACTTAAGCGAGATGACTCTTCGTAGTCTCTCGCATAAGTTTGAAGGTTTATGAACTTGAAGTTAATCAAGCTCTAGAAGCAAGACAAAACAGATTCGAGCGTGTCCTTGCCGGCCATGGTCCAAGAAATCCTTTGTTGAAAACAAACCTTCCACTTCTTCTGTGAAAATGATTTTTTATCGGATGAACAATTTGCCATGTTTGTAAAGCGTTTTCAAAAATTCGGAAAATATGGAAAAAAACACACACAATTACCTTTTAGGAAGAATAGTGGCTTCATCTAAGGAAGAGCTTGTGTGTTATATCTTGTAGAAAACAGTCATGTTGCCTCAAAATGTCCTAAGCCAAAATTTGAAGCTTATCTAGAAAACCTCTTTAGAAAATTTCAAAAACAAAATGGTATGTTAGGCGAGGACATAGAGACAAACAGTTGCTACATGGTTTGAGCGATTGAAGAAGGAGGAAGAGGATTGTGAGAAAGCTAACATATGCTTAATAGCTCATAATTCGAGTCCGACCTATAACTACGAAAATGAAGTCGAAGTTTCACCTAGTCCTTTGGACAAAAATGAAACCAACAGTGACAACTTCGATGGGAAGAACTTCTCAGGATAATCAGATATGTTGAAGAATTTAATTCCTTGAGTAGCCTATGTTAAGGCCAAGCGTGAAACTTTCACAATGAGAAATCTCGATGGCAGGTGAGATTCAAACCCTCAATAGGCTGTCGAAGATAGTATCAAGCGAAGGAAGAAAACAAATTCCTTTGTGACAAGATTGATTATCTGTCGAGCACATCAAGGGACTTGACCTAGAAAATTGCCTTGTAAAAGACAATTGACTCTGAACGACTTCAAGGATGCATTCGAAGAAATCCTCTCAAGCCAAAAATCGAGTAATGATAAAGCGGCATAGGATATTCGGATGTGCCTCTTCAGGCAATCTCTTCGGTCATAGAAAGGTGAATCCTCACGGCGCTAATGATATATCTTTATAAAACAAACATTGATATAGGGAAAGCAAGGCCTTGGTTATTCAAGTGTTCATACGTTTACCAAGTTGAGAAAGAGTAAAGCCAAATAGTAGACTCAAATGAGAAACTTGAAAAGGTAGCGGTGAGAAAGTGAAGTCTGGCAGCAGACTATGCTAAGGCGAGTCTGGCGGCGGTAGACCTGCACTAAACCTCTAGGTAACTATCAAGTTTGATAAAGCTTGAGCAAGACTCTTTACGGTGAAGGTAAACTTAAAGGTATTCTACCAAATTTTCTGAAAAGGTGATCAACAGAAAAAGCTAAAGCTAAATACGTTTGTAACTTACCTAGGAAGATTCGAAAGAAACGATTAAGTCTACCATCAGCAAAGCAAAGGCGGGACCAGAATGGATGTCGAAAAGGAATGATAACAAGCACTCTTCGATTAAAGACAACGGTTCTTAGAATTTCCATTTATGTCGGTCTTGCGATTGCAGAGGCCATCGACCTCGGAATGCACACTTTGAGTTCACCCAGATCGAGAGAGACCTAGTTCTCTGAGTGTGGGTTCCCAAAGGTTGCTAATCCTTAGGACCGAAAGAAAATAAAGGGTACACATTTTACTTTAATTCTTTTTGAGGAATGCTTCATGTCTATAGAATCGAGAAGAATAAGGTACCTAGGCGATTGGGCTGCTCAGGCACATGTGAGAAGCAGAGTCTTAACACATATAAGCGTGAAGCAAAGGACCCATTGTTATTTTCGGAGATAATGCAAGAGGAAAAGACAATTGGATATGGCTCGATCACTAGAGGTCTCTCCGTCAACAAAGTCTCTCTAGTGAGTGGCCTAAAGCTTACAATTTGTTGGCATATCCCAGTGCGACAAATGACTTATGCCAATCAACTCAACCCGGTGCCTCATGAAGATAGTGAATCACCTTTCTGTCTTGATCGGCAATAGACAAAGGAAGTGTCTATGTCGTTGACTTAAATCTTCTGGGGAGATTCTCCGGCCTTTGCTAGTAGCTAACAACGTTAGTGACAACGGTATTTGTATGCACAAGCGTCTCGATCACCTCAGACTTCAAGCACCTCCAAGCTCTCCAAAAAGCGTGTTTGTCGAGGTCTACCGAGCGGTTCTGCAGACCATGACGGAAGTTGTAAAGCTTGCCAACTAGAAAACTTTCCAAGTCTTCCTTGAAAGAAAGTGCATTATCAACAAGCAGGACCCTTTCTTACTGCGTATGGATCTCTTTGGACCAATCACAGCAACCAGAGTATCTGCGGAGACAAGTATCCAGCAGTAGTTGGCGACTACTCTAGATTCACTTAGATTGAAACTATGACATCTAAAGATGAAAGCGTATGATCTTGTCAGCTGCTCTTTTTAGAAGACTTCAAACTCAAAGCTTGAAGACCTTAGCGGCATAAGATCGAGACAATGGCGAATTCAAAACGATGGTGTAGAAAAATGCTTTGCGATGACCACGGGATCGGCCCAACTACTCTCTTCAGGTACTCCTCAACAAAAGATTAGGTGAGCGGAAGAAACAGAACGATTGAGCAGGCAAGAACAATCTTTGGAGAAGCTAAACTTCAGTATTTACAGGCGGCATGACAACTGCATGCTTTACCGAGCAGATCCACAGTAAACAAGTTTCATAATAAAACTCCATATGAAATATGGAGAGGGCGATCTGACATAGGATTTCTTAAAATCTTTGGTTGTAAATGTTTATTCTTTATAATGGAAAGAAGAATATAGAGGAAAATTTGATCTGAAATCAGACGAAGGAATTTTTCTTGGGTATTCCAAACATTCAAAGCATTTCGCATTTTCAATAAAACTAATTTAAAAATCTTAGAATACATGCATGTTTCTTTTGATGAATATGACTTGTTAGAGCCTAGAAAGGCTCGAGCGTTGCTAATGATTACGATAGTGATGAGGCAGTACAAATCGAGAATCTACTTCCCGCTCCTAATGTCGAGCGACAGCTGAGACCCCTCAATGCAGATAACCCTTCACGGTGAGCGAGAACTTCTGCTGGAATGCTATAACTCTTGTTGACGAACCCATCTCTTACTATTTTGACACCTTTCTGGATCACTCATCCTTCTTGTTCACGGAAAATGAAAGTTTTGAAGATCCATCTCTTAGAACCAGATTTTGGTGAATCTCATCTCAACCTACTCCGAATTCTTAAGGGAAGAACCCACGAGAAGTGATCTTCCTTCAAGCATTGTTGAAGCAAAGATCATTCCATTTCTCAAATCATTGGTGATCTCAAGCAGTTAAATGCGAGAAATAAAGTTCGAGAAGAGACTATGTTTGCTTATGCATTTGTATCGAACTTCGAACGAAGAAGATTGATGAAGCTCGAAGATCATACTGGTTGAAGCTATGCAAGAAGAGGCGAACCGGTTTGAGATGTAAGTTGTGGAGCTTAGTTCAAAACCGGCCGATCATCGGTCATCGGCACCAAGTGGGTTTAGAAACAAAGAGATGAAGAAGGAAATGTCACCGAAAACAAAGCTAGGCGGTTGCACATGGCTACCGGCAGGAAGAAGGAATTGACTTTGATGAAACTTTTGCTCGTTTGCTAGACAGAGAGCAATCGAATCTTTCTAGCCTGGATTCGTTAGGACTTCAAAGTGTATCGGATGGATGTAAAGAGTGCATTTCTGAATGGTGATCTTCAAGAAAGCTGTATCGTCGAACGACCTCAAGATTTGTCAATTCGGACAAAACTGGATCATCTACCGACTCAAGAAAGCTCTCGGCTGAAGCAAGCTCACTGAGCTTGGTATGAAACTTTATCCAAGTTCTTAATAAACGAGGATTCGTAAGAGGAAGGATAGACACCACTTTATTCATCCTCAACAGGTCATTACTCTACGGTACAAATCTATGTGGGCGATATCATCTTTGGATCAACGCAAAGCTTTGTGTAAAAGATTGAGAAGGCGTAAAGCAAGTTCGAGATGAGCATGATGGGTGAACTTACCTAATTTCTAGGGCTGCGAGATACAACGGACTTCGGACGGAATCTTCATCGACCAAACCAAATATCTGAAAAGAACTAATCAAGAAGTTCGGTCTTGATTCAGCTAAAGATTGAAACTCAATGTCTACCGGCGCCATCTTGACAAAGATGAAAGGAAAGCAAGAGAACATGACCAAATGCCGAGGAATCATAGGTTCACTTCTTTACCTTACTACTAGTAGACGACATTATGTTTCTTTGTTTGTGTTTGTGCTAGATTTGAGCGGATCAAAGAGTCACATTTGCTTGCTGCCAAGCGTATCATCGGATATGTCTCAAAAACAACAAATCTAGGCATACGGTATTCCAAAACAACAATTTCAATCTAGTTGGATACTCGGATCTCGGATTATGCGACTTGCAAAGTGGCTTGAGAAGAAGCACCGGTGGGACTTGTCAATTCCTTGGAAATAGACTTGTCTCATGGTCTTGCAAGAAACAAGGATCGATAGCAAACTCAACCACGAGAAGTTGAATACATTCTTTGCAAGGCATTTGTTGCTCTCAACTCCTATGGATGAAGCAACAACTAGTGGACTACAACATCAAGGCATCGCAAGCGCCCTGTCCAATCATGTGTGACAACACATCGGCAATTCAATCTCCAAAAATCGATGATGCACTCCAAGACTAAGCACGTTGATATCGTTATCACTTCCTCAAAGATCATGTGGAGAAAGGTAACATCGGTTTGGAATATGTTCCAAGCGAACATCAATTAGGCGACATACTCACAAAACCACTTGGATGCCACCGGGTTTGCTTATTTAAGGAGAAATCTTGGTATGATTGATCCCTTGCTTAATTTCAAAGTTATTTGTTAATGTCTCTTTCATCTAGGTAGACTTAGTTTTAGACTAATCGGAAGGCGTAAGTTCTCCTTTCTGGGAAGACTTAAAGGTTAGTATTTTACTTAGTCTATTTTTGCTAAAAGAGGTTTCTAAAGCAATAAAGGGGTCGAGGATAAAATTTGGTACTTAAGAAAATATCTTAAGTTCCGCTTTCTCAAATTTTCTCGCCTTTAAATAGACCTTGAACCGCCTTTTGCCAAACTTTCTGAAACCCCTTTGACAAAAGAAAAAAATATTTCTCTCTCTATTCATACTCTCTCTAATGTAAGCGCTTTACGCAAATCCAAATTCTTCTTGTTTCTTCTTCTCAATCGACAGCAATGATGGTATGTTTTCTACATTCTCTACTTGAAACTTATTGTTTTACGTTTTGCATTTCATTTCATAACCTAAAATTATGTTTGAAATTCAAGCGGTCACTTTCGAGTTTAAATGCAGGTTTCGCCATTGTTGTTCTTAAAAACCTAGAAAACTAACAGTCGTTTATGTATATTCATCGTTTATCCTTATGAAAAACTTATGTTATACATTTCTTTGGTTTGGACTCTCTAAACATTCTAGGGTTTCAAGTTTTCTCTTCAAAAATTCCAAATATTTTCAGAAAACCTTGAAATTTCTGCTTGTTTAAACTCTTGAGGTGAAAAGCCTAATTTTTATTTGTATTTCTTTCGGGCAAGAACTTCAAAATCGAATTTGAACCTAGAGACCGCCATTCCTCCTAGTAAGGATGTCAACCTTCAGGGATATCTAACTTTCCGCCTCTCATGACATTATAGTCGCTCGCTCTGGACCAGTACATTCGAGGAATGTGCATTGACCTTGATCAATCGCCTGATAGGCTGCCGGCGTCAAAGCATGTGAGGACATGAACGCCTCTGGTATTCTACCCCTCTTCTGCCTCAATGATAAAAACTACAGCATCTTTCTGGCAAGCAGAAGAATTCTATCAGAGAATGGAGCTCATGAACAAGACCGCTCTACGAGGGTGGATTCGAGGCCGTCCCATCTCCATTACCGCTAAATCAATTTCCACCATCATCGTGCATTATGGTGGACCTCTTGACAACCATTCTTTTGTACATGCACGGGAAGCAATGAGGGGAGTAGATACCTATAGAGAACGCAAGGAAAATGCTTGAAATCTCTTCCTGTGGATGTATCTTGCTCAAGCCACCTCATTGACAAGGGGCTTCTATTCAAGAGTGGAGCACATGATATGTTTCTGACGGCCCAACAAATTAACTTGACCGGTGATGTATTTCTTCAACTCCGTCTCAAGCGGGGGGCCATCATCTTCAATGAATTAAAGCGATGGGTGGAGAAAGCCAAGAACAACCCACATGCAGCGCCCGCCGTTAGGCGATCAATGCCCTTCTAAGGGATGATGCTAATGTCAACTCTTCCTTAAAGGAAGATGAGCGGTGCGGTGGCCAAGGAGAAGCGACTAACCGCGTTCTTGGAAATACTCGAGAATATGATAACAAGCGAGGCGCAAAGGGTTACCACCCGTCTCCATAGACAAAGTGGCCAAGCACGCACCTATCTTGGTTACACGCTTCAACATGGAAGCACATGGCGCAGTGCCAGCGAGAACCTTCAAGAAGGCCTCGCCAAATTTGACGATCAAGTGGCGTCCCTCCATCAAAAGGCCAAAGACAGGCGATGAGGCGAGAAGCGGTTGCTTAGAACCAAGATGGCGCCAAAGGCAAAAAAAAGACAAGGCGGAATAGGCCACTCCAAGCGAAGAGGCGAGGCCAAATGGATTAGGAAGGAGATGAAGGAAGGCCGAAAAGAACAAGGCACCGAGCGATCCGGCAATCCTTCACCTTCACCCAGTCAAGCCCGGCCAACCTCTCAAACTCAACAAACCACTTCCTCCCGGCCACCTACCCAAACGGTCAATCACCCTCACCCTCTCTGCACCCCTCCCAAACCAAAAGCGAAGGAAACTTCGTAAAACCTTTGAACCAACCACCAGGCCCAGACCTCCTACACCCTTACAGGTAAACCGGTGAGCCTCTATTCGGCGAGGAAAGAAAAAAGAACTGCGTACCAAGACCTCTGCGAGTACCAGACCTCGCCCGACCAACCAACTACCACCGGCCAAGCCCTACCGGCGTGCCCAACCATCTACCAACACTCAACCAACTTCACCTACTGCCAGCCACCCTCTGAGGCACACTCACTCAGCAACCCATTCCTCTGAGTCATCTACTCGGAGGAATTCACCACCAGGAGCATATCCCTCGGGAGGGCCTCAAGCTTCGGGAGGAGCTAGCGGAGACCCCACTCCTCCTCTCCTTCACCCTTTAACTACTCACGACCCATCTACCCCTTCCTCACCTCACCAATCTCAACCAACTTCATCAACTACACCACAACCAACTCCCATCCTACCCACAACCAATAGACTCTGCTTCTTTGCCAAGTTCCTTTTCGAACTTTCGTCGATGAGATCTATTCCCTACCAACAACCTCCTCAACCTTCCCTCCCGAAAACCAAAATCCCTTTTCTACCTTGCCCGCTTCTTTACGGTTCTCTCTGAGGCCCTTACAGAATCCTCCCATATCGGTGAAAATTCGACAACGATATGGGCTGATTCCCACCACCCCACCTCCCCACACCCATGCGTATCTTCCTCCACGACACCATACCTACCGGGACTCGTCCTCTTGACTTCCATCACTCCTCCACTCCAGCGGCCCATGCGGCTGCCGACTCTACCTCTGCCGGCACCATTCATATTGGCGGGCAACTCTTCTCATCGGCCGACCAATGATGAAATTTTGTCACGGCTGGGCGCCATATATGAGCGACTAGGCGCTTACCAACATCACTACAGCTACGCCGAAATAGCCAGCTGCTTCCAAGGCAAATGGCCGCCTTGCCGCTCTTCTTCGCCAATTCCAAGAGGATGTGCGGACTCGCTTTGGGCAGAATACGCCACGACTTCCGAGATGTCAAGATCAGCGTTGAAGCTCAACGAGATGAGTGTGTCGTATGCGCTCCTCCTTTCTATGAGCTTTTCCATGCCATCACTCTCCATCTCGGCAACAATTATCGCCCTCTGTTCTAGAGCTCAACCGCATTGCTCGAGAATCACGCTCATGATGTTATTAATGCAAATCGTGATCGTGATCGGCCATCACGGAGGAGAAGCAAATTAGATCAATCAACGAGAATCTTGATGGAAGAAACGGCCGTCTTCGTGAAGCTGGACTACGTTCTCGTTCCACGGACCTCTATCATGCGGATGGCGAATCTGAGCGAAGAATGGAAGAGCTAGAGCGAAACGAAGGGAAAAAGAGGTTGCAGACAAACAAAGGAAAAAGACCTTGGTAGTTACGTATCTTTTCTTCCCTTGCCTTTGTATCTATCTTATATTTTGAAAACTTCGTAATCTGTAAACATCTTGTTTATAAATACTGAAGAATATCGTTTTTCAAAATTGTATTGTTTAAATTCTTGTTACTTTACTTTTCATATCTGTTTAGAATTTAAGCGTTCGGTTTAAATTTATTTTAAGCTGCTTTGCTAATCGTGTGTTGTTCTATGATTTTTTATACCCTTGTATGCACTTAGATTAGTTCTTTACACTTGAGGTGCTAAATTTTGATAGAGGCATGTCTTCTACTTCAAAATATAAAATTCTCAGACATGCTATTATCTATCACATAGTCTATTTTAGCCCTCATTTGTAGTAATGATGACCAGATATAAATAGGAGGAGATTGTTGATTATTTTGTTTAGATTTATATTTGTTCGGTACATTACATTAGTTTTTATACTTGATGGCTAATCGGGATGCGTATCGATTAGCGTGGCAAGTGTGTATAGAACTTTGCCAAGTATAGTTTTTATAGGACTTTCTGATTCAGCGGAAGACCTCTCCACAAGCTTTATCGGAAGACACCAGCTTAAATCCGCAAGCGGTAGACCTCGTGTCCACGATCTTCTATGGCGTGTCCTATCCGGCAATGAACTCATTGGATTAATTCAAACTTATCTAATCTTTTTTGAAATTAATCCAAGACATTCTGACATATCAAGCGCCAGAAAGCAACTTTAAAGCGGGGAAGACTTTTCGTCTGAGCAGTGGCGAAAAGGCGGTTGTCTCCTCTTTATGCGCAACAACTCGGAATCGACACCAAAATCGCCCACTCTTTGAAGATCTCGAGAAATCATTCCACTGCTCTAGATATACGTGAAGGCGAAAATCCTTGTATGACAACCCCATGCATTTAATGCATTCATAAAAAATTTGTTGAAGCATTCGTCTTCTCAGCGGATCTTTTGATGTGCACCTTATAAATCTTGCCATTGAAGGCTGGAAAGCAGACAAGCATGCAGAATCAATCGAACATAAAGTTGCTCACGAAACTTCATAACTCCTAGTCTTACATTTCGGTGCAATCAAGAATCCTCAGCGAGATCTAAAGTCCTCGTCAACAACAAGAAGGCGCTCATCAACATCTATTGTTTTTATCTTCTTGTTGTTTACATCCATTTACTATACTTCTTACACGAATTAAATATCTTTTTACAGGATATTTAATTCCACTAGACAAACACAAGTCAATATTTTGTACACGATCCATTAGGGATATTCTTTGTAATTGATCTAGTGGAAAACATAGTGCACTATTTAAATCAAGGTTGGTTGCCTTGGTGGTGGGCGTAGCACTCTTTATAGTGTGAACCATCCCAAAATACTTGTGTTATTTCTTATCTGTTGTTTGTCATTTGATCTAGTCATTACTTTGATTATCTTTATCCATTCTGTGAGAACTTAAGTATCTTGTAAAAGGTCTGGGGTAGTCATATCGGCGGACACGGAACAACTATCTTGAAGGTCTTAGCTACTTCATTCTCTTTAATAGATTGCAAGTATCCTTCAAAATTTACTTAAAAGTTTAAGTGTTTAATAAGCTATTCAACCTTCTAGCTTATTAATTGTGCACATTGGGACCCACAACCTACCTACGCCTCTGACCCATAGTCTAACCTATCCTCTAGTCTCTCCTTATTCTAAATTTTGAGTCTCGAGATAACCCCCTTTTTCTTCATCTTTTTTTCTTCTTCTTTGTTCTCTTTATCTGGCAGACCGGCAACCCTTTTTTCTTCCTTTCTTTTTTTTTCTTCTCTCTCTCTCTCCAGGCGAATAGCTCTCTCATTTTTTCATCCTCCAATCTCTTACCTCCTAGATCTAACCCTTTAATCTATAGTCTCTCAAATAATATCCACAAAATCAAACCCCTTTCTTTCTACCTATCTACACTCACCATTACCACTCACCCTTCCTTCTCGGTTCGCCCCCCTTCCTTCTCGGTCATACGACACAAAATAAAAACTACAAAAATAAATTAAGGTCGGCGGGGTTTGGCGTCGACTTGGCCGATTAGGCGGCGACTAAGAAAGTCGCGGCAATGGAGAGGCGTCTAGCGCCTAGGCAGGGCCTAGGTGTAGGCGGGGAGTTTTAGAACACTGGTTGTAGATGCAGTAACATCATGAGCTGCATTAACTGTTTTGATGTTTGTTTTCATAGTTGATAGGGAACTTATTTTTTTAATCTCACATTTGCTTTACTCTTGTGTTTGTGGGTTTCTTCTACGGACTTGATGTTTTGTTAGAGGTTTTGGTATTTGGTAAGGTTCACATGTTTTTATGGCTCATAATCTTTTAGTGAAATCCTTTTTGGTCATAAAGTTGAATCTACAAGCATAGCTTGTAGATTGTTT
>CM028384.1:19471466-19534454 GCA_013146195.2 Codonopsis lanceolata | reverse complement strand
AATAGGACCACTCCACACCAGTGGAGAGCAATGACAAAGATTCACCACCTCGACAGGATACTGGTCAGGAGGTGTGCAGCATACTACCCAAGCACCAACCGCAAAGTCGTGAGGTCAAGTACATGTTAATGCTTTTATGAAAATTAACTACTTTATTCCTAACATTAACAATGTCAAGCACAACGCCATCCATGCCAATGTCGCCATTGGCGAGAATTCCTGGACAATAGGGACTATGGCGCCCCAGCGGAGAATCTAACAAGCCCCCACCTACGAGCCATCGAACGGATCTAAGACCAAAATCTTCACCTTGAATCCCTTTCTGCACCAAGGACTTGGAGAGTTTGTTGGTGTATTTCGATGCTTCGAGGATACTAAGCGGTGATGTCAAAATTTTGTTCTTCCTCCCGAACGGGCCTGAGGATGAAGAGCCGTATTTCTTACGCTTAAACATTTTGTTTGATAAAATTTTAAAAACTAAAAAATATAACAATTAAAATGTGTTTTAAAAATTTTAAAATTAAAATTTAATCTAAAGCATGCAAAAATATATCTACGTTAAAAATTAACTAGCACCCTAGCATGCAAATATTTCACGATAAAATTAAAGAGGGTGTTAGGAATACTAGTTTGTACCGATCCGAGTGAATGCAACCTGAGTGAGCTTGATCTTCACAGGCAACAATGGTGATTCTTCCTCTCGCTCTTCAAAATCTTCAACTTGGAATGGAGTGTAATGGGAGATGGGTGAGGGAGATGAAGGGTTTTTGAGAGAGAGAGAGAGTGTATCTTGAAGATGATGCCGAATTCTTGAAGATCCTCAATTTGAAGAATTTGACCGCCGCCGGCCAGAGAGAGAGAGTTTGTGTGATCCGAAGAAGACCCTTTTAAATAAAGGGACCTTGGGTCGCAGAACCGCCACACCAAGGCCCCGCAAGGTGTGAAAACGGTTGGGATTCCTTCATTCATTCCCCATGTCCGACACTCACGCCCGAGATTCTCGCATTTATCGGGGACCTTGTTCCTACACACCTTGCGTCCGCAAGGTGGGCGTAAACTTCACTTTGTCTTCTTTCCAACTTTTCAATGCCTTGCGCTTAGTCCTTTCAATTCCGTTATGTTTGATAATTCCTCGTATGAAAAATCTAAACAAAAATTCTAAACTAAAAATTATTAGCAACATATAAATACAACATTAAGATGTTTTTCTCCCCAAACTTAAATTTTGGCATATTTAATTAAAAATTAAATGTCCAAGAATAGAATTTAACGAGAGAAAACATATCTAAATTAACTAGTTAACAAATAACTTTCAAATTAGTGGGTTGCCTCCCACTTAGCGCCTTAATGTCTTTGGCTCGACCAAACCGCAAGCCTAGTCTCTTGGTGGTTCATTGTCACCAAACGGATTAATTCAATTGTTCGCTCAACCGACATTGGCTCAAAATACGCTTGAGCTCTGTCCATTCACTTTAAACACTTCATTATTTTTGGGGTTTTGTATATCAACAACCCTATGAGGATAAATTGCATTATTCTAAAAGGACCGCATTATTTGATTTTAATTTACCTCGAATAACCTTAACCTAGAGTTAAACAATACTTTCATACCGGATGAAGCATTTTGTTGGCTAATCCCATGTCATGATACTTTTTGGTCTTTTCTTTATAAGTTTTTGCATTTTGGTACGAATTGAGTCTATGTTCTTCTAATTCATTTAACTGGAACAATCTTTCTTTCTCCGCCTAATGTCAAATCTAAATTCAATTCTTTAATTGCCCAATAGGCTTTGTGCTCAATTTCCACCGTAAATGGCAAGCTTTACCATATACCATCCTATATGGACTCATTCCTATGGGTGTCTTAAAAGCGCTCTGGTATGCCCATAAAGCATCCTTAAGTTTAGATTCCCAATCTTTACGATTAGGCCTAATGCCTTTTTCTAACACCGCTTTTATCCTTCTATTGCTTACTTCTACTTGTCCGTGTCTGTGGATGATAAGGTGTAGCTAACTTGTGAGTTACACCATGCTTTCTAAGAACACTGCTTAACAACTTATTGGTAAAATGAGTTCGTCACTTATTATGGCCTTAGGGACTCCATATCTAGCAAATAAATCTTCAACAAATTTGACTACTGTTTTTCCATCATTAGTTTTAGTTGCTAATGCTTCTATCCATTTAGAGACATAATCAACTGCTACCAAAATATATTCACAATTATTGGACACAGAAAGGGACCCATAAAATCAATACCCCAAACATCAAAGATTTCAACTACTAAATAAACATGTAAGGGCATCTCGCTTTCTTTTCCTATACCACCTGCTTTGACATTTGTCGCATGTTTTGTAAACAGCTTCACAATCTCTAAAAACAAGAGGCCAATACAAACCCGATTGCAAAATTTTTCGAGCGGTTTTATTACCACTAAAATGACCACCACACGAATATCCATGGCAAAATTCCATGATACCTTGTTGGTCTTTTTTCTCGTATACATCTTCTTATTAAAGAATCGAGCAAATCTTGTATAAGTGAGGGCTTCCCAAAAATAATTTTTCGTCCGCCAAAATTTCTTCTTTCGTAATGATCAAAATCGGATTAATTATATCGCACACATAGTAGTTGACAAAGTCAAGATACCAAGGGTCGAAGTCTTTAATGGCTAGAGTTGTTCATCAGAAAATTATCATTAATGGGGACAGATCATCAAGAAATTGACGCCCAAAGAAGGGTGAAAATTTAACCTAGACAAGTGGTCGGCCACAACATTCTGCTCCTCTTTATCCTTGATAGTTATGTCAAATTCTTGTAACAATAACATCCATCTAATTAATCTTGGTTTAGCATCCTTCTTGCTTAAGAGATATTTTAATGCGTAATGATCGAAAAGATTATCACCTTTGATCCTAGCAAATATGATCTAAATTTTTCTAAAGCATATACTATCGCTAAAAATTCCTTTTCAAGAGTGGTATAGTTCAATTGAGCATCATTCGAGTTCTACTAGCATAATGGATCACATGAGGCTTTCTATCTACCCTTTGTCCTAACACGGCTCCAATTGCAAAATGATGCATCACACATGATTTCGAACGGAAGTGACCAATCAGGCTTGATAAGATTGGGCAAGAGTCAACTTTTCTTTTAATAAATTAAAAGCTTCCAAACATTCTTTATCAAAATAAACTCTCGTGTCTTTTGCTAACAAATTACATAGAGGTTTACAGATTTTGGAAAAGTCTTTTATAAATCTACGATAAAAACCAAAGATGACCCTGAAAACTTCGAACTCCTTTAATCAAGTGGAGGGGGTAGTTGCGAAATAACTTCAATTTTAGCTTTGTCAACTTCAATTCCTTTATTTGAAACAACATGCCCTAAGACAATTCCATGTTTTACCATGAAGTGACTTTTCTCCCAACTTAAAGTTAAATTAGTTTCGCAAAGATCTTTTCAGGACAGATGTAAGGTTTTCTAAACATGATCAAAAGAATTTCCGAAAACCTAAAAATCATCCATGAAAACTTCTACGCATCTTTCAACTAAGTCTGAAAATATAGAAATCATGCATCTTTGAAAAGTAGTCGGTGCATTACACAACCCAAAAGGCATTCTCCTAAAGGCAAAAGTACCAAAGGGACATAAATGTTGTTTCTCTTGGTCTTCAGTGCAACAGGATCCGATTATACCTTAAAAACCATCAAGAAAACAATAGTATTCATGGCCTGCTAATCTTTCAAGAATTTGGTCAATAAATGGCAAAGGAAAGTGGTCTTTCCTTGTTGCCGCATTTAATTTACGCAAATCGATACACATTCTATAACCAGTATAGTCCTTGTAGGGACTAATTCATCTTTATCATTTTTTAAGTAATTTCGACTTTTTAGGAACTACTTGGACAGACTAACCCATTTACTATCTCGATATATGGTAAATTATACCCGCATCTAAGAGCTTAAGAACTTCTTTCCTAATGCCTTCTTCCATGTGTGGGTTAAGTCTTCTCTCGTTTTCTCAAGGTTTACTACCTTCCTCTAAATGAATTTTATGCATACACATAGAGGGACTAATTCCTTTTAAGTCGCCTAAAGACCATCCTAGAGCTTCTCTATGTGTCCATAAAACTTTTAACAAACTTTCTTCTTGTTTTTCGATAAGTCGCTATAATAACAGTAAAGTGTTACCTTCCCCTAAAAATGCATATTTTAAGTGGGATGGTAATGGCTTTAATTTTTCGACTTTGGGAGAATTAATAAGGCATAAATTGCAATTTTCGCTTTAATTGTTTCTTTTATTTTAGCCTCATTATTCTCTTCTTGTTTTTTCTTCCTTAATATCTTCAATCTCAATTTCTCTCAAAGAGAGATTTAGAATCTCTACTTCATCTTCTTTAATTTCATAACTTTCTTCAACTTCTTTTGACTCATCGAATTAATCTCGATTCTACCTTTTATTTCTTTTTCATCTTTCTTTTACTAGCTTCTAGCTTTTCTTTTTCTAATCTTTCTTCTTTCCTTCTATTTCTTCAATTTCTCAATGTCAATTTTTATGGGAGGAATAGGCTATCATCATAGACAATAATCTCTCTCATAATCTTGCTCTTCAAAAGTTTCGTTGATAATTTTCAATCTCATCAATTGAAAAACAAGCACTCATGTCACTAGGTCTATTCATAGCATCAAACACGTAAATTTCAATGCTTCACCTAGGACCACATTGTGAGTTTACCATTTTTCACATTTATCATTGTATTAGCAGCTGCCATAAATGGTCTCCGCTTAACAATATTGGGACTTCATTATTAGTGCATATCTTCCTTTCCATCTCAAGAACCACAAAGTCTACCGGTATGATTAATTTATCAACCCGAACTAGGATATCTTCCACTATACCCAAGGGATATTTAACCGAGCGATCGCCTAATTGTAATTGCATATTAGTGGGTTTTAGTTCTCCTAGACCTAATTGTTTATAGACCGAGAAAGGCATCAAGTTAATACTTGCTCCTAAATCTAGCATTGCTTTCATCTTTTAGAGTCTCCCAAGGAAACTTGAATATTAAAGCTGCCCGGGTCCTTCAACTTAGGTGGTAATTCGGGTTGTAAAACGTAACGCTGAAACAACAATCTTTTCGTTGTTTTCAAATGTTTCTTAGAGTGAAGATCTTTGAAAAACTTTAAGATGCTGAATATTTTTAATAACATTAAGCAAAGGTAAATTTACATTTACTTTGGATAACATATTATAAATTTCCGTGAATTGTTTGTCCATTCTTTTTCATAAGTCTTCTTTGAACGGAATTGGAGGAACATGGTGGTGGAGCCACATAAGGTTCCTCTTCTTCTTGATCTAATTTTTATCTACTTCAACCTGTGTTGTCTTTATTTTGAATTTCTTTTTCTTTTTCTTGTTCCTTATTTGGAACTTCTAACTCTACCTCTACTTCTTTTTTCTTTTTCTACCTCTTGATTACTTAAATCATCAATCACTTTATCACTAACACTATCTTTTTCGATTTCTTTTCTATTACTTTTTCGTAGGATTTTTTCTTGAAGCATGCATATTAGAAGGAGGATCGAGAATCACTTACCTCTTCACCTATCACCTTACCACTTCTCGCAGACGGTGATTGACTTAGCTTGCTCGCTTTGACTAGGGAACTTCCTTCTTCTCTTTTATTTGCTTCTGAATTTTCGATATATTTCTTGATTTTCGATTTCTTCAAGCATGTACTTCATCAACGATGCTTGACCTTTACTTGCTACTTCTTGCTTGGGAACTTCTTCAATTCTCAATTGATTTTGATTTTGATTTTGCAACTGTGGAGGTTGTGGTGGCTGAGGTTGGAATTGTTGAGGTTGCAAAGGCTTATTTCCTCCCCAAGAAAAGTTAGGATGATTCCTCCAACCAGGATTATATGTATTGGAATATGGATCATTCCTTGGCCTTTGGGGTACATATTCATAGCATTAGCCTGCTCGTCGGAATACATAGCACTTGACGGACAAAAATTAGTAGCATGAGAATATAATCCACATAGAGCACATGCTTCTTGAATTTGCCAATTTTCAAATTGAGCTTGTGTATTTGAATTATCTTGCAATTGATATAGGCTCCTATTTTTACCTCTAGCACTTTTCTGTTGGGAATTAATACTTAGCATCTCAAATAATTCTTCTAATGCTTCTGGTGTCATTCTATTAATAGAACCACCACCAATTGCACTATCAACCATAGTTTGTAAACCTGGCGAAAGACCATGATAGAATTGAAGCACTAACACATGCTGAGCCAAATTATGATGAGGACACATAATAAGCAGATTTTTAAATCTATCCCATGACTCATGGAATGTTTCACCTGGTTCATTTTGGAATGACATGATTTGTTTTCTATACTGTAAGAGATGCATGTTTGTAAAATTTGCTCATAAACAAATCATATAATTGTGCCCAAGTAAAAACACTGCTTCGGTGTTAGGTTCATAAACCATCTCTTTGCCAATTCTTTTTAATGCACTGAAAGTATTTCATTTTAATTTGATCTTCAGTTAACCCTTCTAAAGGAAAAGTACTCATCATGTATTCATATTCTCTTAAGAAACTGACAGGATCTTCATTAGGCATCCCATGAAAAGATGGTATGGCATTAAAATAATGTCCTTTTAGTTCGAAATTCCTAACAGCATCTGGCAATACTAAACATGATGTTACCACATTTAATGAAGGTCTACTAAAATCATTAATAGTTCTTTGATTTACAACTACTTCCATATTTCTTCTTGCAGGCTCTTCTTGTCTTTGATTCCTATTGAGGTCAACTAGGTTTTCGTGATTACGATTATTGTTATTATCTTCCATTGTAGGATCAACGGAGGATCCTCTCGATTGATTATCTTGATTATCGGGCTCGAAAACTAGATTTTCAAAATATCTTTGGTATCTTTTAACAATATTTATCTCTTGATCTAAGTCTACCAATTCAGGATTTAAAGATCTACGACCTTGCATAAAAATTAATTAAAGCAATTTAAAAACAACTAACTACTAAGGCAAAATAAAATAAAATCTTTTTGTATTTTTATTTTTATAAAAACAGAAAAATTAAACTAAAAACTAAATTAAATTAAAAACTACGCTACCTACAAACTAACTACGTGAACTAGCTTGTCCCCGGCAACGGCGCCAAAAACTTGATCGATGTTTTATTTTATCTATTTCCTTGCAAGTGTACAAGACTATTATAGAATAGACTCGGAAGCAAGGGTCGAACCCACAGAGACAAGTGATCACGAACAGTGCGGTTATAGATAGCAAATTATTAACCTAAGGGGGTTTTTATGTTTAATTCTATTCTAATTTACTAGTTATAGATGTTAACTAATTAGACAAGTAATAATGATATGAAGATCTTATGGTGAGTGGAAATCTAGGATTAGGGTTTCACTTATATCTCCTTTATGTTCAATTCATAATAATGTCATTCAATGTCTTGGGTTCGTTCACTAAAAATAGATATGGTCTGTTGAACAATTGGTTCAGTCTCCCTCCCTGCAAAATTCACCCATTCCATATCCTAAGCACAGAACCGTAATCTAGTTGTCACCTAGATTTATGATCTATCTCGTCACCTAGATCATGTAAGAACCCGGTCCTAACTTATCACTCTCGTGCTTCGATAGGTCCAATTTATTGTGTTGGTGAGCGATTAATGCGATTAATGCGACATATGCACTTGGTCATGCGGTATCCGCACCTCTAAGCCTTTATTATTTGCGATTACATTCATTTGTTCAAAGCGAAATAATAAAGGGATTGATAAACAACACAATCAACAAGCATTGAATAGACATAAATATGAGAATCAAAACATAAATTCGATACAAGTTACCTCCCACCTCCTAGATTAGGGATGATTTAGTTCATCATAGACGATGAACAGCACATGAAGATGATGGAAGACATGATTTGATCTTCAATACTTGAAATTACAAAACCTAATTATGTTATACAATCTAAAACTACCTAAAATCTATGTAGAGAGAGCTTCCAGCCGTCCTCCTTATGCTTAGGCTCGGCATCTGACTTCTATATATACTTGGGAGTTGTGATTGAATCGAATGACTGTGTGAAAACCCGAATTTCGCGCATTTCGCCTACCTTGCCGTCATGCAAGTCTTTGGATACTGCGTCGCAAGGTCTCCGATGTGTGTGCTCTTGGCTCTTCGATTCTTGGCTTCAGGGACCACACGCCTACCTTGCGGTCGCAGCAGTGAGGCACCTTGCGTCCGCAAGGTGTCAGATTGACAGACTTTAATTTTCTTCAATTTTTCTTTCTTTGTAATTTGCACTTACAACCACAGAGTTTCGCGTATTTTCACGAACAATCACGAAACTTACAAAACTCACCAAAAACATATATTAGTACTCAAAAGACTCATGAAATAGCCTAATTCAAGTCACAGAAGCATATAAAATCGACGTATAAAATACATCGATCATATAGCAACTTATCCTACAAATTTGTTTTTTTTGTTGGTTATTTTCATTCTCTTTTCTTATTACTAAACATAAATTCATGCACTTTTATGAGTGTGTGAATTAAAAATAATTCAAACTTACTATCGTAGATAAACTCATTGTTGTTGGAGACTTTGTTTATGTCGTTTATGAAATTTATGACTCTCTATAGAAAATAATATATTATGTTAGAGAAATCAAACTTTCAACCCTAAAATATATATACTTATACTAAAAATACGAAATTCTCTCAAAGTATATATAAAGCCCCACTTTACCACTCAACCTAAGTTTTGTATCAATTTCATATCTCATTTTATAATTCTTTTCTAGTTTTCCCCTAGCCACGATGAAAGTTACCAATCTGACGTTAATATGCACATGGTATTTCACGTGTATGACATTGTACTCACTTTTTGCAATGCTTTCTCTGCTTTTATTACCCAAAGAGAAACTTCGGTAGTGTTTGGTAACATTTCTATTTCTTTTTTTTTTTTTTGTTTCACATGTTTCTGTTTCACTTTGTTTCTATTTCTTTTTTATTTTGGACAAGAAACAAAAACAAATTTGATAGCCGTTTCTATTTCTATTATGAAAAAGAAACAAAAGCTAATCATTTTTAACAAACATTTTTATTTCCTTTCACAAAGTTATATTTTTTTTCAAAAAAATTAACACATTACAACTTTGATAATAGTATATTATATCCAATTCGAACGGGTAGAATAATAATTCACATGATTTCATCTACTATTAAAAAAAATATGGATAAGCAACTTCTCATCCGTTGGATTGGGTTGGAATGGGTGATGGGTCGAACTTATTAGAACCCGAATATCAAACTGATTTAAACAGGTGACGTGTTAAAACAGAATGACTTGTCTTAATACAGATTTTCTCTCAAAATTTCATAATTTTATAGAGTAGAAGCTATCGGATCAAAATGGGTAATTGATTCAACCCGATTTAACCCGACCCGTTAATATATTTTATTGGTCAAAATAGGTTACACGTGCAATCCAAAAATATTAACGGGTTCGGTTTGGTCGGGTGGGTTAACGAGTTAAGGGTTGTAATTGTCAGGCCTAATACACACACACACACACACGCATATATATATATATATTTATATATATATATATATATATATATATATATATATCAAAGTTCGAAGACTAGACCTCATTTAAGTTAACCGACCTTAACTCTTATAAGTTTCGAAAAAGAATCATTTCTCTTAAAAAAGAAACAATTTTTTTTTAATTTCTAAATTTTGAGGAATAATGAGAAACGTTTCTAGTTTATCAGAAATAGAAATGATTGTCAAATGTATTTCTATTTCTATTTTTCACAAAAAATTAGAAATAGAAATAAAAATATTAGAAACGAAATGGTTACCAAACAAGCATTCTTCTTCTCCGGCAACGCTTTCTCTGCATCTTCTTCGGCAATGACCTCATATGTAAATTGTGAGATAAAACTCAAAAGTGTATTAATGTTTTATTCAAATTATTATATAGAAAAATAAATAAAAATAGAGCGGAATCATATCAGAGATATTGAACTCAAGATCAGATAATTACACTTAGGTGTCAAGGCCGCCACGAATAAGAACCCACCAAAAAATTAAAGACGTACAACATAACACACAAGCATACACCAAACATACACCAAAAATTTCCCATTTTCTCCCTCGTATAACATAATACACAAGCATACACCAAGAATTTCAAATCTCATTTTTGAATGCATCACATACGTATACGACAATGATGAGACAAAACTATAGTTCAATCTGTTTTCATCGTCCATAGCTTCAACTCCAACAAATTTCTCATCGACACCGTTGATATTGTTTATGGTTTGATTGGAGCAAATTCTCGATTCTAAACATTATTCGTCACACCATGTTTATCACTACGATTATCAGACATGACATCTCATCACCAAATTTGACATGGAATATGGAAATGCTAAAAAAATACATCGTGGGGCAAAGTGGATTTGGTGGATACTTTAGGGGAAAATTTGTATTTTGGACTAATTTCGATGGGGCGAAAATATGATTAGCTCCCAAAATTACACATCAAATCTCACATTGCACCCCAACCTACGAAGTGTCTCACTTTCATAACTTATTTAGCTATTTGTCCGACTTTGCCCCCTTCCGTCTATGGGTATTAAAAATAGTAACGGAAAATGGTATGTGCATGTCACATGAAGATTATTTTGGTCATTTTGCTTGGCGCACAAAATGGGAATTGGCTATAAATTCAGTATTTAATTAACCATTTAGTATTTAGAATATGTTTTTAAATAAAAATAATTATTTTAATAATTCAAAAATAATTATAGGGCCAATTAAATTAAAATTTCCCCCCAAAGTATCCACAAAATCGTATAGTTTACCCATATGTAAAGTTTGTCTCATAATGATATCTGACTTTACATCATCCCCCCCCCCCCATTTTCCACCTTACCACTGACAGACGTTAGAAAATTCACGTTAAATAGCACGTGGTCTTCTACGTACAGGGCGAAAATGTCATTTCTCTTATCTAGTTAAGGAGTAAATGTATTAAAAGTACAAACACTAATATCACACCCTCTCCTTCTCTCTTCTCCCGGTCCACCGTAATAGCCACAATCTCCAGTTAGCCCCACCATAACCACCGCCATGAATCTCTGGGTGCAAGTTCCCATATCAGGTCCAAACCCTTCCCACTCTTGTCACGCCTATCATAACTCTAGTGTCGTCCTCCTTCAATTCTGGCCTAGCTCCATCTCCGATCTCCCTCATTTGTTCCCCTGCAAAAGTTGTGCTTAAAGTAGAAATCAAATACTATAGAGTATACTTACTAAAAACCCTTGAAAAAACATGCAATTGACAGAAAACCCATAAACCTTATTGACAAATTCATCAAAGAGAGAGAGAGACGAACTTGAATAAAGAGAAATAGTTATGGGTTTTTGTAAGTCTAGTTGGCAACTGACAAGGCTAGAGGGGGGTGAATAGCCTTTTTAAAAATAAAAATAAAACTTTGAGGGTTAACTTCTAAAACTTTAAGAGTCTGCAGCGGAAATTTTATTTTTCTCAGTCAGCTGATATTGGTCAGTAGCTGACTGATGTTTATCAAGGGGATGAATTTGATGAATATTGGTCAGCTGTTGGCTGACACAATTGTTTTAAAAAATTCTTTTTAGGAAAGATCACTAAATATAAAGAAGAAACTGAAGAACAGTTTATCAAAACAAATAGCTAAACAATTTATATAAGTAACTGGTAGACACTTAAGTAGATTAAGACTTCTTAAGTGTTAGATCAGTTTGTAAGAGCTGATAACGTAACTGACAAGAGAATTGAAGTGGTTCACAGTAAAACTGCTACGTCCACTACCAAGTTGATCATACATGGATTTTTGAAGTGCACTAATTTTATTAGAAATCTAATTGATCTGTAATGGATCAGTGTGCAACAAAAGACCAGTGTTTATGGAGTAAGATTGAATAACAATCAAACTCGTGAGACAAACTGACTGAATTCTAAAGATTATGAAGTAAATCACTCAGTGTTTGTCCAAATTATAACTAGAGAGAAATTATCAAAGAGAAATATGTCTAGCTAAAGTTTAAGAAGACTAAGGCACAAAGAGAATTTCTTTGAGAATAGTATGCTTCAGACTTCTATATGTTCTTCAAGTGATTTCTGTATGTATTTATAGATGATCTTGAGGAGTAGCCCGTTAGGATCACAATTGAATTTGAAATGTGTCTGAGCAATATAAATGTATCTTCTCACAAGATCTCAGGGATCCTGTTAGAAAGTTATCGTACAAAATATCTATCAAAACACAAGATAGGAAAGTGTCAGTACTAAAGAATGTCCAAGTAAATAAGGTAAAGAAGATGACACTCTAAAACTGTGGTCAGTCGATTGTGGGTTCCCGGGACTGTGTGCCCGCGCCCCGCGCGCCCTTGGATAGGGGTACGCGTACGTGCGGATGCGGGGCATCCACTGCTCTCGTTCCACCCTCCCTTTTTTAGGGGAGGACGAAATCAAAAGTGCGAGAGAAGTGCTGTCAAAGGAGCGTGTTTGAATGCGCCTCGATTGCCTTTAGTGGATTTTTGATCCAATATGGGAGCTTTGGGTTTTCTATGTCAAGTTATCCTTTTTTTAGGGGATACCAGGATATAGGAATGCATCACTCTTCCATTCTCATTCTCCCTTTTTTAGGGGAAAGCGGGAAAGTGCAAGGAAGGAATGTTGCGGCACCCCCACTATGGATTTTATGAAAATAGCCTTATGGCCTATTTCGGATCACTATGGGTGCTTTGGGTTTTCTACATCAAGTTATCCCTTGTTTAGGGGATACCAGGATATAGGAATACATCACCTTTTTATTCTCATTTTCCCTTTTTTAAGGGAAAACGGAAAAGTGCAAGGAAAGATGTTGTAAGGCCCCACTGGATCCAAAATGTTTTAAAGTCGCCATCTTTATTTTAAGGCAAAAATAAAGCAAAATCAGAAAAAAAGAAAACCAGAGATAGAAAACGGGTTCGGAGGCTAAGTTACGAGTTGGGAAGGTGTTAGGCACCCAACTCGCCCTTTCAGTCTCAAAGTAGTTTTTGGCTAAAGTATGCTTATTGGTATATTTATTTAGCAAATGAATAAAGCATTAAAAGACAGGAAAATAAAACAAATACATCCGTGGCTACATTATTTACGGACTTGCAGCCATTTCCTTACAATAATTGCAAATATATTTAAAAACATTTGGCCATTATAATGGCTCTTTTACATAATATTTCCTAATCTAATCCTGGCAGCACAATGGCTTATAATTGCTACATTGGGCCGGATTTTAAATAACAACTTTATAAATAAAATGCCCTTAGAGGCTATTACCTTTTAGAGCGGAGTGTGATCGCTCTATCCTTCTCGGGAGAGAGAGTCTTTTATTGATGCTGCTGCTGTGATTTGGGCAGAGTGACGGCTTATTTGTGGTGTTTTTGGCTTACTCACTTGGACAGAATGACGGCTTATTTGTGGTGGTTTTGGCTTATTTGGTTGGGCGGAATAACGGCTTATTTCGGGTGATTTCAGCCTATTTACTCCGGCAGAGTAACGGCTTACTTTATGGTTTTTGGGCCGGGGAAATAAGGTGGATACCTAGCTGGGGGGCTAAGGCTCACTTCTACCGGTTGGTTTTGTGTTTGGAGGAGGTTTGGCAGGGTTTCGAGGCTTTGAGGTGATCACTCACTATCTCACTTCGCTCTCTATTTCTTCAGCGTAACGAGGACGCGGAGAGTTTTGGGGATGAATTGGTGTGTTCTGAAGGTGAACCCGAAGCCTCTATTTATAGGCTGGAGAAGGGACATCGAAGGAATTAAAATTCCTTCTTCGCGCATCAGCCTGTTGTACAAAGCGCGGAGGAAATTGGACTTTACGGCGAAGGAACAGTGCTGTGTGAACAAACTTGGCGCCATCCCTATCAAAACTGGGCGCCACTCCCATATTTCATGTGGGTGGCGCCAGCACTATTCACAGTTTCCATTTTGTGCACTTTGGTCCCTGCATCGATCGATTGTACACATCGCTGAGGAATTTGGACTTTACAGCAAGGGAACAGGACTATTTTGAGGAAGCTGGGCGCCATCTCCATCAAAACTGGGCACCACACCCAGTTTTAATGTGGGTGGTGCCAGCACTATTCACAAGTTTGATTTTTGACGCTTTGAACACTGCATTTCACTCTTTTGCACATCTTGCTTTGTCCTTTTGCATTTTCGACCTTGTAACTTGACATTTGTTAGTGTTTTAACAGGTCTTGATATTTTATGTCATGTCACATACCTGGGGTACGAAATTGGGGTGTCTACAGAGCCCCTCAACGATGGAGTCTATGGGTAACCCACAGCTTACTGAGTAGATGAACATCGTTGATAAGAAATAGACTCTCCAATTTCGCGCAGTTAACACGAGGGAGAAATACAACAGGTAGCAGTTATAATGCAGCAATTTATAATATGAAACAAACCTCCATATCCTAGACATTTTTAGTCGGTTATAGCAGGTTATCGCAGTTTTTAAGCAGATATGCAAATTAAGTGCTCGATGGTCGGACCTACTAATGTAGGTCGCCTACGTATCCCTTAATAAAGGAATCAGACCAAACGTAGTTCGGCCAAAACCTAAGCCATCATTCATGCAACGGTCGTGCCTACCGAAATAGGCTGCCTACGTATCCTTATACAAGGAATCAGACCGAGACGTAGTTCATTCAGCCAGGGATCAAATGTTGTGGTGCAAGTGCTGCAATGTTACATGAGCAAATGCTGCAAAGTTTTATCAAATAAGTGCTGCAAAGGTAATGATAATGTGCTGTGGTTGGTCGTGTCTACCAAGATAGACTGCCTACGTATCCTTAGCCAAGGAATCAAACCAATCGTAGTTCGCATGCGGCTGCGCGGCATGAATTGTCTCCTCAGGAACTCAGCCTTCGTCGGAGGACAAGACCTTTCCCTATGAATCCGGGGCTGCGTGCCCCTTAAAGGAAAGTTTTCCAACACAACGAAAAATGCATGGAATGCATTGCCTCCTCAGGAACTCAGCCTTCAACGGAGAACAAGACCTTTCCCTCTGAATCCGGGGCTGCGTGCCCCTTAAAGGAAAGTTTCCAAACATCATACAAATGCACTGAAAAAAGGAAAAATACCTTCCTTTTCTTACCCTTGTCGTGCCCATGCGGAAAATTGCCGCTGTTGCTTTCGCTTTTCGCTTTATGTCGCTTCCTCTGCACTTTGTCGGGATTCTTCTTTTGTCACAGTTCCAGCCTTTGCTGGAAAATTGTTTTCCCTGTTCCGCTATATTTTCGGCTTTAGCTGGAAAATCTTTCTTGATGCTGCTGCATTTTTTCTTTACTGCTCCTTCTAACCTTGGTTAGAAACTTCCTTTCCTTGCTGCCGCATCTTTTGGTACCAGCTGAAATCATCTTTTCTTTGCTGCTGTTTTCTTTTTGCTCCATTTTCTAGCTTTAGCCGAAAGTTTCTTCTTCTGCCGCCACATTTCTTTTGTTGCATGCACTTATAAATTTTTTTCTTTCTTTTCTTGTACATGCATTTTCCCATTTCCCGATTTTTTTTTCTTTTTTTCTTTTCTCTTTTTTTTTCTTTCTTCTTTTTTTTTCTTTTTTTTTCTTTATTCTACATGCTCGCCATTTCTCTTTATTTGCATGCTTATTATCTGTTTATTCTCTCTCATATTTTTTTCCATATTCCTCTTTCTTTTTTTTGTTTTTCAATATTCCTCTTTTTTTTAAATATTCCTCTTTTTTTTATTGTTGATCTGCCTGGATATACTTCATATCTGCTAGATTTTGGCACTGTTTGGCACTTTTGAAGCATTCCTGACTTTATTAATAATGCTTATGCATGTCCTATACATTCCTAAATGATGCAATTAAGTAATGATGCACGAAATTTATGCAATTTATTCTTGCGATGCATGATTGAACTAGTGGTCACTATTTGACCCTACTATGCATGATTTATACTATAAATGCAATTGGAGCTATATGATGCATGTTCTAGGTTAAAACATATTTTTGCATGCTATGTGTTCATGAGACGGACTTTTCGGAGTACAATTCAAATTTTTCCTAACACATTTTCGGGAACATTTTTCGGATAAATATGGGACAAAACAGATATATTTTATGCCCTAAAATTTATTTTTCATGCATGCTTATGCTGCAGGGACATGGTAAATGCCATAAGAATATTTATTTTTATGATTGGTAGCATTTTATTTTCTTTTTTAGCGCACCCCTAATGCAGCTTATTGAACAATAAATGCAAATGATGGATGCATGTACTACTTTTTTTTGATGCAAATGTAATGCATAAAAATTATGGGATGCTTATTAACATGATGCATGTGCATTCTTTATTCTATCATGCATGCAAAATGTAGTACATATCTTTAAAATGCAAACACACTTTTGTGAGGCCTAGAATGCAAAAAACGTTTATTTAGATGCAAAACAATACATTTAGATTTTTTTGTTTTTGTTTTTGTTTTTGTTTTTGTTTTTGTTTTTGTTTTTGTTTTTGTTTTTGTTTTTGTTTTTGTTTTTGTTTTTGTTTTTGCTTTTGCTTTTGCTTTTGCTTTTGCTTTTGCTTTTGCTTTTGCTTTTTTTTTTTTTTGTTATTTTTTTTTTTGTTAAAGTCTGTACAAACATTTACAATGCAATATAATTTTATATGATGCAAAATAAATAAAAAAACATGCAGACTCAAGACGCACGCACAAAGCAAAACTATACCGATATCTAATAGGTAATGGCACGCTGTATCTCCAAAACGGATTTTAAAGGAATATACCTTCGGGCTCGAACAGGCTTTTTTCTTTTTTTATGATATGCGGGGAGAGAAAAAGACAGTCACCTCCTCTTGTTCTCGGCCATATAATTGTTGCAGGGCTACACTTGGCATAAGGCTATTTTCATAGCCCCTGCATTTTCTTTCGCAATTAGACAGGGCAGCAGTGAATGGTCAGAACCCAAGTCGTCTGGCTGTTTTAGGACAACGGCAGTGCGGATAATGAATAGGACGGGGACACTTCTGGTGCTTCTCATTCTCGATGAGAGGCGAGCCTTTTTCGTGCCTTTGCGAAGAACTATATGGGCCTGGGGGCCGCAGACATCGATGGACCACCTTGGGGCTTAGGCTGCAAAAGAGGGGATAGTTTCTGGGGAAACAAGGGGGGATATAGGCAATAAATAGATATGTACAGGCAATTAATGTATAACCTAAATTTCTTTAGCAATTATTCATAAGTTGCACCTTAGGACCTGAAAATTTTATATTTTAGTGTTTTATTGTGAGCTTCCTCTCGTGGTTTTTCTTCTTTTCCTTTTGTCAGTCGAGCTCCTTGCATGCTGAAGCCTGGAGGTAGGATGTCGAGGTTTCAAAGAGTGCTTCCCTCCCTTTTTTTCTCCTGATATATAATTTTTTATTTGGCTCTAACGTTTGCCTAGGCTGCCCTTCCAGGTTTTCAACCTAGCGAGCCCTTATTTCTCCTTTTTTTTATAATTTAAAATTTGCCCTAATTTTTGCTTAGGCCGCCCTTTCGGGTTTTCAGCCTAGTGAACCCTTATTTCTCCTCACTTTTTTTATTATTTTTTTATTTGCTCTAACTTTTGCCTAGGCCGCCCTTTCGGGTTTTCAGCCTAGCGAGCTGGAGAGGGAAGCACTTGGCAGATAGGGTGGCTCAAGCATAATACCTTTTTAAGCTCGTTGAGATTGGAGGGCTGAACAAGGTCTTCTCTTTTCTGGTTTGTGGGGAGTACGGCACCTCCTGACCGGATCTCTTTGACAATATACGGCACATCGTGGAAGAGAGTGGTGGCAGCCTTTTGATAAGTAGCCCCAGCATTTTTTTTAGTCCAGACGGCATAACATGATAGCAGTAGGTCCCCCAAGGGGTGGTGAATGAGGTCTTTTCTTGGTCCTCTGCTGCCATTTTGATTTGACTATAGCCCAGCATGCCGTCGATGAAGGATTTGATTTCATGAGCAGCAACGGCGTCTACCACAATATCAGTACTGGATAGAGGGAAGTCATCTTTGGGCGACACCTTGCTGAGGTCGCAGAAGTCTACGCAGATCTGGGCCTTCCCATTGGGCTTAGGAATGGTCACTATATTGGACAGCCCGATCGGGTATTTTCTTCTTTTTTTTTTCTTTTTTTACTACCCGAATGAAATTGACGTGCAGCTGTTTCATGATTTCTTTTTTTTTTTTTAAACTTGTAGTGACCATTCTGGCTTTATGCGGCGGAGCTTTTGCTTGATTGGTCGAGCATCCGGATATATGGGGATCCGGTGTTTAACTATGACTGGATCTAGCCCCGACATATCTTCATAGGACAAGGCGAAGATATCTACGAACTCTTTAGGGATGTCGATGAGTGCTACCTTTTTCAGAGCCTTGCAGGTAGTTGCCAATTTTGATTTCTTAGATTTCATTGTCCAGCCCCAGATTGATAGTGGATCAGTCTCCAGTTGTCGTGAATGATGTTTTTCCTGGTGCTCTACTAACTTTACAAGCCCAAGCAAATAATTTTTTTATCTTTTTGGGTCCTATTAAATGACTCATCATTATAATTATTTAATGCGTCTTTTAATGTAGGTACAACTAAGAAATAAGCAAAGACAATTAGATTATCATTAAAAGCAAACCGTACAGGGTTTATTAATTATTGAGGACCTGGGGTTTGAGATCCTCAATTTTATGGAGCGGATAGGTAGATGACCAATCCGTAAAGCTAGGAAAAGGAATACGGATAATATATCCGAAGCGGTCCACCAGATCTGCGGGCGTCAAAAGCGGGCCGGTCGTAGTATATTAGTTCTGCAGAGGCTTATTAGAAATAGACTCAAACTCAGCAGGGAGCTTCTCATAATCAGTGCCTCTGCCTATCATACCCAGGAAGCTGTCACTTGGTCTTTGTCAGAGTGATCACCTCTTTCCAAGTTTGGTTGGTAGGCTCGGCCAAATCGGGTAAGGTGGCTAACATCTCCACCGATCCAAGTGGCTTTTTCAATATTGTCAATATTTTGGTTACCAGGATAGTGTCCCAAGAGAGCATATTGCAGCTAGGCTCTTTTATGGATGGGGATGGAAAGAAGGGAACAAGGATAAATGGTAATGTGTGTTTATTTGTTTCGAACTTGGGTACACAAAAATTTTCACCAACCTCAATCATGTTGATTTGAGGTAGAGGGTTATTGACTATATTTGGTCTGGGAGGAGGCTTCTCAAAAACCTTATTATCTATAAGATCCTGGATAGCATCTCTGAGTATATAACATTTATCGGTGAGGTGACCACTGCAGCGATGATATTCACAGTACTGGGCATGATTCCAGGTCCTGGGCAGGAGGTTTGGTGGCTTATAATTTTCCATAGGCTTTAACACTCCTTGTGCCATTAGCCCTGCGGGATCACTATCGGGAGGCTTGCAGTTCATCATAATGTCGGTTCGATTTACGAAATTTACATTCGGGCCATTATTCCCCTACGTGTTGACGGACACATGCGCTCCATAAGACCATGGAACTGTAGACACCCCAAATTCGTACCCCTACTTTATATTGTTTAATAAATATTGCAAAATAGACTACTAATTATCTCTTGTATGTTTCAGAAACAAAGGTACAAAAAAATCAAAAAAATAAATAAAACAAAAAAAAGAAACAAAAAAAAAGAAAACAAAACAAAAAAGAAAGAAAAGAAAAAAGAAAAGAAAAGCAAAAGAAACGAGAAAGAAACAGAAAAAACAAAAAGAAAAGAAAAAAGAAAAGTTAAATGGGGACGCCGGTGTCCCACCTTCAAAATCCCCCTATATATACTCCCCCATTTCCCACAACAACGCCCTGACACACAATTACTCTCACCGTCTCTCTCCCTCAAAAAACCCAATCTTCCTCATTTTCCCTCACTCCCAGCAGCCCACTCACCCACATAGTATACTCCCTCACTCTCACAGCCACTATCTCACACACACATATACTCTCTCTACGCGCACACACACACACCGCGACACACTCACACAACACATACATAAACACGCACACACTTAAACACACACAAACATACACTCTGCCGTTACTCTGCCCGAGTAAATATGCTGAAAACACCCTACATAAGCCGTCATTTCGCCCGAGTAGATAAGCCAAAACTACCATATATAAGCCGTCACTCTGCCCAAATCACATCAGCCACAACAATAAATGTCTCCCTCTCCCGAGAAGGACAGAGCGAGCACACCCCACTCTAAAAGGTAAAAGCCTGTAAGGGCGTTATTTTATTTATTTATTTACTTTTCCGTTCATTTATTATTTAAAGTTGTATTTAAAATCCGGCACAATGTAGTCATTATAAGCCGTTGTGCTGCCCGGATTAGATTAGGAAATAGTATGTAAAAGAGCCGTTATAATGGCCAAATATTTTTAAGTGCATTTGTAATTATTGTAAAGAAATGGCTACAAGTCCGTAAATAATGTAGCCACTGATGTATTTGTTTTAATTTCCTGTCTTTTAATGCTTTATTTATTTGCTAAATAAATATAACAATAAGCATACTTCAGCCAAAAACTATTTTGAGACCGAAAGGGCGAGTTGGGTGCCTAGCACCTTCCCAACTCGTAACTTAGCCTCTGAACCCGTTTTTATCTTTGGTTTTCTTTTTCTGGTTTTTCTTTATTTTTGCCTTAAAATAAAGATGGCGACTCTAAAACTTTTTGAATTCAGTGGGGCCTCGCAACACTCATTCTTTGCACTTTTCCGTTCTTCCCTAAAAAAAGGAGAATGTGAATGGAAGGGTGATGTATTCCCATATCCTGGTATCCCCTAAACAAGGGATTACTTGATGCGGGAAACCAAAAGCTCCCATAGTGATCTGAAACGGGCCATAAGGCTATTTTTATAATCAAATCCACTAAAGGCAACCGAGGCACATTCCAACGTGCTAACATAGACAGCACTCCTCTCGCACTTTTGATTTCGTCTTCCCCTAAACAAGGGAGGGTGGAGCGAAGCGTGGTGTCCGCGCATCACGCGCCGGCACCCCTATCGAGGCGGGGCTTGAGTCGCGACCAGGAACCTCACAAGAACAGTGCCACAACTTTGGGTAGGAAAAGTGGCTGATGCATTCCCTACCATATTGACTACTGGTGCTGATGTGGCTGCGGTTGTCTTTCCTTTAGAGTAACGGAAAGAGGCAGGAGGCGTATTGACTTGTAATTGCCCCATCCGTATATCTTCATCAATACGGGCTCCTATCTCCACTATTTCTTCAAAATTGGTGTAGGGGAGATACCGCATATGTTCCAGGTAAATGGGCTGGAGGTTTTTGATGAATAATCTGCATGACTCGGTAGAATCAGTGCGTCAAAGTCGAGCCAACTTTCTTTCCACATTGCGAACTCGGCACATGTTTCTTTTCCCTTTGGGTGCAGCGACTCAAGGTCCCTTCTATTTTCAGGGTCGGTGTTGTCTTTATATCTTTCAAGGAACCCTTCAGCTATCTGGTCCCAAGTATTCATGGTGCCACTATCAGACAACATTAGCCATTGCTTGGCAGCCCCTATTAGGGTGAGGTGAAAGTTGGAAGCCAAAACCTCAAAGCTAGCTCCCCTTGACTGCATGCCAGTGGAATAAGATTTTAAGTGGGATATAGGGCATCCAGTCCCATCAAATTTTTCTATGTCGGACATTTTGAATTTTAAAGGCAATACTGCTGCCGGTTGTAATGCCAGTGCCCGTGTAGAAAATTCCCCTTTATTGAGAAGTTTGAGTGTCATGGCCTTCATATTTTCCATGTCGGCCTCCATTTTGGTTGCTGGGGGAGTTGGCTTTTGGTATATGCTGGCAGGATTAGGGAAGGTTGGGTTAATTTTTGGCTGCGGTGTCTGGTAAGGATTTTGGGCTGAATACGGATTTTGGGTTGGTGGATTCTGGGTAGTATATGGGTTCTGGGCTGGTGGAACTTGGGTAGGATATGGATTTTGGGCTGGTTGAACTTGTGTAGGATATGGATTTTGGGTTGGTGGATTTTGAATTTGGTTGATTAAACGGGTGGTGGATTATTGATGGTTTCAGCTGGGCGGCTAGGATCATTATAAGGTAAATAAGTGGTAATTTGGCCTGGCGGGTTATAACTTTGTGGGTCCATATGTGGGCTGTTCTGGAGTAGGTTGGTTATGGGAAAAGGGAGGTCGTTTGGGCTTTGGGGAATTTTGGTGCCTGAGGAAGGATATGCAGGATAGGACGGGTAAGGGCTGGTATTTGGGTAGTAGGGACTTGGTGGAGGATTGGGATTCGGGGTATCGGCAGTATTTGGTGGGTTAGTGTTTGGCTGGGGGTTTGGGTTTGGAGGCACATGAGATGTTGATGCTTCCTGGGGAACTACAGGGGAAGAGATTACCTCACCACTGGATTTTAAACTTTGCACTAGACTAGCCATTTGGCTCATTATACGATCAGTCGCTGCACCCAACTTTTGGTCAAACCATTCCTGCATTGCTAGAGTCGGAGCGTACCCTAGAGCCCCTGCATCTGTACCCATAGCGGACTGCTCACTTTCTGCTGCCATACTGCTCGGATCGTATTCTCTGGACTGGTTCTGCCCTTGTCTGATCTGATACTGATATCCTCTGTTATGATTTCTGCACTTATTTCCCGTATCAACCGGCCAGTACTATCTCTGCCTTAAAAAATTCGGGCAAGGTTTATGAGGAAAATGGGTTATGGAGGAGGTATCAAAAGGCTAGCTAAAGGCTTTCTGGGTTTGGAGCACAGCGTGCCTTTATTAATATTTTTTTATTATTTATTCATTTCCCCTACAATTGACCGGATAAGCACCTGCTTTATTTTGACGATCTCAGGACTTTTCCTGGAACAGTGGATTCTTTCTCCAGAGTATAGAACCAACGTATTCCACCTGCCTTTCGACTCCCCGAGATCGGACGGATCCCAGGCGAAGGGTCTATACTCTTTTCGGGATCCACCATTCGAAATGGTCTAGGTCGAGCATTAGAAAATAATAAATCAGTCCCAGTGTATTTTTTTTTCTTGACTTGTGCTTTTTTTCTTTTGACTTGCGCTTTTTTTTTTTTTGACTTGCACACATTTTTTTTGACTTGCGCAATTTTTTTTTTTTGACAAGGGCTAACTCACGATTTAAAATGCAAAAATCGGTCGGTCTTTGAAGTGTCCTGAGAATATATATGCAGTCTAACGTTGGCTTATGCAGGGGGTAGGTTGGTCATGGTGTAGGGTAGCAATTCGGAATATATTTATATGCATGTGCGCGTGTGTGCGGTATCTAAAAAGCAAAAAAGTTTTTTTTTTAGATATAAAAGCAGAAAATAAAACAGATATGGCCTGTCTTGTTGTTATTGATGGATTTTCTCGGCTTTTTAGTTTGAGCGCAAGCAAGCAAGCACATCACATTAAGAAATAGAAAAAAAAAGGGGAATCTATCTATCCCTATTAATTACAAATTTGTCCTATGTCCCCAAAATAAAATGACAGAATGAATGCAAATATGTACAAATTTTGCGGAATAATAAACATAACAAAATAATAATATAGAGCCGAGAATGAAGCAATATTAAAAATAAAGCCCCGACCCTCTTATTGTGCTGCCCAGAATTTTTATTGTAAACATATATATAATATATATATTTTTTTATATTTTTTTTATATTTTTTTTAAAAAGAAATATTTTTAAATATACATGTAACAGTTATCGGAACGAAACTGCTGCAAGATGGAGGATTATATCCACAAATATAAACACGGATGTATAGGAACGCAATATTCAAATGCATAGATTAATATAAGAAGCATATTTTAGCCAGAAACAAATAAAAACAAAAAAGTTAAACCATCATTCATGCAACGGTCGTGCCTACCGAAATAGGCTGCCTACGTATCCTTATACAAGGAATCAGACCGACGTAGTTCATTCAGCCAGGGATCAAATGCTGCGGTGCAAGTGTTGCGGTGGTGCAAGAGCTGCAATGTTACATGAGCAAATGCTGCAAAGCTTTATCAAATGAGTGCTGCAAAGGTAATGATAACGTGATGTGGTTGGTCGCGTCTACCAAGATAGACTGCCTACGTATCCTTAGCCAAGGAATCAGACAAATCGTAGTTCGCCTGCGGCTGCGCGACATGAATTGTCTCCTCAGGAACTCAGCCTTCGTCGGAGGACAAGACCTTTCCCTATGAATCCGGGGCTGCGTGCCCCTTAAAAGAAAGTTTTCCAACACAGCGAAAAATGCATGGAATGCATTGCCTCCTCAGGAACTCAGCCTTCAACGGAGAACAAGACCTTTCCCTCTGAATCCGGGGCTGCGTGCCCCTTAAAGGAAAGTTTCCAAACATCATACAAATGCACTGAAAAAAAGGAAAAATACCTTCCTTTTCTTACCCTTGTCGTGCCCATGCGGCAAATTGCTGCTGCTGTTGCTTTGCTGCTTCTTGCTGCTCTCTGCTGCACTTTGCTGGGGATTCTTCTTTTGTCACAGTTCCAGCCTTTGCTGGAAAATTGTTTCCCCTGTTCCAACTATATTTTCGGCTTTACCTGGAAAATCTTTCTTGATGCTGTTGCATTTTTTCTTTACTGCTCCTTCTAACCTTGGTTAGAAACTTCCTTTCCTTGCTGCCGCATCTTTTGGTACCAGCTGAAATCATCTTTTCTTTGCTGCTGTTTTCTTTTTGCTCCATTTTCTAGCTTTAGCCGAAAGTTTCTTCTTCTGCCGCCGCATTTCTTTTGTTGCATGCACTTATAAATTTTTCCTTTCTTTTCTTGTACATGCATTTTCCCCTCTCCCGATTTTTTTTCTTTTTTCTTTTTTTTTTTTTCTTTCTTCTTTTTTTTTCTCTTTTTTTTCTTTATTCTACATGCTCGCCATTTCTCTTTATTTGCATGCTTATTATCTGTTTATTCTCTCTCTTTTTTTTTTTTTTCCATATTCCTCTTTCTTTTTTCTTGTTTTTCAATATTCCTCTTTTTTCGTTTTTTAATATTCCTCTTTTTTTTTATTGTTGATCTGCCTGGATATACTTCAGATCTGCTAGATTTTGGCACTGTTTGACACTTTTGAAGCATTCCTGACTTTATTAATAATGCTTATGCATGTCCTATCCATTCCTAAATGATGCAATTAAGTAATGATGCATGAAATTTATGCAATTTATTCTTGCGATGCATGATTGAACTAGTGGTCACTATTTGACCCTACTATGCATGATTTATACTATAAATGCAATTGGAGCTATATGATGCATGTTCTAGGTTAAAACATATTTTTGCATGCTATGTGTTCATGAGACGGACTTTTCGGAGTACAATTCAAATTTTTCCTAACACATTTTCGGGAACATTTTTCGGATAAATATGGGACAAAACAGATATATTTTATGCCCTAAAATTTATTTTTCATGCATGCTTATGCTGCAGGGACATGGTAAATGCCATAAGAATATTTATTTTTATGATTGGTAGCATTTTATTTTCTTTTTTAGCGCACCCCTAATGCATCTTATTGAACAATAAATGCAAATGATGGATGCATGTATTACTTTTTTTGATGCAAATGTAATGCATAAAAATTATGGGATGCTTATTAACATGATGCATGTGCATTCTTTATTCTATCATGCATGCAAAATGTAGTACATATCTTTAAAATGCAAACACACTTTTATGATGCCTAGAATGCAAAAACGTTTATTTAGATGCAAAACAATACATATAATTTTATTTTTTTGTTTTTGTTTTTGTTTTTGTTTTTGTTTTTGTTTTTGTTTTGGTTTTTGTTTTTGTTTTTTTTTGCTTTTTTTTGTTTTTGGTTTTTTTTTTGATTAAAGCCTGTACAAACATTTACAATGCAATATAATTTTATATGATGCAAAATAAATAAAAAAACATGCAGACTCAAGACGCACGCACAAAGCAAAGCTATACCGATATCTAATAGGTAATGACACGCTGTATCTCCAAAATGGATTTTAAAGGAATATATCTTCGGGCTCGAACAAGCTTTTTTTTTTTTTAATGATATGCGGGGAGAGAAAAAGACAGTCACATCCTCTTGTTCTCGGCCATATAATTGTTGCAGGGCTACACTTGGCATAAGGCTATTTTCATAGCCCCTGCATTTTCTTTCGCAATCAGACAGGGCAGCAGTGAATGGTCAGAACCCAAGTCGTTTGGCTGTTTCAGGACAACGGCAGTGCGGATAATGAATAGGACGGGGACACTTCTGGTGCTTCTCATTCTGATGAGACTGAGCCTTTTCTGTGCCTTTGCAGAAGAAGTATATGGGCTCGGCTGGGCGGACGCCGCAGACACTGATGGACCACCTTGGGGCTTAGGCTGCAAAAGAGGGGATAGTTTCTGGGGAAACAAGGGGGGATATAGGCAATAAATAGATATGTACATGCAATTAATGTATAACCTAAATTTCTTTAGCAATTATTCCTAAGTTGCACCTTAGTACTTGAAAATTTTATATTTTAGTGTTTTATTACGAGCTTCCTGTCATGGTTTTTCTTCTTTTCCTTTTGTCAGTCGAGCTCCTTGCATGCTAAAGCTTGGAGGTAGGATGCCGAGGTTTCAAAGAGTGTTTCCCTCCCTTTTTTTCTCCTGATATATAATTTTTTATTTGGCTCTAACTTTTGCCTAGGCTGCCCTTCCAGGTTTTCAACCTAGCGAGCCCTTATTTCTCCTTTTTTTTTTTTATAATTTAAAATTTGCTCTAATTTTTGCCTAGGCCGCCCTTTCGGGTTTTAAGCCTAGCGAACCCTTATTTCTCATCTCTTTTTTTATTATTTTTTTATTTGCTCTAACTTTTGCCTAGGCCGCCCTTTCGGGTTTTCAACCTAGAGAGCTGGAGAGGGAAGCACTTGGCAGATAGGGTGGCTCAAGCATAATACCTTTTTAAGCTCGTTGAGATTGGAGGGCTGAACAAGGTCTTCTCTTTTCTGGTTTGTGGGGAGTACGACACCTCCTGACCGGATCTCTTTGACAATATACGGCACATCGTGGAAGAGAGTGGTGGCAGCCTTTTGATAAGTAGCCCCAGCATTTTTTTTAGTCCAGACGGCATGACATGATAGCAGTAGGTCCCCCAAGGGGTGGTGAATGAGGTCTTTTCTTGGTCCTCTGCTACCATTTTGATTTGACTATAGCCCAGCATGTCGTCGATGAAGGATCTGATTTCATGAGCAGCAACGACGTCTACCACAATATCAGTACTGGATAGAGGGAAGTCATCTTTGGGCGACACCTTGCTGAGGTCGCAGAAATCTACGCAGATCTGGGCCTTCCCATTGGGCTTAGGAATGGTCATTATATTGGACAACCCGATCGGGTATTTTCATTTTTTTTTTCATTTTTTTTACTACCCGAATGAAATTGACGTGCAGCTGTTTCATGATTTCTTTTTTTTTTTAAACTTGTAGTGACCATTCTGGCTTGATGCGGTAGAGCTTTTGCTTGATTGGCCGAGCATCCGGATATATGGGGATCCGGTGTTTAACTATGACTGGATCTAGCCCCGACATATCTTCATAGGACAAGGAAAAGATATCTGCGAACTTTTAAGGGATGTCGATGAGTGCTACCTTTTCAGAGCCTTGCAGGTAGTTGTCGATTTTGATTCCTTAGATTTCATTGTCCAGCCCCAGATTGATAGTGGATCAGTCTCCAGTTGCCGTGAATGATGTTGTTCCTGGTGCTCTACTGACTTTACAAGCCCAAGCAAATAATTTTTTATCTCTTTGGGTCCTATTAAATAACTCATCATTATAATTATTTAATGCGTCTTTTAATGTAGGTACAACTAAGAAATAAGCAAAGACAATTAGATTATCATTAAAAGCAAACCGTACAGGGTTTATTACATTATTGAGGACCTGGGGTTTGAGATCCTCAATTTTATGGAGCAGATAGGTAGATGACCAATCCGTAAAGTTAGGGAAAGGAATAGGGATAATATATCCTAAGCGATCCACCAGATCTACGGGCGTCAAAAGCGGGCCGGTCGTAGTATACTAGTTCTGCAGAGGCTTATTAGAAATAGACTCAAACTCAGCAAGGAGCTTCTCATAATCAGTGCCTCTGCCTATCATACCCATGAAGCTGTCACTTGGTCTTTGTCAGAGTGATCACCTCTTTCCAAGTTTGGTTGGTAGGCTCGACCAGATCAGGTAAGGTGGCTAACATCTCCACCGATCCAAGTGGCTTTTTCAATATTGTCAGTATTTTGGCTACCCAGGATAGTGTCCCAAGAGAGCATATTGCATCTAGGCTCTTTTATGGATGGGGATGGAAAGAAGGGAACAAGGATATATGGTAATGGGTGTTTATTTGTTTCGAACTTGGGTACACAAAAATTTTCACCAACCTCAATCATATTGATTTGAGGTAGAGGGTTATTGACTATATTTGGTCTGGGAAGAGGCTTCTCAATAACCTTATTATCTATAAGATCCTGGATAGCATCTCTGAGTATATAACATTTATCGGTGAGGTGACCACTGCAGCGATGATATTCACAGTACTGGGCATGATTCCAGGTCCTGGGCAGGGGGTTTGGTGGCTTATAATTTTCCATATGCTTTAACACTCCTTGTGCCATTAGCACATGCAGGATCACAGACTGGGAGGCTTGCAGTTCATCATAATGCCGGTTCTGATTTCTGTTCGGGCCATTATTCCCTCCGACTGTGTTGACAGACCTGTCTCCCGAGAAGGACAGAGCGAGCACACCCCGCTCTAAAAGGTAAAAGCCTTTAAGGGCGTTATTTTATTTATTTATTTACTTTTCCGTTCATTTATTATTTAAAGTTGTATTTAAAATCCGGCGCAATGTAGTCATTATAAGCCGTTGTGCTGCCCGGATTAGATTAGGAAATAGTATGTAAAAGAGCCGTTATAATGGCCAAATATTTTTTAAGTGCATTTGTAATTATTGTAAGGAAATGGCTGCAAATCTGTAAATAATGTAGCCACGGATGTATTTGTTTTAATTTCCTGTCTTTTAATGCTTTATTTATTTGCTAAATAAATATAACAATAAGCATACTTCAGCCAAAAACTATTTTGAGACCGAAAGGGCGAGTTGGGTGCCTAGCTCCTTCCCAACTCGTAACTTAGCCTCCGAACCCGCTTTTTATCTCTGGTTTTCTTTTTCTGGTTTTTCTTTATTTTTGCCTTAAAATAAAGATTGCGACTCTAAAACTTTTTGGATCCAGTGGGGCCTCGCAACACTCATTCTTTGCACTTTTCTGTTCTCCCCTAAAAAAGGGAGAATGTGAATGGAAGGGTGATGTATTCCCATATCCTGGTATCCCCTAAACAAAGGATAACTTGATTAGGGGTGGCAATGTCTGACACGACACGATAGCACGAACCAGTACGATACGATTATAAAACACGATTACAGAGACAAATGACACGATAAGCCCAGCACGACACGACACAACACGAAACACGACACGAAATGCACGAAATTGTTAATATATTCAAATTAATATTTATTGTTATATTTATGATCAAATAAGATAGATAATATGAAAACACGATAATGAGACACGAACACGACACGATAACACAAATTGCCACCCCTAAACTTGATGCGGGAAACCCAAAGCTCCCATAGTGATCTGAAACGGGCCATAAGACTATTTTTATAATAAAATTCACTAAAGGCAACCGAGGCACATTCCAACGTGCTAACATAGACAGCACTCCTCTCGCACTTTTGATTTCGTCTTCCCCTAAACAAGGAAGGGTTGAACGAGAGCAGTGGTGCCCCCCGTCCACACGTACGCGCACCCCTATCCAATGGAAGCTAAATATATTTTATTTTTCCATTTTCGCAAGGCAAGGTGAACGTATTTCTTGGTGGTGATGATACCGATGGTGGTAGTTGCAGGGATGCTGGTGGTGGTGGTTAGGGGTAGTGGTGGGGGCGATTGTAACCATGTCAGTGGTGGTTTAGGTGTGAAAATGAAATTTTGTGACGACCCGACCCGGACTCCAATGCGGAATCCCAAGGTCGTGCCGTCAAGACAAGCTAAAGACGGACAAGCACCTGCTAAGCATAATGATATGAATCCAAAAGATGAGCCATCAAGCTCGAGACAGGAAGGTAAAGCCATAACGGCGATACGGAATAATAAAAACCAACACCTGCTGAAGCGAATCATAAGTGGGACCAAAGCCTATAATTATAAACTAAGGAATACAAGGCCGAGAGACGACTATCTCTCGACAAATCTACGACTCGCGTGGACGCAACATTGCGCACGGACAACAAACCATCGGAACCTAAGGCCGAAGCAACAAGAACCCAACCTGATAAACAACAACTCTACGGCTACTACATGCCGGAGTAACAAATCAACTAAAGGAATAAAAGATTAAACACTAACAACTAATCCAATGTCTCTCGACTAAAATTGTCGGAGACAGAAATAACCATAACATAATACTAGAACATACGAGCTAAACTTGCTCGGAAAGACAACGGAATAACTTCTAATTAAATACAACAGCTCGACCCAACAAGTCGGCTCCCAAAATAAACAACAATAAAATACTAACATAACTACCCAAGTAAAGTTTACATAACTTCACATCCGTGTCTCACAAGATAATAAATACAATAATAATAATAATCCAAGCTATTGCCCGGAAGACCACCTGCTATCCGACAAGCGCCCGCAACGCTGCGCACTAACGAGCTTCTTGCAAAAACTAAGGAAAACAAACACACGAAATGAGTCATAATGACCCAGTAAGTTACTAAATGCAATTGTATGGCATAGCATGACGTGGCATGGCATAATGCACAAGCATATATAAAATCATGGCATCTTAATCGTATACCAACAATAAACTTGTATTAAGTCACCAAATAACATAAACTTCATAACCTCTTAGCACATTATCTTTCATATAAGTGCTTATAGTAAGCCACATAAGGGATAGAGAAGATACCCAAATAGCGCCGTTGTGTTGCTTCTGCAATACACAATGTTATACTGGTTCGTGCAACATCGATGCTCTGTGAATGCATCGACTTTCATCGAGAATCATTCGATTTAGCTAGCAGCCAATGTCGCACGTATTGTTACGGCAAGGGGGCTACTTCCCCATCGCGGCCAACAATGGAGGGGTGTGTGAGGTCAGTACGGCGATCCATAGCGAATACGGATCTTACGATTCGTATAGGCGATGTATCGTCCTACCCTGACAGAAAAACCAAATCCAAATAATGCCAGCTGGGCTTTTATGAAATGCACAAGTAGATATTTACTCGCATGCTCAAACAAGAACCAAGACCGCTCATAGCGGACATATCAAATCAAGTAGGACATAAAGCTCTACACACCAATTTAACAATGCACATATTTGTATATACTTAACAAATCCAACCAACTTATAAGTTTAGTCAAGAACCACATATTGAGGTACTCTTAATCCTCAAGTCATCGCCCAATCAAAAGTAGCATATAAGCTCAAGAAATCACAACATGAGGTCTACCGTAGTCCTCTACTCGAGATCAAACCAAAGACTATTACTTTAGTCTAAGAACAATCATAGATCAAGACTTAGCATTTTAGCTTCACTTAACGGTACACCGGACTCAACCATAGTCCCAACCGTCGTATATGTTCGACTTCTTCAAAGCCAATCTCACGGGTATCAAAACTAAGCCGTAGTCATAACCTCGCAAGTGCTTTCATGTGCACACGACCAAATTCCCTAAGAGAGAACTCATTCAAATAATCATTTCTTAAGGTAATACGAGATCATAGGTTGATCTCTAATGCTCCGTGCCCTAACGAGCACGCCCTAAATAAATCCCCAATAAGCCCCTATATCGTGGGTGTCACAAATGGTACACAATTTAAGATGCTCGGGTACTCACAATCAAAACCAACCCAACCCGTACATCGTAGGGTTTTAACCTAATGCTCACCAACATGATATTGAACCTAAAACAACTCCATTGAGTCTTAATTATCACACAACATTAAATACCTATTTCATAAATCCTGAAATCAACATATCATTCACATTTGTAACAATTTTCCCAAAAATCATTCGGACTAGATTCCTAAGATTTAAATCCATAGAACTCAACATAATCTTATACCCATTTTACAAATCACATAATCTCAATTAAGTGATCCTACTCATGTTATCTAGTGAGTTCACTCTTCCAAAGCCCCATTCATAGGCATACTTCCACAATAAATCCAAGTAACATATGGACATGATTTCTAGCATACTCATAATCCTAGAAACACAAGATGAAGAGTAGCAATATACTTCAATAATCATAGAATTCATCCTACATATGCTCTTAACAAGTTCACATGTTCAAATCACAAATTAAAAATCACACAAGGCAAGTATGTGTACTCATTGACCTCAAATAGCATAGAGTTTGTTTTCCTTAGGATCAATGAGTACAAAATCAAAGAGAGAAGAAGTAACTTACTAGTATTTTACACCCAAGAAAGTAAATGAAAAGATTAATCGGTTGGAAATGCTCCTCTCAACAAGCTCTTCAATCCTATGGCTTGGCTTCAACAATGGAGGAAGGGAGCTATGGGAACCAAGAAGAAACCTTCAAGAACTCAAGGAGGAACCATGGAGGAAGCTAATCCCGTTTTTGGAGAAGGGAGGAGAGAAATGAGAGTCAAACTCTCAGATTGTGGCTTAAAAGGGGTTAAAAACTGAGTGGGACAAGTGTCACCACATTGTGGTCACTTAAAATCTGATTTTTGGCTTAATTAATCCACTCAATCACTCACTAATCCACCCATAAAACTTGTTAGAGATGTTAGGGTATAAGTAAGGAGGGTTAGGGAGGTTTAAGTGAGGTTTAGAAAAGGTTTGGATAGAGGTTTGGGTATAAAAATCGTTCAACAGCAAAACAGGGGAAAAAATCCCGTAAGTGAATTTCTGATGTTGAGGCGGGCGCCTCAACATCTCCAGGCGGGCGCCTCATCTACTGGGGCTTGGCCTATTTTTGAATTGCTCTCAGAAGTTGAGGCGGGCGCCTCACAAGATGCCAGGCGGGCGCCTAGGCTTCTGGACCTTCTTTATGTCCTCAAAACTTGGTCTAAACATGTCCTAAATGGTCCCAACTTATGGGCAACCATTCTAAGGTCTAACCCAACTCAAAACAAGTCAGAAACACACCCGAACAACTCCCGAAACAACTCAGAGCGAAACCGGGAAGGGATGCAACAACGTGCAACCGGAACGACGAATGAACTCGCAATCGAACGAGCAATGAAAGGAGACTTTTAAGGAAAGTCTAAGGGCTAATGAAGAAGCTTAAATACTTCTAGGAAGTTGAATAACAACTAGGGAAATAAGAATTCCAAAGGAGAGACGATTACACGACTCAATCCCCGAACTACGCGATAGAGACGAACGCTATCTCCAAAGCTTCCAAATCATCGATAGACATAAGGAACACCTCCAACTTGAAGTCTAATACATCTAAACATGTTAATAAACCATCATATAAAGGTCTAGGACCAAACCGAGGTCACGAACGCAAAACGCAAGTAAACCCTCAATCGCGTCGCATTCCGACTATCGTCGAGTCACGACTTGTGACTTTAACAAGTCAACAACTATATGGAGTCTCTTAATAATGTTTTGGTCTTAACGTGGTCTCTCATACACATCTAGACCCTCTCGCAAACCAAACATACGGTCAACAAAGGAAGAAGTGCAAGTATAGCACGCAAACCGAGCTAACGAAGGAGCGGGGTGTTACAAATTTAGATTCTATTCAATTCATTATTTCATCCTTTACTTTCTTTCGTCAACCTCATTATTCATAGACTCACCAACACTAACGCCTCAAATTTCACAATTAGCACAAAAGTTAATTTTTGATTTGATTTGATTTTATTTTCTAATTCCTTACTCCTACCTTCAAAGTAACTCATTTGCAAAAGCCATCATTTATGGACACACCACCACCATAACCTTAAATTTCACTTTTTATAAACTCAAATTCAATTTTTAATTTTTCAAATTTTCAAATTAAAACTGAAACCTATATGGATCTTTGAAAATTTGATGATTTGAAAATCTCACAATGTTGTATTTCATCTAAATCACCACTGTCATCCCTACAATCACTGTCATCATCGCCCCTAACACTACTATCATTGCAATCGTCAACACATTTATCACCATCACCAAGAAATAACGCACTCACCTCGCTTTGCTCAAATGGAGACATAAAATATCTCTAACTTTCGTTTAGTCGAACTTCTTTCTTTAAACATCTCTCATTTCTTAGTTCCAATACACTTTTTGTGCAAATTACTAAGTAAGGAGAAAATCTAATTTTAGGATTAGACTACTTAAAAGGATATCGGTTGGTAATAACCTATTTCAATAAAAGGAGAGTTGTGGTAGAAGAAAGAAAGTCGATAACTAGAGGAGGGAATACATAGATTCTCACATGTAACTACCTCGAGTCCTATGAAGAGGAGCAAACAAATTAAGATCAAAAGAAGTTAGAAGTTTGGAACCCAGTTATGAAAATGAGTAAAATATTTTAAATCCAGTTATTTGTGATTACTCACATTGGTTTTGTTTGTAATATCTATAAGTTAGAGACCATTGATAGTTTTAAAAGCCGTTGTAGTAGTCTGAAAATTTAAAGAAGTAAATAGTAGATTTTAGCATTCTTTTCTAATAAAACGCATAGATTCATCTATTGGTTCTTTATTTTCTTCATCTTCTTGACATTATGACACATTTTCTTAACATGTTTCTCTTAACTTATTCATGGGTAATAACTAAACACGCTACATATTTGCTTAATAGTTTGATACTCACTAACAAATTTATCATTATAGTTACAATTTTCTATATACATCTAATAATGTATTTCCCGAACATATATATTTAAGAAATAAATAAATAAAACTATATTATTTTTTAGTTTCAAATCTTTTTTTAGTTTTAAATAAAGTTTTAGTCTCTTGAGTAAATGTATTTTTGTCATTTTAGAATAAATTGGACGATATTTGTAACGATAATGGTAGGATGGAGAAAATGATAAGAAAATCAAAATACAAGACGAAATGAATAGAATTCAATAATGTAGGACCTAATTTTAAAATAGGTACAAATCAATGGATCAAATTATTATTTAATTATTCATGGAATTAATTAGCATATGACAAATTTACTTATTCAACCTTAATTAATAGTGAGTGATTTATTATAGTTATGGCTATTTTTGTCCAAACATTACTTTTTATCATGGTAAATTTACTTGTTTTGTTCTTAATTAAATGGTGGGTAGTTTATTTGTTGAAAGATTATTTTTGTCTATCAATTAAATTGTAAGAAACACGCTTGACTTTTATAGTAAGAAAGACTACTTGCATGCAGAAGCTTCATTGAAATTGCTTAGAATGAGACCTGGAAAATCTTTCTACTTGATTTCTAAAATACAATAATTTTAATTAAGATTATAAATTCTTAATAATTATACTAACCAAATTTTATGAATCAAAACAGTCTATGGTGTCGTTTGGTAATCAGGATTAAGACCAGATAGAATTAATAAGTCGAGTTACCTGATATTTGGTATGCAATAGGTGGTCAGGACTAATAGCACGAGTTATCCGGATAAAGTCATTATCCTCTCACTATTAATACCAAGAGGGACGGTGGTATTATTAGCCATCCTCATTTAAAAAAATTAGGAATAACATTTTTAATCTCAAAACTATCCAATATACAAGTGATAATTAATAGCGAGGACACTAATAATAGGAATAATAATACTGCTTATCCTTATCCGACTACCAAACAAGCCCTATTAGTATTAATACTAATGAATTTAAAAGTTTACCGCATGTGCCAAGATAAAGGTATTTGTTGCCCAAAACTCAGCGTTCGAGCTTCCCATCTTCCATTGTGATGATGCCTGTTTATTCATATCAAATACAAATGATTTTAGAAAAATTCGTTTCTATTACATCTTGATTCGTAAAAGCTAAACTGTTTTTCTTCTTGGAATATGATTTTGCACTCAAACACAGTTAAGTTGAAGAACAAAAAAGATGACAAGGGAATTTATAACACGTACCTTGCAACACCTCTATACTTCGACACTCCTCGAGAAAATCCACAGTTTTTCCTGCAATTTCAACAGCAGTTCTTATCTCAGACAAAACAAACAACACCAAGATTAAGATTCTTTAAGTTCTTAATGTAACTTCTTATTTAGGTGAATTAAAGAACGGAAAACATGTTTGTAAACTAGATCAGTACCTTCTTAGTGATTCGATATGTAATACATGAATTTACATTGGGTAGATATGAGACTTGTGTTTAATTTATAAGGTAGTCATGCGCTACTACTGGATACCAACATCATCCATGGATTTTTGGATCGACTTGTGGTGAGTCTGATGACCCAAGGTGCTACGTGCTCAGTGGGCCTGGACTACACGTAGCGATCGTCCTCTCGGACCCGACTCTCGGACTCGGGGTGTGACACGATATATTCCTCTCTCGATTGACCCTCCATTTCTTTCAATGGGTCGGACTCGGGGTGTGACACGATATATTCCTTTCTTGATTGACCCTCCATTTCTTTCAATGGGTCAGTGTGTGGGCTACACGTAACGGACCGGACTCTCGAGTTCGGAGTGTTACACGATATATTCCTCTCTCGATTGACCCTTCATTTCTTTCGGTTCCTTTTAGTATGTTAACAACTATAACATTATAAACAGTTGGTAATTAGTTCTATAGTTAATTAACTCAAGAAAAATCCATAAATAAAGTACAAAAATATAAGTGAATGTATTTTTTTTTTTTTTTGGTGTAATTGATCCATAAAATTAATTACCGGAATGTTAAGAATGGTGTCTTGACCCCAATACTTAAGGGCGGCCAAGTCATAAGCATGAGCAGAGGCACCTAAATTAATTATCAATATAGAAAACCATTAAATATCTCTTTGAGTCTTGAAGATATAAAGATGGTTGTTTAACGGCCGGCCGAGACGGCCAATAAGCTTATAAGCACTTTCTCACCTCATTTGTCAAACTGATCGATCCGGTTTTTGCGTAGTTTAAAATCTTTCAAATTACAAATATACCCCTTCTGATGTTTCCTAGTCTCCTAATATTTATGCTACAAATGGCACCACCTCTTTAATCAAAACATAGTGTCCTAACTTCAAAAAAAAAAATATATATATCATTTTTGTTACAATAATCATTATTTTCAATTTACACGGATGTTAAGTTTTTTTTTTCTGTTTCAAAATTGTTTATATTTATAAATCGAATTGATAGAAATTAATTTAGAGACACAAGAACGTATTGTTATTCGGTCAAATTGTCTACCTCTTTTAAAGCATCAATTTTGACATTATATTATAAATATGCGGAAAAAAAATCAATCTTTTATTTTATTTAAATTGATTATTTTTCAAATTAAATTAGTGTGTACTTTTTATTTTATTTTTTTCAAATACATAAAACTTGTAATTTGCAATATATTTTGTGTAGTACAAATTAAGCGTTTTATGGTTTAATATGAAAAAATTGAAAATTACACGTCAAATTTTTTATGTTTAAAAAAATTAATTTGACTTTAAAGAATCAAAACATGACACTTATTTTAAAATGTAGAGAGTACATTTTGGTATAAATGACACTTTTATATATTTTGTCAACATCTATCGGAGTTTATAATATTTAACTCCCATTTAAATCAAATTTACTTACGATCATATAATATTCTATACCTAAAATAATTTTGACTTCTTTTCAATTAATTATTGGATTATAATTTTTATCGGTGTGCCATTTGGCGATTTATCATATGGAGAAGCAATGTGGTTTTTCTCCAAGATGAAATAAATAAATAGTCTCAAAGTCTCTAAATTATCGTCCTAGTTGATCCGACGTCAGGATTAAGAAAAAACAATTGATTTGATAGTTTCTTTTAAAGGCCATGTGTATACGACACATAATTAAAGTAAGGTAAAAAAGTAAGTATAAAGTGATAAAAGTGATATTTTTAAAAAATAAGTTTCAAACTGGATAATTATTTTAGAACGGACGAAAAATGAAAGAAAGACGATAATTTAAGAACCGAGAATAAATAAATTTCAAAGCACAAAGGGCAAAATTGTCATTGTCATTGCCGTCCTTGGACCTTTTCGCGCCAGCGGAATGAATCGTGTTATTTTCCCCCTTTTATAAGAACTCACTCTTATAGTCCTCCTCTCCGTTTCCACCCCCGACGAGCGTCTCCGGCCACCATGTCCATCACTTCATCCGAAATCCTCCACCACACCAACGCTTTCATCTCGGAAACCCTCTCCCAATCCGATCTCCGCCACCGCCTCTTCTCGATCTTCCGCAAAAAAACTCCATCTTCCGATCAATTAAACATTCTCAAACCACTAAACCTCGCCGCCGAAACACTAGAAAACGCAATCACCTCATCAAACACCACCGTTAAATCCTCCTCCCTCCGCCTAGCCGAAAAACTCCTCCTTTCCTACCCCGAAACCCCCTTTTCCTCCTTTCTCCTCTCCCTCATTTACACTCTCTGCAACCGCCCAATCGATGCCTCCCTCAGTCTCCTCAATCTATTCTATGCAGTCCCGTCTCTGGCGAGGTCGGAAGTAGCACCTATTGTGTTTGAAGAATTGTTTCTGATACATTTTTTGTCTGTTCTTCAATGGTACAATGAGCAGAGATCAAGAATTCTGTCATCTTTATGTTTAAACTCTGGATACGATAGCGACGATCAGTCAATTGTCGCTGATTTAATGGTGGTTTCTTGCTCGACTTTGCTTTCGAATATGAATGGTAATCAAGCTTCGGAATTGAAGGAGCTGGAGAGAAGTTATGAGGAGGTTCTTGATGAGAATTGTAGGAATTTTGTTGGGTATTTCAGAAATGTGTTGGGGAATAAAGATGGGAATCGAGTTATTGATCCGCCATTGGTAGTGCTCGAAACAATCGGGGAAGGTGATAATTATGTGTACAGTGAAGAAGATGAGAAGACCAAAGCTGAAGAATCTGGATTGAAAAATGGACGGTATAATGTAATGCTTATTTTCCCATTAATTTCTCTTTACTCTCACCCTATTTTTGCCTCTTAATTAAGGCCTAAATGCCTAAATGATTCGAGTCAAGTCAAGCCGAACATTCAACCGTTCAAGTTTGTTTGAAAAAGTTTAAGCTCGAGTCAACACGAAACAAGCTTTTCAATGAGCAAAGCTCGAGTTGTTTTACAATCCCGATACATAGTATATTGATGGATTGGATTATGAGAGAGTGAGATTCCGTCTTACGAAGTTTTACAGAAGATACTTTTTATCTTTTAGAATACATCTTTATGTTTGTTAAAACACAATCTTTTCTAGCTTATCATGATCCATTTTTAAGAGTTTAATTCCTAAAATTAGCATCTTTATGGTTCATAATTGTTAGTCTAGTAGGCTTTCTTAGTTCTCATTAGCCTTTTAATATCAGAATTATATGATGGTGATTTTTGGAACAAATCCGACACTTGACCAGTTTTAGAAACCAGTGGTTTGGACCAATTATTTTCTAACGACCTAAAGTAAAATATTTCCTTCGTTTCGGGTAAAGTGTCGTTTTATTACTAATTGGCTACTAAAAGTGTTATTTTTTTAAAAAGTAGGCCTCCTGTAAAATCGTCTTACGGATCTTAATTTATAAGACGGAGCTTCATTCTCTTACAGTTCAATCCACCAATACACGGTCGATCAAGTAATAAGGATCCATTTTACGAAAAATATCCGTACCATCTTACACAAATTTTTGTCATTACCCTATAAATGATTTTTTGGTTGACTAAGTCAAAGAGGTACCAGTCAAGAAACCGGATGCATTCAGAAAAAAATCAAGTTCTTATTTAATTTATTTAATTGCTTAAAAACAAAATGGAGGGTGGGGCTTATGAAATGCATCCAGACGATAAGACAAAAAATCCATAATATTTTATTTTGGCAATATTTTTGTTTGGTTTACAATGCTGAACAGCCAAATTAATTAATGTATTTGAAAGTCAACAATGATTGTGCTATTACCCTCTATACTTATTCAATAGAAGACTTCAACACCTAATCAATTTTTAAGATGAGTAATTTAGAATAATTTCGGTGTGAATGTAAAAACTTAGCTAAGACGGTCTTACGAGTATTTTATATAAGATCGATCCTCTTGATTTAATTTATCGTGTGTTGGTGAGTTGAGTTGTGATAGCATGTGACTTCATCTTACTAATAAAGATCCGTAAGACGATTTTACAGGAGAACTATTTTGTGGTCAAATTGGTTAAATTACGATCAGTAGGTATAAAATCGGGTTATCTAAAAATCAACTGAACTTAAGCCTACCAATTACTCCCTTCGTTCTACGTAAAGAGTTCCTATTTGAAAGTCAAACTTTTTAAAAAACTAAAACTTGGTAAGACGGTTTTACGAATATTTTTTGTAAGACTGATCTCTGTACCCAACCCATTATGTGTTAGTGAGTTGAGCTGTGAGTGAGTGAAGCTTCATCTTACGAATAAAGATCCAACTACCGTTTTACGGGAGACTTGGTCTATAATATAATCTTGTGGGTCTTTGCATTATTAGTTTTCATTCATTAATTATCATTTTTGAAAAAATTAGTTTCTTAATTTGCATTAGTTTGACAATGTCAAGATTCTTGAAGTGCATGGTCAATTATGTAATCCCCTCATATTTGTGCAGCCAATATGGGCTGAAGGAGAAAAATCAGGTGAATTCAACGACACCAGAACCAAAAGCCTTTCCAAGTTTCCATCATTTTATCCTGAAAGAGTCTCTCCAAGAGTATTAACCAATCAAAGATCTTCAAGAAAATCGAAACCACCGGAAAAGGATTCTGATTCAGACATTGATCAGTCTGTTGATGACGGCGATGATTCGAGTAGTTTATCGTCCTCAGATTCTGATGCTGAAGTTTTAGAGGTATCAGTACTTACAAAGAACAAGATATTCTTCTTGGGGTGATCATTTACCTAGGCAAGTTCATTGTTAATGAACGAAGTTGTACATTTTAATATTGTAGGAAAAGAACAAGAAAATGGGATCGTTCGATTCTAGGCAAAATCAATCCTTAAACCAGGAGCACCTTTCTGCCGAACCAAGCAGGTAACTGCTTCAGATAAACACTACCTTCTTATTTTTCTTGTTTTCTGTGTTATATCTAACATAATTCTGGGTATTTCATGTTAGAGGTTCTCTTGATCCTCTCATGGAAGAGGTTGATAGTTCACCCAGTCAAGAAAAGCTTACACCTCCTAAGGACTTTGTCTGTCCGATAACAACACGAGTATTTGATGATCCGGTGACTCTCGAGACAGGTCAGACTTATGAACGTAAAGCTATTCAAGAATGGATTGAAAGAGGAAACTCGACTTGCCCCATTACACGGCAGAAGCTTCATAGCACTCAACTGCCTAAAACAAATTACGTGCTCAAAAGGCTGATAGCGAGCTGGCGAGAATTGAAAATAGAAACCAATTTAAGCCAACCTGAGATTGCTTATCCAGATGATGATGAGTCTATGTTCAGCTCGGTTATGCGTTCGACTTCACCAAACAGTGTTATAAGCCAAGCGACTATTGATGGCACGGTTAATGAGCTTCGACTTGCAATTACCAAGCTTTGTATGTCGGAGATACTCAAGGAGTCTGAAATGGCAGTCCTCAGGATAGAAAGATTCTGGCAGGAATCAGGTATGGAGGTTGAGATTCAAGCTATGCTCTCGAGACCTCCAGTTGTTAATGGATTTATGGAGATCCTTTTCAATTCTGTTGACACTCGAGTTTTAAAGGCAACAGTTTTTCTCTTATCTGAGCTTGGGTCAAGAGACGGAGGAGTGATCCAGACTCTTACAAGGGTTGACTCTGATGTAGAATGCATTGTCGCCCTTTTCAAGAAGGGTTTATTCGAGGCTGTTGTTCTGATTTATTTGTTAAAGCCTTCCACGACTAGCCTTATCAAGATGGACATGGTGGATTCCCTCTCAAGTGTTACTAGAAAGAGCGAGAACGATTTTGTTAAGATGTATATGAAGCCCAAAGCAGCTTCTGTGCTCTTGTTGGCACAGATTCTTGGGAGTGACGAGAAAAGCACGATTTCCCAAGTTGTTAGAAGTCTGATTACGGGAAGGCAATTGATAGTATTGTGAGCAGCTTGGAATCAGATTGGACAGAAGAACGAATTGCAGCAGTTCGTATATTGTTGAGATGCATGCAGGGGGATGGAAAATGTAGGAATAATATTGCTGATAAAGCTGAACTGGCTCCTGTTTTAGAGAGCTTTGCTGGGGCTGATGACAGAGAGCGATTCGAGATGGTTCAGTTTCTTTCCGAATTAGTTAAACTAAACAGGTATAACTTTATTCAAATATTGTTGTAACCCCTACGAAGGGCTCAGTGGTAGAACTTGGGGATTCCCGTACATCTATAACTAGTCCCATTAAGCGGCTTTCTATGTTTTTATCTTCTGTAGAAGGACGTTTAACGAGCAAGTCCTGCATATAATAAAGGATGAAGGTACTTTCAGTACAATGCACACTCTCCTCATTTATCTGCAGACGGCACACCACGATCAATGTCCTGTTATTGCTGGTCTCCTTCTCCAACTTGACCTACTGGTTTGAATCTCTCCCTCCCTCTCTCTATCAAAATAAATTTAAGCCTGTAATTTTGAATTGCATGTTCGAATTTGTAGGTGGAACCAAGAAAAATGAGTATTTACCGAGAAGAGGCAATAGATAGTCTTATTGCATGTCTTAAGAATTCAGACTTCCCTTCTGCTCAAATAGCGGCTGGTGAGACCATTTTGGCCTTACAAGGGAGATTTTCTTCTTCTGGGAGGCCCCTTGCTCGTGCTTTTCTTCTTAAGCGTGCTGGACTTGACAAAAGTTATAAATCTCTAGCCCGAAAGGAGCATCTTGGGAGCGCGTTTCTGGAGAGATTCAAGAAACTACGGTAAGCTCTATGATTATAGTTGTTCAGCCTCTCTATTTTTCTTTTTTCTTGTTTTAAATTTTTTCTTACGTCATTGTTCAGGACGAGGAGAAGGCTGCTGAGGAATGGGAGAAAAAATAGCCTTTGTTTTAGTCAGCCATGAGTTTGGTCTATTGTTTGAGGCTTTAGCAGAAGGCCTAAGGAGTAGATATGCAGAGGTCTGTTCATCCTGCTTCGTGTCAGCCACGTGGCTCGTACACATGCTCACGCTTCTTCCAGACACGGACTCCATGGAGCTGCTCGAGTCTGCTTGCTCAAGCACTTTGTATCGATCTTCAAGTCTGCAAAGGACACCGAGGACAAAGCTCTTTCCATGCTAGCTCTCAGCACCTTCATCCATGATCCTGGTCAGTAGCTAGTTATGGACACTAGGTCTGCCCTGAAATTTATCAGTGGTCTCCAGATTTAATTTCTGTATTTTGATTTCAGATGGCTTGCATGATCTAACCATCTACATGAAGGATATTTTGAAAGGACTGCGAGAGTTTAAAAAATCATCGGCACTGGCATACGAGATGCTGAGAGTTTTCTCTGAAGGGACTGAATCAAGTGCTGTAAGTTCATTGTGCTTTTGCATATCGTACCATACTAAAACAAAATACACCCTCCTTGACATTCCACTCAAAAGATTTGTTTCGAAACTAAGCTTATAATCTAGAATCTCCAAATTTATCGTTATTACCTTGAAACATTAAGGTAGGAAAACTAGTTTAATCCTTAAAATGTTTGACTATGAAACATGGACGTTTTAAGCAGCTAGAACAGAGTAAGTGCATTATCTTGACTAGTTGTTCTTGGCATCAGGACCTGTGGAATCATAAAGAATTAATTCAAGAAGACTGTAGCGTAAATGGAGAAGTGCTATCAATTGTATGCCTCAAAGACAAGATCTTTTCAGGCCATTCCGATGGAACGATAAAGGTAACTTAACCAAACCTAGCTTTCTACTTTTCTGTTTCTATTTCTAAAAAGAAACCATCTTCAAATTACCTTATGGCACTTTTTGCTACTCACATATACTTCAGGTCTTCACTGGTAGAGGTAGAAATTTACGTCTTATCCAAGAAACTCGAGAACATGCAAAAGCGGTTACAAGCTTGACAGTTCTACAATCCGGGGATAAACTATACAGTGGTTCACTTGACAAGACTGTGAGGGTAAGTACGTATCCCTTCCCATGCTCCCTTAGGACAAACATACACACACACACACAAAAGAGGCTATGTACATTCATACACTTCCCAGAAATGGCTATAAAGATGTTATTTTTGAAGCTGGTTGAAGTTATCTTATCGACAATTTGCAGGTCTGGTCCATTGACAAAGAAGCAATCCATTGTGAACAAGTTTATGATGTGAAGGATCATGTTAATAATCTGCTAGTTGCAAATAGCATTTCATGTTTTATTCCTCAAGGTGCTGGCATCAAGGTACAATATCTAGATAGTTTGCTGTTATTTTCTAACTTCTAAGTTGATTTCGGGCTTAAGTACATAATAACCCAGCTAGGCCTAATCAGCTTAATTTAGAGGCTCAAGTTTTCGTTCAATATCTGTATTTATCAATCTATGCTTAAGCTCGGTCTTAATTTTTGCGGGTGGAACGAGCAGACTTTGAGCTTTCCCGACCTTACTGACGTATTAATTTTGGAAAAGAGGCATTGAAGATTGAAGAACAAAATGAAAATTTGGAGAGAAAACAGACTATCATTATTGGGTCGTGTTTTCCACTGTTACAGAAAATGGAATGTAATCTCCTGCTATATAGAGTTGCTTAACTTCCACTAACAAACTTACAACCTGGCAAATAAAATATCTAACAAACACCAAAAGATGAGTTACAAAAATGCCCAAAAATGCCCTTAGATATACTAACTTAACTGAAGGCTGAACATCATCTCCAAGCATCCACACATGGTAGTTTGATTGCAGTATAGAATCTCTGCGGGTCCTTCTTCATCTTAGTTGACCTGTGCACATTATTGACTTGTGGATTACCCACATCATTGACTTCAATATCTTCATCAACTGACACTCCTAATAATATCTCGATTATTAACTTGAAAGAAAGAAAGAAGAAAATGGGAGGGCAGAAAACTATTGACCAGTTTTTTTTTTTTAAAAAACATACTTGATCATTTATGGTTTGCTATTTTATCAGGTTCAGTCATGGAATGGGGCATCCAAATTACTGAATCCAAACAAATACGTTAAATGCTTGGCTCTTGTAAACGGAAAATTATACTGCGGATGCCAGGATAGTAGCATTCAGGTACCAAAATATATGTCCTTGGGCCATTTTTTATTTTTATTTTTTTCTTTATTTTTTGGGATTCATCATAACATTAAGTCTTGAAACTGAATGATCTTGCAGGAAATTGACCTAGCAACAGGAACAATGAGTTCCATTCAAAATGGCTCGAGAAAATTACTAACTAAAGCAAATCCAGTCCGTGCCCTGAAAGTTGACGACGGGCATATATATTCAGCCAGCTCTTCCTTGGAAGGAACAGCTTTGAAGGTATTTGATTGAGCTCATGATAATTTTTTTGATTTTTGGACGTTGATTGGTAACGCCAAGTTCGCTAACTTTGATATTGGAAATGGATCTTTATTTGTTTTCGCAAAGATTTGGAGTGCTTCGAATTATGGTTTGGTTGGATCCTTGTCCTTGACAATGGAAGTGCGTGCCATGGCTATCAACTCGGAACTAATTTATTTGGGATGCAAAGGCGGTATTGTGGAAGTATGGTGTCGAAAGAAGCTCAGTAGAAAAGAAACCCTACACACCGGCACGAATGGGAAGGTTCTTTGCATGGCCTTTGACAGCGATGAAGATGTGCTTGTGATCGGAACCTCTGATGGAAAAATTCAGGTGAAGTATATATTTCCTTCATATTTTGAAGATGATATGTCACTAAACACTTTTGAGAATGCTAAAAGAATAGATCGTTAACCCTTTTGTTCTCAGAACGTAGCTTTTTTAAACACAGATTTTTGAAAAAGCTTCAACAGTGAAAACGGGCCCGTTTTAATTAGGCAACTTATTCAAACACTGTATTGAAACGGAATGTAACTGAAAAAGCTATCTTGCTAAGTTTTGGGCAAAACGCACGACAAAACTAGCCAAGTTGACAAACTAACTCATGCTGACTTGTTTTGCAGGCATGGGGAGTGAGCTAAAGAAGGATGCTGTAAATTGAAGGAATTTAGGATGACTGCAAAAAATTAGAATACATTTGATTGAAATTCTTGTTCTCAGAAATAAGCCTTCAATCCATTGAGAGCGATTATTGGAAAATGTACATAGATGGAAATCAGAACATAATAACCTTTTGTTCTTTTGAGATGTACAGGATGATTAAATATACTTACTGAGATGTTGTATACTGTTGATGTGTACCCTATATATTTTTTAAATCGGAAAAATAAAACTTTTGGAAGAAAAAAACTATGATACTCTTAATGAACTGAAAACGTGCACACAAAGTACAGTTTCTATATTGCGAATTCAATTTGTGTATCAAGAATTCAATTTGTAAATCGAGGTTTTTTGCATCGCAAATTCAATTTGTGCATCACAATTCAAATTGATACATCGCGATGGACAAATTGAATGAAGTTTCAATCTTCTACATGAAAACGAATCAGTTGGAAATAATTGTATCAACAACTTGGACAAATAAGGGTGAGAAGGATAATATTGATTAAAGAGGGATATTGTTAATTGGGTGAAATCCGGGCCGACCCCTTTGATAAGTTTTTAATCACTGTAATACCTTATGTTTTTTTTTCAACTATAAAAAGATAGTTTTTGGGACGAAAAGACTACGATACCCTTAATGAACCAAAGGCCACTAAGCATTAGGAAGATTTGAACATCACGATGCACAATTTGAGCATTGGGATGCACAAATTAAGCATCGTGAATCCAATTTGTACATTAGGATTTCTGCATCGCGAACCTGTTTTGTGCATCATGAATCTAATTTATATATCATGAATCAAATTTCTGCATCGCGAATCAAATTTGTCATCGCAATTTCAAATCGATGCTTTGCAATTCAAACTAGTTTAATTTGTATCCCTTCCATCTTCTTCTTCGTCTTTCGTCAATACATAATCCTCCAACTCATCCCAGTAAAATAGTAATCTTCATTCCAGTATCGTACTTAACGAATTTCTTTAGGTTGATCCCCATTTTGTTGCCCTAACAATTGTGATTTTCGAACAATTTAGAAAGAATAGGCTGAAGGGGAGATGTGGAAGAAATGATAGTTGGAATTATGGAAGGAGACAATTCGGGCATTTTAGGGACAATATTTCGAAAATACCTTTTATCTATTGAAAAAAAAAGGGAAGACTGCAGCGATTAAAAACTTTAGAAAAGGTATCGCCATCAATCTCTCCTTGTTAGTTTGTTGAAAAAGGCTTATGGCCAGATTCCAAAGTATGTGGCCTCAATGGGCTCGTTGAGTCCTAATTATCAGTGTTCTAAAAATCGGCTCGCCTAGAAACGCCTAGAAATTTGGCGAAAAATCGGCTAGGCGGCCAGGCGCCCGACTAGGCGGCTAGGCGGCCAACTCGATTTTTCCTATTTTTTTAGTTTTTTAAAAAATTTTGGCCCTAAATAATGTCATTTTTGGTTTTTAAAATAATAATAATAATAAATATCAATTTCAAATTATTAAATTATTTTTGTAAATTTGTAATTGTCAACAGACCTATGGATAATTGAAATACTGACTATTTTTGTAATATTTTGAACCGTAGATGATATTAAATTTCTAATTTTATTTTTAAAATTTAACATCATAATGTAATTATTACTTTTAAATTATTAGGTTATATTTAGTATTAGTATATTTTAAAAATTTATGTTTAATAATTAGGTTATAATAAAAAATATATTAAAAATAAGATATTATGTCTTATTTCTCCCCGCCTAGGCCCACGATATCCCGCTAGGCGCTCTAGGCTTAGGCGCCTAGCGCCCGCCTAACGATTTTTAGAACCTTGCTAATTATATAAGGTAAAAAATATGGGTCAGTCCCTTTTTCAAAGTTTTCAACTGCTTTATATCATTATAATTTTTTTCATAACAAGAACAAGAACTAGATATATCATGATGACAAAATCATGCATAACGTACATCAGGATGCATGAAAGTGTCTTATTTTATGTGTCACGATACATGATTTCTTACATTGCGATGCATGATTTACCTATTCCTGGCTACAAAAAAATAAAGGGGTGTAAAGCGATTAAGAACTATCCAGAAAGGACCGACCGAATTTCTCCCATTATATCATATTACTCCATTCGTTCCTAAATTATTGTTCTATTTTCCTTTTTTGTCTGTCCTAAATATATTATTTTGTTTGAAAGTTTTCTTCTTTGGATAATATTTTTATTATTTTGCCCTTATCTTTTCTTTGTACTTTGATTGTGCATATGCTGTAAAAGAAATTATGCATTATATCAATATTAATAATCAAGTCAATTATTTTTCATAATTCATCTGTCGGGTCTGACAAGACAATAATTTAGAGACAGAGTGAATGGTTGATAATGTCCTAATTGACAAGATTAGGAATTGGCCTTATTTATCCTGCTAAGAATATGATTCTTGTAATAATTTTTTTTTCTCTAGAATAGTTGTATCTCACTAAAATACTTTCTCTAAAGCTATTATTGAAAGACTTGGATTTGCATTGTGGAATGGTGATTGATAGCTAAGCTATCTATCTATCTACTATATAAAAGTGAGTTGTTCTTTACAATTTAATAGATAGACAAAAAATATTAGGGGTGTAAATCGGAACCACCAAACCATGGAACTGAACTGAATCAAACCAAACCGGTCGATTTTGTTCGGTTTTGGTCGAAGACGGTTTGATTCCAGTTTCAACAATTGGAAAACGGTTCGGTTCGGTTCACGATTTTTGGTATCAAATCAAACTAGCCTATATATATTTATTTATTTATTATATAATCTATATTATATATCATTTGTTAACTATTCTAAACTTTTGGATCATCTTTATTTAGTCATATATATATATATATATACACATATTAAACAAACAAAATTTTGATTGTTGGAGGACTATTATTTCTTCCATTGTTTGTGTTTATTTTGGAACTTATATTATAATCTTTATGATAATTTTATTTTACTAGGTTATTATCTAATTTTGATGTTAATTCCAGATTAAAATCTTATTTTTATTCTTATTCTTAATGATGGTTAAATTGATTAAAAACAATGTACATAAACCACAAAACCGAACCAAACCAAATAGAACCGAGTGGCTCGGTTCGGTTCCAATCCTTTTTCGGTTAAGTTCGGTTTGAAAATTTTGGAACCAATGGGGTGCGGTTCGGTTTGTGGTTTTGGCCTAAACCAAACCAAACCAAACCAAACCAAACCACTTATACCCCTAAAAATAACCATACATCTAATAAACAAGTTGTTCTAGATTTAATAAACTACTTACCATTAATTAAGGTTAAACAAGTAAATTTGCATGGATAAATCAATTTCATAAAGAATGAAATAATAATTTGGTCACTCAACTTGTACGCAACTTTAAATTAGATCATACCTTTTAAATTGTATTCATTTTGTCTTATATGTCAATTTTTGTTTTTATTTTTATTTTATTTGTTAGATTCATCCTTCCGGTCATTGCCAAACCAAATGTCATCAAATATTTTTGAATATGATGAAAATACATTTCCTAAGTTAATAGACCAAAAAATTATTTGAATCTAAAAAATAATATTATTTTACCTTTCTAAATATGTTTAAAATTTGTGACAGAGAAAATTTGGGTAAACATTATTTGAAATATATGTAAGATTTTAACTTATAGATTTGTTGGTGAGTATTGAGATATTAAGTGAATCAGTAGCATCTTTCGTAATTACCAATGAACAAGCTAAGTGTTAGAAATAGTAGATTTGCTTGTAGTCGAATTATAGTCCTTATAGATTTGGCTAAGTGGTCTATGCAGCAATTAGCGTGACAATGATCTTTAAGACTTAGTTTTGGTTAGATTGTTTTTGGGAATGCTTTGAAGACTGCTACCATAGAAGACAATAGATTTTTTCTAGAAGTCTGCTGCTTTAACTCGGCCAAATTGATTCAAAATAGTTGACTTTCAAAGCACATGAGTATGTCCATACTCATTTCCATTTTAAGGAAAGTCTTAGACTTGGTACTTTGTTTGCAAACTTTACATGCTGGTTCATTCATAGCAAAATTAACTTGTCGAAGTCTCATGATCGATTGTACAATCCAATCAATTGAGAGCCCAACCACTAATATAATTTAATGTATTCAAAATGCATTTAATTCCTGAAATTCTTCCCGTTACAAATGAAAATCATACACAACGGTTATGAAGATCCCTCAAGACTATATAAGCAGCACTTGAAGACTTGAAGAAAACAACACAGGAAACACATTTACTGAGCTTCGGCTACTTAATCCATTCAGTCTTAAGTGCTCTACAAATCTTCAACATTGAATACTTAGAAGAGCATGAACATCTGGATCTTATTCCATTTGATCTTTCTAGTATTTAATACATTCTAGCCTACATAGTATGAGTGTGATTAATTCTATTTACAGATTATTATGCTCCCAAAAACACTTGGTTAAAAGTATTTTTTTACACAATCCATTAGTGATCATACTTATTGGTATTTGAGCTTAACTCTTTGAAAAACTAGTTTTTACAAGACTAACCTCTTGAGAGAAATCCAATGGTTCACCATATGATGCAACCGTCCAATGTTAGTCACGTCCCTATCATGGATTAAGGCTACTTTGATGTGTGGAAGGATAAGATTAGATGACTCATGGATACCATTGACTTTCGTTATTGGAAATGTATTAAATCAGGTCCTTTTGTGCCCATAAAGGCAAATCTACTCGTTGAGATCAACAATACTGTTTCTCAAGATCCAAAGGAAGAAAAAGAATGGACTGACGAAGATAAAAAGTCGGTTGACCTTGACAAAAAGGAAATCAACATTATTATTAGTTCCATCAACACTAGCACACATCAATAAGTCGTATGGTGTTAGACTGCCAAAGAAATGTGGGAAGGAATTATAGAATACCTCGAAGGAGACCAGGATATAAGTGACAATCGACTATATACTCAAATTCAAAAATTCGACTCATTCAGAAAGGATCCTAAGGAATCACTTCGTCAAGCCTATAATCTATTATGTGAGGTAGTAAACTCTTGCTATTCTTTAGGTAAACGTTATGAAAAAAAAAATTAACATGAGATTTCTTTCTCCATTAGGCAATGCATGGCATATAAAGAGAACTATTTTAAAAGAATCAAAGGATTTCAAAACCATGACTCTTAGGAGTCTCTAAGCCAGTCTCTTTTAAAGTATCACTCATGAGTCAAAGTTCTAAATCACTTGATTAATTGGCTCTGGGTTGATGCCATTTCTCCAATTGAAGAACAATCAATTTTAAAGAATTATATGTCAGAATCCAGCCTCTGGAGGAAGACAACAAAGGCACATATTTGCTAGGATGTGTGTGACATACCCTTGTCAAGATTACTCCTTCCACTATCTCAAAATCGCTTGGAATTTCCAGACATGGTGATGTAGGTTTATCAGAGGCTGAACACCATGATGACTGGGCTCTAATGTTTTCAGATGAAGTTAAAGGAAGAATTAGAGCATCCACATTGTATAAATCTTCCTATACATCTTTTTAACTAGGTCCTACTGCCACCTACACATTTTTATCTTCTTACCCACTTAAGAATATATCTTCCCATTGTATAATATTTTTACACAAAAAATATTAAATTTAACACCATCCCACATAATAAATACAAAGCCCCCACATACCACAAAGTGGACTGACAGCCGCCCCCCCTCTTTCTCTCTCCTCCCCAAAAGTCTTCTTCCTATTTAGAAAGAAAACTTTTTCTCTCTCCTAGGTGGCACTTAAGAAGATGCACAATGATGGACAAATTTTATCTTTTTAATTGGAAGAATGGTAAGAAGGGAACAATGGGGATGCTCTTAGCGACAAGGTCTGAATTTTGTACCTTAAAGAAGCCTATCATATCAGTCATATCCTTGACAAAGCCATTCTTTTAAAAATGGCTACCACCATCAATTTAATTCTTTCTAGCTAATGCTCACGAAGGCCATTCTGCTTCGAAAACAACTTAATTGAGCTCATATTATATTCAGAGAGCTTACCAATTGTGTCCTCATATTATATTAAGAGAGCTCACCAACAGTGTCCTGAAGGTTCAATAAGGAGAACTCAAGAAAAGGCCTTTCGCGCGGTTAATTTATGTTCTCCTTACGGAGAATGAACTCATAGCCAATTCCATCCAGCCCGCAGAATTGGCAAAGGTTCCAAAATTTTCAATTGTTTTCACTCGGGCACAATTGACTCCTATCACAAAGACTTGAGAGCCAAAGGTATTGAATCTAAACCCAAGGTTGTTGCCTCAAGCAAGATTCACATTATTGAAGCCCCTTTACTCAGCTGAAGACCTTTGCACAAGAAATATAGAGTCAAGGGAAAATCTACTCTAGCTCCAGTTTCAATCTCTACCCCTAAGCTCAAAGGTATTGTATTTTTTTAGCGTACCTCCATCTCTGATGTCCAAGCTCCTCCTCATGTTTAGGGCAAAGGGAAATCCAAAGTCCAATATACTATTTACAGGCTACCAATTGATATTCCTCTTTCGACAGAAATCCCCACACAAGCGGAGGTTCCAGAGTCTGCTTCCCATCCATCTCCCTCAAAGAAAGACAACAATCTCATTCTTCCTACAACCTATCCCCTGTCAAGAAATCATCAAAATCCGCAACAGTCAATCAAGTAGATATTTCCCCTCCTCCTCCTAAGCAATAACAGAAGCCAAAGCAAATTCAACCTTCTTTCACTCCCTCCCCTACCCCCTCTCCAGCTCAGAAGGAGCTACCAATCGAGGAGCTCCCAATACAACATCCCACTAGCTCTGTCGTTTAGGAGGAGCCTAAATCCATCAAAGCCATCGCCCAGAAAAGGAAGATTGTAAAGGCTGCTTCCAAATCTGCTTCCTTGCCCACCCGAGCCTACTTCTCAGGAGGAGAGTATACCTACATGTTCTCATCCTTCTGAAGTGTGAGTGTTGGCTTGGCCCAAATGGGCAGCCCACTTTCAAACACCCAACCCAGCAATCCAAGACCCAAACCCAATTACCTTTGCTCCCTCCCTTTTGACTTTCGGTTGATGTGGTTATTTTGGGAGAATCTTTGATTTCCCTTTATTTCATCAGCCCTTTTCCTTTGTTGCTCTCTGTCAGCCGCGTCTTCATCCTTGGCCGTATTCTTCGGTTGATTGATTGTTCCTTGGTACACTATATATACTCCCTTCATTCTGCCGCTTTGGAGAGACATCATAGTAGCATTACAGAAGGTAACAATATTGCTCCATTGTTACACTAATCTCTCTCTCTCTGCGTCTCTGTTGCAAGCCGTGCACTTTGGGTATACACTTTGTGTATGTGTGAGCTTGAGGTTACTGTGATAGAGAGTTCTGTGAAGGGGGGGTTTTCGGGTTGTGGGATTTCTTGTTGGAAGGCTGGGTTGTATACACAGTTGGGTGAAATCCTTGGAAACATTGTCCCTTCGGTAGTGAACTCTTGGGTTGGACTGCTATACTTCGTGTATAGGTAGTGGGGATCTGAGCCTAGGCATTATAAGCCCTAGACAGATTCGAGTTAGGCTCCGTTGATCCGAGGATACTCATAACACAAATATTATTATTTATATTGCTTTGTTATAAATTGTTTTTGCAGGTGATACGTTGCAATATAGTTTGATATATTAGTGTGTCTTTTTTGACTTTGGTATATTGTAAGTTTACTGCCAAAGTCGAAGACGGGTACTTATTCAAAGTCATATTATAATTTGGTGTGGCTCCGGTGTTCGTTTGATTCGGTAAAGTATCCTTATTTTTACGTTACTGTGGTATCAGAGCGTAGGTGGATTGAATCAAATTTTTGGGAGCTTCCTTCATTCCAAATTTGGGTTGTGACTTTGGTATTTTATTATTCGCCTATTAAATTGTGTTTCTTGTCTGCTTTATTATTTTTGCTTCCAGATAATTTTTTGCTCTTGCCTATCATTGTTGCATGCGAAATTAAAATCGGTGATTTTTTCTCATAAACGTTAAATTGTATATTTTTTTTACTATGTCTACTTACACTTTGGAACCGTTTAATGGAAAATATGATTTTTCAATTTGGCAACAAAAGATGAAAGGAATTTTGATTTTTTAAAAAAATTCTGCTATAACTCAAAAATTCAAAAAGGATGCATCTGAAGATGCTATACTTGAAATTGATGAATGTGCTTACTCGTCTATTATTTTGAACTTGGTGAATCTATGATTAAGTAAGTGTGTAAACAATCGCATGCTAAAAATCTTTGGGATAAACTTGAGGAAATTTACTTTGAGAAGAATTTGCCTAATAAGACATATCTTTTAGAAAAATTCTTTAGTTTTAAATTAGACCTCAATAAGGATATCGAAGATAATATTGATGCTTTTACCAAGTTAGTTCAAGAAATAAAACAAACGGGTGATGAGCACATAGATAACTACACTTCTATTGTCCTATTAAATGCTATACCGGAATCTTACTACGATGTTAAGTCTGCGATCAAATATGGTAGAGACCAAGTTAAACTTGATACAGTGATTAGCGGGTTGAAGAGTAAGGAGTTAGATTTAAAGGTCAATAAAGGGAAGTCTAGTATGAATGAGGTTAATATGGTTGGGGTAGATCTCTTCATAGGAACAATGGAAAATCTCATCAAAATCAAAATCAAAGGTCAAAATCAAAATTCGGCAAAAATAAAGGGAGAAGCAAAAGTAGGTCGAGCTCAAAGCGAAGACATAGAACGTGTTACAATTGTGGTGAAGTGGGTCATTTTAAAAATGAGTGCCCTAATCCGAAAAGGAAAAATCAAAATCAAGAACAAAACCAAGGTGATTGCAACTTAGCTTCTGATAGTAATGGTTCCGTTGATATGTTTATGGTTACTGATTCTTGTGATAATGTTGTGAATTCTGTGCATTTTGCTTGTGCTAGTGAATGGATTATAGATTCTGGTTGCACTTATCACATGACACCATTGAAACCATTGTTTACTACTTATAGAGAAGTTAATGTTGGTTATGTTTGGCTAACGAGAAAAATGTGATATACTTGGTATTGGTGATATTGATTTGAAATGCAATTCAGTTATGTTTTAACTTTGAAAAATGTGAGACATGTGCCCGATTATGTAGCAATTTGATTTCATGTGCCTCGTTAGAGGATGATGGTTTAGAAGGAAAATGGGGTAAGGGTGTTATGAAAATACTAAATGGGTCTTTAGTTATTGCAAAATGTGAAAAACGTCGGAACTTATATGTTTGCCATGCTTTACCTATCCACTTCTGAGATTTATGCTAATGTCGTTAAGGAAGATAAAATGATTTTGTGGCATAAGAGACTAGGTCACATAAGTAATAAAGGGTTAGAAATTTTGCAAAAAACGGTGTTTTTGAAATGAAAAATTTTTCGTTTACCTTTTGTGATACTTGTGTTAAGAGCAAACATCATAAAGTGTGTTTTCCACCCCCTTCCCTATGAAAGCATTCTAGCAAGAAATTCCTTAACTACATATATGCCGATGTATAGGGGCCCTCTTGTGTGCCCACTCAAGGTGGCAATAGACATTTTATATCCATCATTGATGACCTTTCACAAAAAGTCTGGGTTTTCTTAATGAGACACAAATCTGAGTCATTTGAGAAATTTAAAACTTGGAAAGTTTTTATTGAAAATCAAACAGGAAAGAAAATCAAAATGCTTAGGACCGATAATGGATTAGAATTCTGTAATCATGAGTTTGATGAATTCTATGCTATTCATGGTATTGGTCGACATAAAACTGTTCCATATAACCCACAATAGAATGGTGTTGTCGAGCGTATGAACAGGACTCTTTTGGAAAGAGTGAGAGTTATGCTCAATACTTCGGGTCTCTCCAAACGCTTTTTGGGAGAGGTAGTTGTAATCGCCGCCTATCATCAATAGGTCCCCTCAGGTTTTTGCATGGTAGATGCCCTCGAAGCGGTCTTTACGGGCAAAGAGATTGATATCTCGCATATGAGGGTGTTCGGTTGTGCGGCTTATGCACATCAAAGACATGACAAACTTGAACCTAGGGCTGCTAGGTATGTGTTTTTAGGGTATCCGGAGGGTGTGAAGGGGTATAGACTTTGGTTAAAAGAGGAAAATGGTTTTAAGACCATAATTAGTAGGGATGTTGTCTTCAATGAACTTGAATTTCCTTTCTTGATTCCTACTCAACCTATACCTGTTAATGATGTGCCCCCTCCCCTGGCTCCAATTGTGGTGGAGTAACCCCATGTTGTTGATGATGTGCCAACCGAAAGTGTGGAAATTGATCATGAGAATGTTGAAATTGAACACAATGAAGATGATAAAAATGTAGTGGATGAGCATGTCCTGGAAATAGAAAATCTAGATGACTACCAACTTGCTAGGACCCACCAGACGGAAGTTAGGATACCATCTAGACTTAATGATTTTCATATGACATCTTTTGTGTTTAGTGTGTTTGATTCTTTTGACAATTGTGATGAACATAAATCTTACCATGATGTTTTAATGTCTTCCCATTCTGCTAAGTGGTTAAATGCTATAAAAGATGAAATGAACTTGTTGTATGCTAATCAAACATGGACCTTGGTCCCTAAACCTAAAACATGTTCCCTTGTTGCTTGCAAATGGTTGTTTAAGGTTAAGACTGAGAATGAAAGTGTTAGATTTAAAGCATGGTTGGTTGCTAAAGGATTTACCCAAAAGGAGGGGATAGATTACAAAGAATTTTTTGCTCCAATTGTCAAATTTACTATGGTAAGAGTCATGCTTGCTTTAGTTGATCAGTTTAGTTGGGAATTAAAACAAATGGATGTGAAAACGGCGTTTTTACATGGTGACTTGGATGAAAAAAAATTCTTGAGACAACCCGAAGGTTTTGTTGATAAGAGAAATCCCGATTATGTGTGTTTATTGAGAAAATCTTTGTATGGCTTGAAACAATCTCCTAGCTAGGATGTGGAACAAGAAGTTTGATATGTGTATGTTGTCTTTAAAATTCAATCGTAGCTCCTATGATCATTGCTTGTATTTTAAAGCCAGCTCTTCTACTCCCGTGTTCCTATTGATTTATGTTGACAATATGCTTATTATCAGTCCTTGTATTAAATCAATTGAAAATGTGCAAAATTGTCTTAGTTTAAATTTTGACATGAAAGATCTTAGAGATGCTAAAAAGATTTTGGGAATGAACATTGTTAGGGATAGAAAGAATTCCACTATTTCTCTTAATCAAATTTCTTATGTGCAAAAGATTTTGAGTAAATTTAGGATGAAGGATGCTAAACCTGTTGATGTGCCTCTAAGAGGACATTTTATCCTTAGTAAAAATCAGGCTCCCCAAACTGATTTTGATTAAAAGTAAATGGAGAAAGTGCCTTATTCTAATGCGATTGGTTCCATTATGTATCTTATGGTTAGCACTAGACCTGATATAGCCTATGCTATTAGTTGCTTGAGTAGATACATGTCAAACCCAAGTATGCCTCATTGGGAAGCGGTCAAATGACTTCTTAAATATCTTGGTTATTTTGTGAATTATGGCTTGAAATTCTCCAAATGCAATGAAGGTGTTGTATTGAAAGGTTATGTGGATTCTAACTATGCTAATGATAGAGATAGTAGGAAGTCTACTACTTCTTATGTGTTCACTTTGTGTGGTTCATGTGTTAGTTGGAAATCTCAATTACAACCCATTGTGCATTGTCTACTACCGAAGTCCGAAGTTTGTTGCTATAATCAAGCTTTTAAAAAAGCGACTTGGTTGAAAGGATTGATAACTGAAATTGGTTTTCTAAATGAGAAAGTTGTGGTTTATTCTGATAGTCAGTCAGGAATTCAACTTTGCAAAAACCCTGTTTTTCATTATAGAATGAAACATATTGATGTTCGTTTTCATTAGTTGAGAGATTTAATTGAAAAGGGTTTTATTTTTCTAGAAAAAATTACATCTCAAGATAATCCTCGCGGATATGAATACGAAATGCTTACTTGTTAAAATTTCAAACATGCTTGAAAATTTTGAATTTTGATACCGGTGGTTGAATGCATGTTTCGTGTCCCCTTTTCCTTACTTTGTGTTTGGAAAGTGAGTTATGTCCCTTCTACAGTTTTTATTTGTGAAAATCTGTCTCCCGTTCTTGGTTCCTTCTTTGTGTTGGATCAAGTTCGGGATAGGCTATGATGTACCCCACTTATGTCCATGAGTTCAATGTGATGGTCCCGATACTTGTTCCAAGGTAGAGATTGTGAGTGTTGGCTTGGCCCAAATGGGCAGCCCACTTCAAACACCCAAACCCAGCAACCCAAGACCCAAACCCACTTACCTTTGCTCCCTCCCTTTTTGACTTTCGGCTGATGTGGTTTATTTTGGGAGAATCTTTGATTTTCCTATATAACTTCAGGCCCTTCCTTACGTGCTTTTTGTCAGCCGCGTCTTCATCTCATTGGTCGGATTCTTCGGTTGATTGATTGGTCTTGGTACTCTATATATACTCCCTTTGTCTGCCGCTTTTGGAAGACACAGCAACATTCACAGAAGGTAACAATTTTGCTCCATTGTTACACTAATCTATCTCTCTCTTTCTGCGTCTGCATTGCAGTCGCACTTACGCCCGAGGAATACACTTTGTGTATGTGTGAGCTTTGAGGTTACTGTGATAGAGAGTTCTGTGAGAGGGGGTTTTCAGATTTTGGGATTTCTTGTTGGAAGGTTGGGTTGTATACACAGTTAGGTGAAATCCTTGGAAACATTGTCCCTTCGGTAGTGAACTCTTGGGTTGGACTGTAAGTTAATAATCTTAAACCCTAGATCTTGAACTCAATGATAATCACAATGGCATACAAAATACTCTTAATTAAAATACCTATTGAAGACATATTGATTCTAATAATTTGCCCTTGATCTAAAATCTGCAGTATAATAGAGAGGAAGACGCAGAATATGGTTTCTCCCTTTTGGCCTAAAACCCTAATGAGTTGATTTAACGTAATAGATGAATATGATGGGTATTGCATCTCTTTTATAGGCAAAGAGAGGACCAAATTCCTATTAGGGTTTTAATCTCAACCGTCCATCAAGACATAGTTTATTTAGGAAACTTACCCTTTTTACAAACCAAATTATTGTAATTTAGTAATTTCCAAATCAACCGTGATTCTCACTTATTGACCATATATAGATTTCTTAACCTGCAAGAAATATATCTTACAGTCTCCCACTTGGTCAAAGTGATAATCCTTTAATGGTTAATCTTGAAAACATAAGGCGCGCATAATTACTAAATTAATAACTTGTTGGTTAACATAATACCTTCGCAAAACAAGCTATCAATGAGAGTCGTAGCGGTTCCATATTATCAGGTTTTCAACATGGTTCCTTCCATGTACTACAACATAAATAACTTAGTTTACTAGGTCTTTTAAGCAAGGGTGTAAGGGTCCAATAATGTTCTTTCTTCAAGAACTATTTTTGTTATCAATTATCCATTCACATAAAGTATACAAAATATGGAAATAGAAATAAAATTCAGAATGTCATAAATAAGAGCTCAATAGAAGTTCAATGTATAAGCATAATAAACGATAAATTAGTAATCATTCACTCTCTCTAGACCCATACTTAAAGTATGTTCATGAAAAGTCTTAGGAGGTAACCCATTCGTAAGTGCATCTGCAACCATAAGTGTTGTCAGGCTTATATGTTCAATGAACAAGCTGTTTCTTCGAATTGCTTGCTTCAGATAGATACTTAAGGTCCATGTGTTTGTCCTTTAGAGTATCTATCATGCTTGAGAAAAATACTTTGCTGCGAAGCATTATCACAATAGAGTTTCAACGGTCGAGACAAAATTCAAGTCTCTAAATCTTGAGATGAAATTTAGCGGACCATAAGCAATGATTTGTAGCTTCAAAGCAAGCTACAAATTCAGCTTCCATCGTGGAATTAGCAATAATAGACTCCTTTGCACTTTTCCATGAGATTGCTCCTCGGCTAGTAGAAAAACATAACCAAAAAGTGCTCTTTAAAGTGTCTTTGCATCCAGCATAATCGAATCTCGAATACTTGCCAACCAACTCTAATTGATCGACTTCTTGAATGTAAGACAATAATCGCTGCGTACCACAGTAGTATCTCAAAACTTTCTTTCCAGCTCTCTAATGATCCATTCTTGGATTTAATTGGTATCTTCCCAACATACCAACAGCAAAGTCGAGCAAATGTCGGTAGTTAATGCAAACTTGTGCATACATCAAACTTCCTACTAAAGAAGCATAGGGTATGTTTTCCATTTGCTTACGCTCCAATTCATTTTAGGACATTGATAGAGACCAAATTTGTCTCCCTTCCGAATTGGAGCAACGCCGCGCACATGTTGCCATTCCAAATCTTTCTAAAACTCTTCGATGTATGTTTTAGGAGAGTTTAAGTAATCCACGTGATCTATCATGAAATATTTCTATCCCAATCACGTAGTAAGCTTCACCCATGTCCTTCATCTCAAAATTTTAGAAAGATAAGCTTTGGTTTCATGCATTAAGCCAAGATCACAACTTGCCAATAATATGTCATCAACATACAACCAAAAATATGAACTTACTCCCACTAATCTTGAGGTATATGCATGGATCTATTTTCTTCAAAACTAAAAGCATTAATGGGTTTCGTGAATTTTAAATACCATTGCCATGAGGCTTGTTTAAGTCCATAAATTGATTTCTTAAGTTTGTAGACCATGTCTTTTCTGTCTTCCAGGTAAAACCTTCAAAGTTGACGATGTAAACTTCTTCTTGTAGCTCACCATTAAGAAATGTTGTTTTCACATCCATTTGATGTAACTCTAAGTCATAATGAGCTACTAAGGCCATAATAATTTCGAGAGAGTCTTTCTTTGACACAAGAGAAAAAAGTCTCTTTGTAATCTATGCCATCTTTTTGAGTAAAACCTTTGGCTACAAGTCTAGCTTTATATCGCCAATATTGCCATGATACGCGCTTGGTCTTGAACCCATTTACACCTCAATCGTTTTGTGTCCTTCCGGTAAATGAGTTAGTTCCCGGACTTGATTATCTCGCCATTGATTTCAACTCATCCTTCATGGCATCAATCCATTTATCGTAATTATTACTTGTAATGACTGTGAATAAGAAACCGGTCTTTCATTATCCCCTATGTCAAAATCGATTCTTCAGATAAACAACGCAATCATCATGGATAAGCACTTCGCTTTTTCTCGCTGGAGATCTTTTCAATGCGTCGTTCCTCGTGATTGCTCTACAATTTCTTCATTAGCAATGATTTCATTAGGGGTTGTGGTGATGGTGTAGTCTGTTTCTTATCATTTATCTGCTCAACGATGAAAGTGGAGCCACACGTGATCCTTTAACGCTAATGGTTCAACGATGGAAGGATTCACATTGTCGCTTTTGATTATCGTAATGGGATTGTTACCCTAACCGTGAACAGTTATCTTCCACAAATATACTCCCACTAATCATGCCATCATCAATGAATTTGACATTACCGGTTCCACAATTCCAGCTTATGGTTAGGACAATAAATTATATACCCTTTGGATTTTCAAGAAAACCAATGAAATAACCACTTATGGTTTTCAAATCCAATTTGTTTGCTTGAGGATTATATACCTTCGCTTCAACTGGTCGTCCCAAACTTGCGGTGTTTTAAACTAGGTTTCCGGCCTTTCCCAACTCAAAGGGGTCTTTGGAGGCTGCTTTCAGGGCCCTATTTAAAATATATACGGCCATACGAAGAGCATATGTCCTAACGTAATGGGCAACTTAGCATGACTCATCATGCTTCTAACCATTTCCAAAAGCGTGCGATTTTGCCTTTCAGCTACACCATTCTGCCATGGAGAATCTGGCATTGTGTATTGAGCTACAATTCCAAGTTGTTCGAGAATGCGGCAAAAGGTCGAGGATGTTGTCTTGTTTCATCATACCGCAAAAATTCTCCACCTCTATCGGACCTTATGATTTTCACTTTTCTCTCTAATTGCCTCTCAACCTCGCTTGAATATTTGGACAAAATTCGCAGATTGAGATTTGTTATGCAATAGATAGAGATAACGATGCGTGAATAATCATCTATAAAGGTGATGAAGTAGGTTTCTCCCCAAACGTTGGAACATCAAAATGTCCACAAATATACGTATGTATTATTTCAAAGATGAAAACTTCTTGTGGCTCCTTTCTTTGTGTGTTTTGTTGCTTTGCCTTTAATACAATCCACACAACAATGATAATCAAGTAAAATCTAGGTTCGGTAAAACCCCATCTTTTACTAATCTTTGAAGTCGTTTCACGGGATATATGTCCCAACTTCGATGCCACAAGAGTGAAGAGTCCTTTTTCATTACATGATGTCTGGTTCCTTCATTATGATGCAGAGTCAATTAGGTTTCAGGTAAGGATGGAGAAAACAAAATAAATTTGTAAAAACCATCCACAAGAATTCTATAACCAAATTTAATAGAATCTTTATATAAATTGAAACTTCCAA
>CM028384.1:19425499-19471366 GCA_013146195.2 Codonopsis lanceolata | reverse complement strand
GCATGGTCTTATTCATGAGCTCCATTCTTTGATAAAATTCTTCTGCCAGAAGATACTATAGTTTTTATCGTTGAGGCGTAAGAGGGCAGAATCCCAGAGGCGTCCATATCCTCGCAAGCTTTGACGCCGGCAGCTATAGAGTTGATTGACTGAAGGTCAATGCACATGCCCAGAATATATAGCTTTGGGTCCAAAGCGACAATAATGTCATGAGAGGCGGGATAGGTGGGGTATCCTGGAAGGTTGATATTCGAACTGGGAGGAATGTCAGTTTCAGGGTTCAAAGCCTTCCCGCTGTCGCGCTTTGATTTGAAGTTCTTGCTCGAAAGAAAACAAAATAAAATTAGGCTTTTCATCTAGACATCTAAACAAGTAGGAATTTCAAAGTTTTCTAAAATAATTGAAATTTTCAAGCAAAAACTTGAAACCCTAGAATGTTTAGAGAAACCACACTCGAGAAAGTATAACATAAGTTTTCATAAGAATAAACAATGAATAAACAAAAACGATCGTTAGTATTCAAGTTTGTAAGAACAACAATGGCGAATCATCAGATAAACTCGAAAATGACCGCTTGAATTCCAAAACGATTTTAGGTTGATAATGAAATGCACAAAGACATAGAAAATTACGAGAGTAGAGAAGCGCACTATTGTTGATGATGAGAAGAAGAAACAAGAAGAACTTGAATTTGCGTAAAGTAGTTACTACTCAGAGAGAGAGAGAGAGAGAAATTTTTTGTCAAAGGGTTTCAGAAAGTTTGGCAAATGACGTTCAAGGACTATTTAAAGGCGAGAAAATATTAGTTTGAAAAAGGAACTTAAGATATTTTCTTAAGTACCAAATTTTATCCTTGACCCTTTTATTGCTTTAGAAACCTCTTTAGCAAAAAATAGACTAAGTAAGAGTACTAACCTTTAAGTCTTCCTAAGGAGAACTTACGCCTTCCGATTAGTCTAAAACAAGTCTACCGGTATGAAAGAAACATTAACAAAATATTAAATTAAGCAAGAGGATCAATCATACCAAGATTTCTCCTTAAATAAGCAAACCCGTGGCATCCAAAGGGTTTTGTGAGAATGTCCGCCAATTGATGCTCGCTTGGAACATATTCCAAACCGATGTTACCTTTTTCCACATGATCTTTGAGGAAATGATAACGAATATCAATGTGCTTTGTCTTGGAATGCATCACTCGATTTTTGAGATCGAGATAGCCGATGTGGTCACACATGATCGCGCTTTCGCCTTGATGTTGTAGTCCACTAGTTGTTGCTTCATCCATAGCGCTTGAGAGCAACATGCTTGCAAAGAATGTATTCTCGCTTCGTGGTTGAGTTTCACCGATCCTTGTTTCTTGCAAGACCATGAGACAAGTCTGCTTCCAAGAAATTGACAAGTCCCACCGGTTTCTTCTCGCCACTTTTGTGTCGCATAATCTGATCCGAGTATCCAACTAGATTGAAGTTGTTGGATTTTGAATACCGATGCCTAGATTTGTTGTTTTTGAAACATATCTGATGATACGCCAAGAAGCAAATGTGACTCCTTTTGATCTCGCTCGAAATCTAGCACAAACACAAACAAAGAAACATAATGTCGTCTACTAGCAAGAAGGTAAAGAAGTGAACCTATGATTCCTCTGATTTGGTCATGTTCTCTTGCTTTCCCTTCATCTTTGTCAAGATGGCGCGGTAGACATTGGAGTTTCAAATCCTTTCTCGAATCAAGACCAAACTTTTGATTATTTTCAGATATTTGGTTTGGCCGATGAAGATTCCGTTCAAGTCTGTATCCGCAGCCCTAGAAAATAGGTAAGTTCACCCATCATGCTCATCTCGAACTTGCTTTGCATCGCCGAATCTTTTGCACAAAGCTTTGTTAGTTGATCCAAAGATGATGTCGCCCACATAGATTTGTACTGTAAGAGAATGGCCTTTGTGCTTGAGGATGAATAAAGTAGTGTCTATTCTTCCTCTCACGAATCCTTGTTCAATTAAGAACTTGGATAGAGTTTCATACCAAGCTCTAGAGCTTGCTTCAGCCGTAGAGCTTGAGCCTAGACGTGATCCACTCTGAGATGACAAATCCGGAGGTCGCTCCACGTATACGCTTGAAGATCACCATTCGTAAAGGCACTCTTAACATCCATCCGATACACTTTGAAGTCCATGAACGAGGCATAAGCTAGAAAGATTCTCGATTGCTTCTAGTCTAGCAACAGAGCAAAAGTTTCATCAAAGTCAATTCCTTCTTCCCCGTTTGTAGCCCTAAGCAACCAATCTAGCTTTGTTTCGTGACATTTCCATCTTCATCTCTTTTATTTCGAAACCCACTTGGTGCCGATGAAGGGATCGGATGATCACCGCCGTCTTTGAACTAAGCTCCACACCTTACATCTTTCAAACCGGTTCAACTCTTCTTGCATAGCTTCAATCCGCTTATGATCTTCGATAGCTTCATCAATCTTCTTTGGTTCGAGTTCGATACAAATGCATAAGCAAACAAAGTTTCTTTCGAACCTTATTTCTCGTCATTTAACTCCCCGAGTTGAGATCACCAATGATTTGAGAAATGGGATGATCTCTTGCTTCAATAACAGCTTGAGGAAGATCACTTACGAGTGGATTCTTCCCTTAAGAATTCCGGAGTTGGTTGAGAAGGAGATTCACCAAAATCTGTTCAAGAAATAGAGTCTTCAAAACTTTCATTTTCTGTGAACAAGAAGGATAGAGAGATCTCGAAGGTGCTTGAGGGTAAAACAAGAAGATGGGTTCGTGGTCAACGGATGAGTTGTTATCGGTATCGGTAGAGGTCTCATCTACCGGTGAATGGATTATCGGTATTGTGGGTTCGTTTTTTCGATCGATAAGGAGTAGTAAAGTAGATGTTGATTTGTACTGTCTCATCATTATCGAATCATTAGCAACGCTCGAGCCATTCTAGGCTCTAACAAGTCATATTCATCAAAAGAAACATGCAGATTCTAAGATTTTTAAGTTAGATTTTGAAAATCGAAAATGCTTTTGAATGTTTGGAATACCCAGAAAAATTCCTTCGTCTCGATTTTGCATCAAATTTTCCTCTATATTCTTTTCCATTATAAAGAATAAAACATTTACAAATTTAAGATTTTAAGAAATCAATGTTTGGGGATCTTCCTCTCCATATTTCATATGGAGTTTTATTATGAAACTTGTTTACCGAGGATCTATTCTGCAGGTAAAGCAAGCGATGATGGCTTCGCCTGTAAATACGGAAGTTTAGCTTCGCCATTGTTCTAGCCGCTTCAATCGGTGTTACGTTCTTCTTCGGCTACACCATTTTGTTGAGAGTACCCGTGGCGAGAGAAGTTGTGGCCGATCCCATGGTCATCGCGGTATTTTCTACACCATTGTTTTTGAATTCGGCCGTTGTCCGATCTTATGTCACAAATGTCTTCAAGCTTTTGAGTTTGAAGTCTTCTAAAAGTGCAATGACTAGATCATACGTTTCATCTTTAGATGTCATAGTTTCAATCCAAGTGAATCTAGAGTAGTCATCAACTACTACAAGTGTGTACTTGTCTCCCGAAATCTTGGTTTGTTGTAATAGGTCCAAAGAGATCCATATGCAGAAAGTTGAAGAGGTGCTTGTTGACAATACGACTTTCTTTTGAAGGAAGACTTGGAAAGTTTTCCTAGTTGACAAGCTTTACAACTCGTCATGATCGGCAGACATAGGTAGACCTCTTTGACAAGCCCATTTTTGGAGAGCTTGGAGAGGTGCTTGAAGTTGAGGTGATCGAGACGCTTTGCCATAGCCACCGTTGTCACGAACATTGTTGGCTACTAGACACGAGGTTTGAGAATCTCCTAGAAGATTTAAGTCCACGACATAGGCGTTTCCTTGTCTATTGCCGGTCAATATTGTGAGCACGATTCACCTGTCTTTGATGAGGCACCGGTTTGAATTGAATTGGCATAGAAGTCCTTTGTCGCGAAACTGTGATATGCTCGAGAAGATTGTGCTTTAAACCACTTACTAGAGAAACTTTGTTGATGGAGAGACTTCCTCTAGTAATTGAGCCATATCCAATTGTCTTTCCTCTTGCATTGTCTCAGAAAATAACCGTGGGTCCTTTTGCTTCAACTATATCTATAAGAAGACTTGTTCCCTCATGTGCCTTGAACGACCCTTGTCTAGGTACCGGATGTCTTTGTTTTTCGATTCTATAGCCATGAAGCATTCGAAAAAGAAGTTAAAGCAAACAAGGTACCCTTTATTTTCTTTTGGGTCCTAAGGATTAGCAACCTTTTGCAACCCATACACCTTGACCTTGAGAGAACTAGGTCTCTCGGATCTTGGGTGAACCTTAGCGAGCATTCCGGTGCCGGATGGCCTAAGCAATGGCAAGAATGACATAAATGGAAAGTCCATAGAGAAGCTGTTAGAGTCTTCAAGTGAAGAGTGCTTATGATTATTCCTTTTCTTGACATCCATTTTTGGTTCGACTTGCTTGTTGACGGTAGACTTAATTGGTTTCTTTCGAATCTTCCTAGGTAGGTTACCAACAGACTTAGCTTTAGCTTTTCTTGTTGAATACCTTTTCAGGAGGATTCGGTAGAATACCTTTAAGTTTACCTTCAACAGTAAAGAGCTTGCTCGTTTCATAGACAAACTTGATGATTCTGGGTAGAGGTTTAGTAGGTCTACCGTCGCCAGACTTTGCCTTGGCATAGTTGTTGCCGGTAGACTTCACTTTCTACCGTTACCTTTTCGGAGTTTCTCATTTGAGTCATTCATTTTGGCTTTTCCTTTCTGAACTTTAGGGTAAACGTAAGGAACACTTGAATAACCAAGGCCTTGTTTCCTATATTTCCAAATGTCTGCTTAGAGAAAGATATATCATTAGCGTTCTGAGGATTCACCTTTCTTTGTGAAGAGATTGTCGGAAGAGACACATCTGAATATCCTATGCCAGTTTTATCATTGCTAGATTTTTGGCTTGTAAGGATTTCTTCAAATGCATCCTTGGAGCTATTCCAGAGTCAATTGTCTTTGCAAGGCAATTTCTCTAGGTCAAGTCCTTTGATGTGCTCGGTCAGACAGTCAATTTTGTCATGAAGAAATTTGTTTTCTTCCTTCGTTTGATACTCTTGTTGACAGCTATTGAGAGTTTGAATCTCACCGCCATCAAAGATTTCTCAGTAAGTTTCTCACAGTTCTTGGCTAGTTTAACATAGGCTACTCTAAAGGAATTAAATTCTTCAAGCATATCCTGATTATCCTTGAGAAGTTCTTCCTTACTGAAGCTATCACTGTTGGTTTCATTTTTGTCCAAAGGACTTGGTGAAACTACAACTTCATTTTCAGAGTCATAGGTAGGACATGAATCATGAGCTATTAAGCATATGTTAGCTTGCTCACAATCCTCTTCCTCCTCTTCTGAATCAGTCTCAAACCATGAAGCAACCTGTTTGTCTTCTATGTCTTCAGCCAACATACCTTTTTGTTTTTGAAATTTTCTAAAAGTGGGTTTTCGGTATGCTTCAAATTTTGGCTTAGGACATTTTGAGGCAAAATGATGACTGTTTTCTACAGTTATAACACACAAGCTCTTCCTTAGATGAGCTTTCACCATTTTTCCTTAAAGGTTGTTGGTGAGTGTTCTTCCTTCCATATTTTGCAAATTTTTGAAAACGTTTAACAAACATAGCAAATTGTTCATCAGATAAAAAATCATTTTCACTGGAAGAAGTAGAAGGTTTGTTTTCAACAATGATTTCTTCTTGGACCATGGTCGGCAAAGACACGCTTCAACTGTTTGTCTTGCTCTAGAGCTTGATTAACTTCAAGTTCATAAACCTTTAAACTTGCGTAGAGACTACGAAGAGTCATCTCGTTTAAGTTTTTAGATTCTTTCATAGCCGTGGTCTTCACATGCCATAAGCTACCTAGAGAGCCTAGAAACCTCATGTTCATTTCCTTTTTGTCATACGTTTTACCAAGAGAAAAGCAACTATTTATTACCTCACTGAATCGATCGTATGCTTGTCTCAAGGTTTCCTTAGGATCCTTTTTGAAAGAATCAAACTGTTGGATGTATGTATATTTTATGTTGTCTCTTGTGTCTTGGTCTCCTTCCAAGTATTCTACAAGAGCTTCCCACATCTCTTTCGCAGTTGTACATCGAATCACTTCTTTGGTAGGTGCTTGTGTCTCTAGAGAGCTGGTGATTATATTGATTGCTTTGTCGTCAAGTTCTACCAGCCTTTCTATCGTCCTCTGTCCATTCTCGATTCTTCTTTAGGAACTTGCAGGTTCCCACGATGGAGGCTAGAAGATTGGCCTTCATTGGTACATGTTGACCTGCAGTGACACATTTCCATAACCTATTGTCAATAGAGTTCATGAATCTCATTACTTTATCCTTCCATACATCAAAATGACCTTCGTCCAATATTGGGACGTGGTTAGCATTAGATGTAGGCAGCATATAGTGTGTTTGTGCCATAATGCGTATCTCTCAAGAGTTTAATCTTGGAAAAACTTGTTTTCGAAGAGTAAGGCTCTGATACCAATTGCGGGTCCCAATGAGCACAATAATAAGCTAGAAGGGGGGTTGAATAGCTTATTAACACTTTAAAACTTTTAAGTAAGTTCCTTGAAAGTTACTTGCAATCTATGAAAAGAATCAAGTAGCGGAAGACCTTCAAGAAAATTGTTCAGTGTGCCGATAAGGACTACCGGTAGACCTTTTACAGATTACTTAAGTTCTGCTGAAATGGATAATATAAACAATGAAACTAAGCAGTTCAAGTAATAGACAGACAATAGGAAATAACACAAGTATTTTGGGATGGTTCACACTATAATGAGTGCTACGTCCACCACCAAGGTAGTCAACCTTGGATTTAAATTGTGCACTATGTTTTCCACTTAGATCAATTACAAAGAATATCCCTAATGGATCGTGTACAAAATATTGACTTGTGTTTGGGTCTAGGGAATTAAATATCGTAAATACAAGATATTTAATTCGTAATATAGTTAATGGAAGTTAACAACAAGAAGAATAAAGCAATAAATGTTGATGAGCGACTTCTTGTTGTTGACGAGGACTTCTAGATCTGTTAAGGATCTATTGAATGCTTGGTGAAAGACTTGGAGTTATGAAGTTTGGAGAAATTCTTTAAGTGTTCGATTGATTACATGCAGCTTGTCTCTATGTTCCGTCTTCAATGGCGTATTAATAGCAGTGCATTTCAAAAGAATCCGTTGGAGAGGACAAAGACTTCAACAATCTATTCATAAATGCATTAAATGCATGGGGGTCGATCAAGGATTTTCGTCTTCCGTTATCTAGAGCGAATAATCATTTCGAGATCTTCAAAAAGGTGGGCGATTTGGTGTCGGATCGAGAGATGTAGCGAGAAAGTAGGGGCGATGCACCGCTTTTTTTCATCGCTCAGGACGAAAAGTCTTCCTGCTTTTCGAAAAGTTGCTTTCGGCGGCTTGACATGTCAGGGAATGACTTGGATTAATTCAAATGAAATATAGGAATAAGTTTGAATTAATCCAGTTAGCTTTTTGCTGGAGAGGACACGTAGAAGCGCATCAGTGGACACGAGGTCTACCGATCTTAAGCTTTGAGCAGTCTTCAGGTGAAGGCGAGAAGGAGTCTTCCGGTGAACGAACGAAAAGTCCTACAAAAACTATACAAGGCAAAGTTCTATACAGAGTTGCCACGCTAATCGATACGCATCCCGATTAGCCACTGAAGTATAAAACTAATGTAATGTACTGATCAGATATAAATTTAACATAAGAATCAACAATACTGAAGCCCATGGATAATTACCGACCACCCAAAGCATTACCTACTTACTGGAATCATACCCATTATTGTGAATATCATCGTCACAGTGGTCATCTTACCGACAAGTGCCATACAATCAAAGCTGTAATTCAGGATCTCATCGATAGCAAGGTAATTACAGTGGCAGACACAAAATTTGTTCAAACAGATCAAGCCAAGGAGGTCTAAAAGGGGCAAGTTGATTAACCATGAATAAGTCTTTGTAAGATATCTTTGTTCAATAAAGGAGTTCCTAAATAAATGTTTGGTGAAAGTAGTTCCTTGGGTATGATAGACAGAGACACTGATTATGGGGGGCTCCCTACTGAGTTCAAGCTCCTCAAGCCTTTGCAGAATTGGTATATTGCGACCGGCCCGCTCTTGACTCCCGCAGGCGTGATGGACTGCTTTGGATACACCATCCCCCTTCCTTCCCCTAGCTTTACGGATTGGTCATCTACCAATCTGCTCCCTAAAATTGAGGATCTCAAACCCAAGGTCCTCAATAATGTAATAAGCCTTGTGCAGTTTGCTATTAATGATAATATGAATGTCTTTGCTTATTCCTTAGTTGCACCTACATCAAAAGACACATTAGATAATCATAATAATGAGTCATTAGATGCAATGGACCCAAAAGATAAAAAATATATATATATATATTTGCTTGAGCTTGTAAAGTCAGTTGAGCAACAGGAACAACATCACTCATCAATAGCAGCTGAAGACTTGTCCATCATCAATCTGGGGGCTGAATAACCAAGTCAAAGAAATCAAAATCGGCAACTACCTGCAAGATTCTGGAAGGATAACACTCATAGGATCTCCTCAAAAGTTCGTAAACGTATTTGCCTGGTCCTACGAAGATATGCCGGGGCTAGATCTAGCCATAGTCAAACACCGGATCCCCACATATCCGGATGCTCGGCCAATCAAGCCACAACTCTGCCAAATCAAACCAGAATGGTAACTACAAAAAAAAAATCATAAATCAGCCGCACGTCAACTTCATTCGGGTAGTAAAAAAAAAAAGTTTTTTTTAAAAAAAGAAGAAAAAAAAATACCCGATCAGGCTGTCCAATATAGTGACCGTTCCAAAGCCCAACAGGAAGGTTCGGATCTGCGTAGACCTCCGCGACCTCAGCAAGGCATCGCCCAAAGATGACCTCTTTCTACCCTATGTTGATATTGTGGTAGACGCCGTTGCTGCTAACAAAATCAGATCCTTCGTCGACGGCATGCTGGGCTATAGTCAAGTCAAAGGCAGCATGAGACCAAGAAAAGACTTCATTTACCACTCCTTGGGGGACCTATTGTTACACTGTCATGCCATTTGGACTCAAAAATGCCGAGGCTACTTATCAAAGGGCTGCCACCACTCTCTTCCACGACATGATCCATAAAGAGATCGAGGTCTACGTCGACGACATGATCGTACATTCCAGCGACGCCGACGGTACCCATATCAGAGACCTTCGAAAGTTCTTCGAAAGGCTAAGAAAGCACCAGATGAAACTTAACCCCACCAAATGCACATTTGGGGTCACCAAAGGCAAAGTCCTGAGATTCTTAGTGACCGAGCAAGGCATCGAGATCGAGCCAGCAAAGATCAAAGCTATTATGGAGATGTCGCAGCCAAAAACTCCAACAGAAGTCAAGGGCTTCCTAGGCCAACTGCAGTATATCAGCCGCTTCATCAGACAGCTAACAACCACATGTGGGCCCCTCTTCAAGCTCCTAAAGAAAAATACTGACCAAGTCTGGGACGAGAAATGCCAGCTAGCCTTCGAAAAAATAAAAGCCTACCTCACCAATCCCCCTGTGCTAGCTCCACCCCATACACATAAACCTCTCCTCATATACTTAACCGTCACAGACACGTCAGTAGGAGCCATGCTTGCCCAAGAAAAGAAAAACTCCTACATCGAAAACGCCATATACTTCATAAGTAGGAAGCTACAAGGAAGCGAGCTGAATTATTCGGCATTGGAAAAAAGAACAACCCAAAGGCTCAAAACTTATCTGCAAAGATGATCCATCAAGCTCATATATCCAGGATGGACCCTATAAAATACATCTTCGGCAAGCCATCACTTTCCAGCTGACTGGCTAAGTGGGCCTTTCTTCTCAACAAGTTTGACATAATATATGTCACGCTCAAATCCATCAAAGGCAGCGTAATCGCAGATCACTTAGCCGATCTACCCCTAAAAACTGAGGATGCTACTGAGCCCAGCTTCCCAGACGAAGGTGTCTTGGAAATCACTGACCACGACACCAGCTGGTAGATGTTCTTTGATGGAGCCGCAAACAAAAGAGGTTTTGGCATAGGAATCTTACTCATCGATCCAGCAGATTCTCACACTCCACTGACCATAAGACTGGAGTTTGAATGCTCAAACAACACAACTGAGTACGAAGCTTGTATTGCCGGTCTAGAAGAGGCTCTCCAAAGGAAAGCCAAAAATCTCGAAGTCTATGGTGACTCCGCTCTGATCATAAACCAAGTAGAAGGGAAGTGGAAAACCCAAGATTCCCGGCTGCAACTTTATCATACCAAATTAACAGCACTTGCCGCTCGGTTTGATTCTATCTCATTCCACTACTTGCCGCGAGACATAAATCAATTTGCCGATGCACTGGCCACTCTAGCTTCACTAGTCCAAATTCCCGTAGAAACCCAAGTCCAACCCTTTGTAGTCGGGAAGAAGGTCACGCCGCCAAGATACCTTGCTTCAAAATTAATGCACCAGGCGGCATCACGAGCCCTGGTATGTTGACATCCAAAATCTGCTTCAAAAAGGAATCTACCCCCTGGCCTAGACAAAAGAGGGAGAATCTCCCTGCGAAGATGGGCATCGCAATTTGTATTCAGCGGTGGCAGCTTATATAAAAGACACTACCAAGGCCTCAATCTTTTATGCGTCGATCAGGCCAAAGCAGAGCAAATTATGGACCAACTCCACGGTGGTACCTACGGACCCCACATGAACGGCCATATGCTATCCAATAAAGTTATTCGGCATGGGTACTATTGGAGCTCGCTTGAAACCGATTGCATTCGGTGGGTGCGACATTGCGACAAGTGCCAACGCTTTGCAAATCTACAGCACGTGCCCCCGCACATCCTATACAACTCCACAGCCCCCTGGCCCTTCTCAACATGGGGAATCGACGTCATAGGCCAAATTCACTCGAAGGGATCCAATGGCCATGAATACGTCCTAGTAGCGGTTGACTACTTTACAAAGTGGGTGGAAGCCTCTTCCTACAAAATCCTGAATGCTCGCAAGGTGTCCAAATTCATCCTGACCAACATTATATATCGCTACGGAGTGCCTTTCGAAATAATCTCTGACAACGGCACACATTTTGAAGGGGACGTGAATCGTCTTCTCGACGAGTTCAAAATTCAAAGACACAAATCCTCCCCCTACCGGCCACAAGCAAATGGTGCCGTTGAAGCAGCCAACAAGACACTTGAAAACATTATCAGGAAAATGGTCGACACAGGAAGAGACTGGCCCGAAAAGTTGCCGCTAGCCCTCTGGGGCTATCACACCTCAGTTCGTACACCCACCGGAGCTACCCCCTATTCTCTAACATACGGCATGGAGGCAGTGCTGCCTATTGAAGTTTAAGTACCATCATTAAAGAGTAATGATGGAATCTGACATAGCAGAGGTCGACTGGCTTAGAGGGCGATTTGAAGAATTAGCCCTGATCGATGAACGTCGTTTACTAGCCCTAGAGCACACTCGAGCCTATCAAAGGCGCATAGCCCGGACATTCAACAAAAAAGTCAAAGGCCGCGACATCCAGGTTAGAGATCTGGTGCTTCGAGAAAAACCCCCTAGTTATGTTGACATTAGGGGAAAATGGAAATCTCCGTGGATGGGGCCGTATATTGTCGAAGAGATCCAGTCAGGAGATGTCGTACTCCTTACAAGCCAGGAAAGAAAAGACCTTGTTCAGCCTTCTAATCTTAATGAGCTCAAAAGGTATTATGCTTGAACCACCCTATCTGACAAGTGCTTCCCTCTCTAGCTCGCTAGGCTGAAAACCCGAAAGGGCGGCCTAGGCAAAAATTAGAGCAAAAAAAAAAAAAAAAAAAGGAGAAATAAGGGCTCGCTAGGTTGAAAACCCGAAAGGGCGGCCTAGGAAAAAGTTAGAGCGAAATAAAAAAAAACAAAAAGAAGAAATAAGGGCTCGCTAGGCTGGAAACCCGAAAGGGCGGCCTAGGCAAAAGTTAGAGCATTTAAAAAAATAATAATAGCAAATCAGGAGAAAAAGGGGAGGGAAGGCACTCTTTGAATCCTCGGCATCCTATCTCCAGACTTCAGCATGCAACGGGCTCGACTGACAAAAGAAAGAGAAAAACCACGACAGAAGCTCACATTAAAAACACTAAAATATAATATTACAGGTCCTAAAGTGCAACTTAGAAATTTTTATTAAGACATTTACATTATGCATTATGCCTGCACATATATATACTTTTGCCTATACCCCCACTTGTTCCCCCCAAATCTCCTTTCGTTTGCAGCTTCAACCCCGAAGTGGTCCATCAGTGCCTGCGGCGTCCGCCCAGCCGGGCTCATATACTTCTTCTGCAAGGCACAAAAAAAGCTCAGTCTCATCAGAACGAAAAGCACCAAGAAGTGTCCCCGTCCTATTCATTATCCGCACTGCCGTTGTCCTGAAACAGCATTTCGACTCGGGTTCCGACCATGCACTGCTGCCCTGTCTGATTGTGAAGAAAAATGCAGGGGCTATGAGAATAGCCTTATGCCAAGAATAGCCCTGCAACAATGGTATGGCCGAGAACAGGAGGAAGTGACTGCCTTTTCCTCTCCCCGCATATCATAAAATAAAAAAAAAATAAAAAAAGAGAAAAAGGGAAGCCCGCTCGAGCCCGAAGGTATATTCATTTAAAATCCGTTTTGGAAATACAGCGTGCCATTACCTATTAGATGTCGGTATAGCTTTGCTTTGTGCGTGTGTCTTGAGTCTGCATGTTTTTTTTTATATTTATTTTGCATCATATAAATTTATATCGCATTGTAAATCTTTGTACATGTTTAAAAAAAAAACAAAACAAAACAAAATTTTTTATGTATTGTTTTGCATCTAAATAGGCTTTTTTGCATTCTAGGCATCATAAAAATGCATTTTGCATCTTAAAGATATGTACTACATTTTGCATTATTGCATACATGATAAAATAAAAAATATCCATGCATCATGTTAATAAATATCCTGTAATTTTTTGGCATCACATTTGCATTAAATAAAGTAGTACATGCATCCAGCATTTGTATTTATTATCCAATAAGCTGTATTTGGGGTGCGCTAAAAAGAAAATAAAATGCCACCAATCATGAAAATAAATATTCTCATGGCATTTACTATGTCCCTGCAGCATAAGCATGCATGAAAAATAAATTTTATGGCATAAAATATATCTTCTCTGTCCCGTATTCATCTGAAAAACGTGCCCAAAAATGTGTTCAGAAAAAAAAATGAATTGTATTCCGAAAAATCCGTTTCATGAACACATAGCATGCAAAAATATGTTTTAGCCTCGAACATGCATCACATGGCTCTAATTGTATTTATAGTACAAATCATGCATAGTAGGGTCAAATAGTGACCATTAGTTCAAACACGCATCGTAAGAATAAATTTCACGCATCATTACCTAATTGCATCATTTAGGCATAAATAGGACATGCATAAGCATTATTAATAAAGCCCGGAATGCTTCAAAAGTGCCATACAGTGCCAAAATCTAGCAGATCTGAAGTATATCCAGGCAGAAAAGAAAAAAAAAGAGAGAAAATAAATAGATAATAAGCATGCAAATAAAGAGATATGGCGAGCATGCAGAATAAAGAAGAAAAACAAAAAGAAAAAAAATTGGAAGAGGGAAAATGCATGTACAAAAAAAAAAAAGAAAAGAAACTCTCCCGTCAACAATGGAGGAAAGCTGAAGCAGAAAGGAGAAAGAATGAAGGCTGCTCCTTCATCCCGTAAGTCAAGAATGGAGGAAAAGTGGAGTTTTCACTTTTCCCCCCTCCAAGCAACTCAGGATCAACACTCAAGTCCTCAAAATTCCAAAGTTGCAAAATGGCCCCTAAAACTTAACAGAAAGTTAACAAAAGCAATTTTGTTAACCAAATTCGACGGTCTTTCATCCCAAGAACAAGAAAAGCTCATGTCTCCAACAAATCAGCCGCAAGACAAGAAGAAAAGTCGGAAAATTCGGTGGCAAAGGTAAGCCTTTTTTTTTGTAAAAATAAAGTAAAAAAAAAAAGAAAAAAAAAATCAAAGAAAAATCAGAAATAAAGTCATGAAAAAAAAAGAAAAAAAAGAGAGATCCCCTACAACATGAAAACTCAGAACTGCAGAAATAGCCAAATCTGCTGAACCAGCAGCAGCAGTAAAAAGCATGAAAAGGTAAGACATGTAAGAAAGGTAAGGTTTTCTTATTCTACTTTCGTAAATAAAAGAAAGATCTTTTTGAAAGGGTTTTGTTTCAAAAAAAAAAAAGAAAAAAAAAGAGGCATAAAAACAAAAACAAAAACAAAAAAAAAGGAGGAGGAAGAAAGAAAAGAAAAATCTTTGTCGTGTCCAACAGATTTCGATCAGTTGGGTGCAGTTTTCGAAAAATTTGAAGAAAATTCCTTTTGACGTATTCGACGATAGTTTATCGGTCGAGTATAGTTTTCGAAAATTTGAAAGTTTTCTTATTGTGTTTGGAAACAAGGTATGTGGCCAGCCAGACATGATTTTGAAAATGCTTGTTAACGTATTTCAACGACAGGTATTTTCCGGATGAAATATGGTTTTCGAAATACACAAAAATCTTCATACCATATTTGACGACGGTTTTCGGACCGGAAGAATACGACTTTTCGAAAAATATAAAAATCTTTTTTTCGTTTGTGTTCTCGGATGGGTTTTGAGCCCAAATCAGCTGAACCAGCAGCAGCAGTCAAAAGCATGAAAAGGTAAGACATGTAAGAAAGGTAAGGTTTTCTTATTTTACTTTCGTAAATAAAAGAAGAATCTTTTTCAAAAGGTTTTGTTCAAAAAAAAAAAAAAAAAAAGAGGAATATTCAAAAACAAAAACAAAAAAAAAAGGAAGAGGAAGAAAGAAAAGAAAAATCTTTGTTGTGTCCAACAGATTTCGATCAGTTGGGTGCAGTTTTCGAAAATTTGAAGAAAATTCCTTTTGACGTATTCGACGACAGTTTATCGGTCGAGTACAGTTTTCGAAAATTTGAAAGTTTTCTTATTGTGTTTGGAAACAAGGTATGTGGCCAGCCAGACATGATTTTGAAAATGCCTCTTAACGTATTTCAACAACAGGTATTTTCCGGATGAAATATGGTTTTCGAAACACACAAAAATCTTCATACCGTATTTGACGACGGTTTTCGGACCGGAAGAATACGGCTTTTCGAAAAATATAAAAATCTTTTTTTCGTTTGTGTTCTCGGATGGGTTTTGAGCCCAAATCAGCTGAACCAGCAGCAGCAGTCAAAAGAATGAAAAGGTAAGACAGGTAAGAAAGGTAAGGTTTTCTTATTTTACTTTCGTAAATAAAAGAAGAATCTTTTTCAAAAGGTTTTGTTCAAAAAAAAAAAGAAAAAAAAGAGGAATATTCAAAAACAAAAACAAAAAAAAAGGAGGAGGAAGAAAGAAAAGAAAAATCTTTGTCGTGTCCAACAGATTTCGATCAGTTGGGTGCAGTTTTCGAAAATTTGAAGAAAATTCCTTTTGACGTATTCGACGACAGTTTATCGGTCGAGTACAGTTTTCGAAAATTTGAAAGTTTTCTTATTGTGTTTGGAAACAAGGTATGTGGCCAGCCAGACATGATTTTGAAAATGTCTGTTAACGTATTTCAACGACAGGTATTTTCCGGATGAAATATGGTTTTCGAAATACACAAAAATCTTCATACCGTATTTGACGACGGTTTTCGGACCAGAAGAATACGACTTTTTGAAAAATATAAAAATCTTTTTTTCGTTTGTGTTCTCGGATGGGTTTTGAGCCCAAATCAGCTGAACCAGCAGCAGCAGTCAAAAGCATGAAAAGGTAAGACAGGTGAGAAAGGTAAGGTTTTCTTATTTTACTTTTGTAAATAAAAGAAGAATCTTTTTCAAAAGGTTTTGTTAAAAAAAAAGAAAAAAAAAGAGGAATATTCAAAAACAAAAACAAAAAAAAGGAGGAAGAAAGAAAAGAAAAATCTTTGTCGTGTCCAACACATTTCGATCAGTTGGGTGCAGTTTTCGAAAAATTTGAAGAAAATTACTTTTGACGTATTCGACGACAGTTTATCGGTCGAGTACAGTTTTCGAAAATTTGAAAGTTTTCTTATTGTGTTTGGAAACAAGGTATGTGGCCAGCCAGACATGATTTTGAAAATGCCTCTTAACGTATTTCAACGACATGTATTTTTCGGGTGAAATATGGTTTTCGAAATACACAAAAATCTTCATACTGTATTTGACAACGGTTTCGGACCGGAAGAATACGGCTTTTCGAAAAACATGAAAATCTTTTTCTTCGTTTGTGCTCTCGGATGGGTTTTGACCCAAAGAGCACAACATTCTCATTGGTTTTTCGTCTTGCTTGAGGCCGAACTACGTTTGGTCTGATTCCTTTTATTAAGGGATACGTAGGCAGCCTACATTAGTAGGTCCGACCATCAAAGCACTTAATTTGCATATCTGCTTAAAAACTGCGATAACCTGCTATAACTGACTAAAAATGTCTAGGATATGGAGGTTTGTTTCACATTATAAATTGCTGCATTATAACTGCTACCTGTTGCATCTTTCTCCCTCGTTTTGTAATTGAACGAAATTGGAGAGTCTATTTCTTATCAACGATGTTCGTCTACTCAGTAAGCTGCGGGTTACCCGTAGACTCCATCGTTGAGGGGCTCTGTAGACACCCCAATTTTGTACCCCTGGTATGTGACATGACATAAAATATCAAGACCTGTTAAAACATTAACAAATGTCAAGTTACAGGGTCAAAAGTGCAAAAAAACAAAGCAGGATGCGCCAAAGAATGAACTGCAGGGACCAAAGTGCAAAAAATGAAAGATGTTGAAAATTAGGCGCCACCCACATGAAAATTGGGCATGGCGCCCAATTCGCTTTGTTGCGCCCAATTTTGGGCTTTGCTGCGCCGAGTTTTCTCCTTCATTTGCCGTAATGTGCAATTTCTCCCGCACTGTGTACAAGCCGATCAATGCACAAGGAAGGAATTTTAATTCCCACCGTGTCCTCGGTTCCTCCTATAAATACAGGCCCCCGGCTCTTCATTCAACACACCTTTCATCGATAAAAAATTCTCCGCATTCTCGTTACGCTGGAGAAATAGAGAGCGAAGTGAGATAGTGAGCGATCACCTCAAAAAGCCTCGAAACCCTGCCAAACCTCTTCCAAACACAAAACCAACCGGTAGAAGTGAGCCTTAGCCCCCCAGCTAGGTATCCACCCTATTTCCCCGGTCCAAAAATCATGGAAAGAAATAAGCCCTTATTTGCTCGCCTACCTCAAGCCAACAAACAACCAAATCACAAACGAAATAAGCCCTTATTCGCCCTCAAGCCAACAAACAACCAAATCCCGAGGCCAAAAGTAACTTTCGGAAGCAGCCACTCTGCCCGAATCTTCACAACAATTCACATCACACAACAACGAAAAAAGGACTCCCTCTCCCTGAAGGACAGAGCGAACACACCCTAGGCTGTCATTAAGTTTTATTTTAAAGTTTTCATTTGTAAAAGTATTATTTCCAATCCGGCCCAATGTAGATATATAAGCAGTTGTGCTGCCCGGATTTAGTTAGGAAATAGTACTAAATATAGCCGTTATTATGGCCAAATATTTTCAAGTATATTTGTAATTATTTGTAAAGAAACAGTTGCAAGTCTGTAAATAATGTAGACACAATGGATGTATTTGTAGGCGGTTAATGATTTATTCATCTGTTAAATAAATATAACAATAAGCATACTTTAGCCAAAGAAAGGGCGAGTTGGGTGCCTAGCACCTTCCCACCTTCCCAACTTTATTTCTTCCTTAAAATAAAGTGGCGACTCTAAAACATTTTGGATCCAGTGGGGCAATGCAACATCTTTCTTTGCACTTTTCCGTTTTCCCCTAAAAAAAGGGAAAATGGGAATGGAAAGGTGATGTATTCCTATGTCCTCGTATCCCCTAAAAAAGGGATAACTTGGCGTAGAAAACCCAAAGCACCCACAGTGATCCGAGATAGGCCATAAGGCTATTTTCATAAAATCCATAGTGGGGGTGCTGCAACATTCCTTCCTTGCACTTTCACGTTTTCCCCTAAAAAAGGGAGAATGGGAATAGAAGGGTGATGCATTCCTATATCTTGGTATCCCCTAACAAAGGGATAACTTGACATAGAAAACCCAAAGCTCCCATATTGGATCAAAATCCACTAAAGGCAACCGAGGCGCATTCCAACGCGTTATTCCGACAGCACTCCTCTCGCACTTTTGATTTCGTCCTCCCCTAGAAAAGGGAGGGTGGAACGAGAGCAATGGATGTCACCGCATCCGCACGTACGCGCACCCCTGTCCAAGGGCGTGCGGGGCGTGGGAGCAACTTCCCGGGAACCCACACTCCCCTATACCAATTTCAAAGAAGTGGTGGAGATAGGGGTTCGTATTGATGAAGATATACAGACTGGCCAATTAAAAGTCAATACACCCTCCGGCTCTTTCCGATACTCTAAAGGAAAGACAGCCGCACCAGCACCAGCCGTCAATATGGTAGGAGATGTATCAGCCACTTTTCCTACCCAAAGCTATAACACTGCTCCATGGTCCTATGGACCAGACAGGTCTGTCAACTCAGTCGGAGGGATTAATGGCCCAAACATGAATTTCAGGGGCCAGAACAGGGCCAACCGATACTATGATAAATTGTAAGCTCCTCAGTCTGTAATATTACATGGGCTAATGGCTCAGGGAGTGTTGAAGCCTTTGCAGAACTATAGACCACCGAACCCCCTGCATGACATTTGGAACCATGCTCAGTATTGTGAATACCATCGTTACAGTGGTCACCTCACCGACTGGTGCTACACGCTCAAGAATGCTATCCAGGATTTGATAGATGATAAGGTGATTGAAAAACCTCCTCCCGGACCAAATACAGTCAATAACCCTCTACCTCAAATCAACATGATTGAGGTTGATGAAAAAATCAGTGTGCCCAAGTTCGAAAAAATTAACCACCCATTACCCTACATCCTCATTCCCTTCTCTCCATCTACATCCATAAAAGAGCCTAGCTGCAATATGCTCTCTTGGGACACTATCCTGGGTAGCCAGAATACCTGCAACATCAGAAAAGCCACTTGGGTCGGTGGGGATGTCAGCCACCTTACTAGATCTGGCCGGGCCTACCAACCAAACCTAGAAAGGGGTGACCACTCGAGCAAAGACCAAGAAACAGATACTGGGGCTAAAGCGGTGGAAGATACTCTTTTAGCTCAGATGAAGAAAACTCAGGCCAACATTTCCATCTGGGGCTTACTTTGTGCTTCAAAAACCCACTGTGATACGCTGGCTAAATCTTTAAGTCAGGCAGTTGTCCCTATTGAAACCTCCCTGAATGAGCTTACTCAGATGATCGGAAACATTCATTTTGGAAATGTCATAATGTTTACTGATCTAGATCTGCCCAAGGAAGGAGCCGACCACATTGATGCTCTTCATATCACTGTGGGAATAATGGAAAAACGGGTTCCCCGAGTTCTAATAGACAATGGGTCCTCTCTGAATGTATGTCCCGCCAGCACTTTAGCCAAATTGGGAACGAAAATATCAGAACTCACTCCTTCCTCACAAACAGTAAAGGCATATGACAACACCAGTCGATGTGTCTTAGGGGTGGTCACTCTGATGCTGACTATTGGGCCACTAACCATGCCGGTCGAATTCCAAGTTTTGGACATACCAGCCACTTTTAGCCTATTATTGGGATGCCCTTGGATCCATGGGGTAAAGGGGGTACCCTCTTCATTGCACCAACGTGTCAAATTCATCCACGATGACCACATAATAATTATTCTGGCTGACAAGATCGTGGAAAACAAAGAAAGCGAGGATATCTCGATCCTCGAGATAGAGCATGAAGACACATGTATCTTCCTTAGTGGTTTTGAGGTTATCCCCCAAGCTGTGGTCAACGCCCTTGAATATGGTCGAGAAACTGATATCACTGGAAAGAAAACCACATCCCTAGGAAACATGGTCCCTTTAAACATGTTCCGGAAAATGAATTATATGCCTGGCCTGGGTCTTGGCAGAAACCAGCAAGGACTTATCAATTTAGTCCAGGATGAACTTAAGGAATGTATCCCTCCCTTTGGTCTAGGATACACACCTACTCCAGCTGAGGTAGCCGCCATCATGAAACAAAAACATAAGAAAAGAAAGGCAGAAAAGGAAAAGCGTCCTTACAAACATCCCCCTCTCCAACCATACATAAAAACCTTAAATGGTTACTTCGTAAGGAAAGGGGAAACAGAAGCCTATCTCATGTTTCCTGAGCCCTGGATAGACCAAAATGGGAAAAGATGCCCTGGTTGGGAAATCTTTGAAGATGTCAGTCTTCTCACAGACAAAATGGAACAGGTCACCCTGGAGCCCCGTAGCACTGCATATAAGACTGCCACTTTTGAAAACACTTGGTCTATAGACCAGGATGACTATGCTCTGGTCTTATTTGATAATGACGGCCTGGGAGACAGCTTCTTGGGTATGATAGACGAAGGCACTGAGTATGGAAAGCTCCCGGCTGAGTTTGAGCTTCTCGCTGATAAGCCTCTGCAGAACTGGTATACTACAACCGGCCCGCTCTTGACCCCCTGTAGACATGGTGGACCACTTTGGATATACTATTCCTCTTCCTTCCCCTAGCTTTACGGATTGGTCATCTACTGATCCGCTCCCTAAGAATGAGGATCTCAAACCCCAGGTCCTCAATAATGTAATAAACCCCGTGCAGTTTGCTATTAATGATAATCTAAATGTCTTTGCTTATTCCTTAGTTGCACCTACATTAAAAGACACATTAAATAACAATAATAATGAGTCATTTGATGAAATGGACCCAAAAGATAAAAAATATTTGCTTGAGTTTGTAAAGTCAGTTGAGCAACAGGAACAACATCACACTCATCAGCAGCAGCTGAAGACTTGTCCATCATCAATCTGGGGCTGAACAATCAAGTCAAAGAAATCAAAATCGGCAACTACTTGCAAGGCTCTGAAAGGGTAGCGCTCATTGACCTCCTCAAAGAGTTCGTAGATATCTTCGCATGGTCCTATGAAGATATGCCGGTGCTAGATCCAGCCATAGTCGAACACCGGATCCCCATATATCCGGATGCTCGGCCAATTGCTAAGCTCCGCCGAATCAAACCGTAATGGTCACCGCAAGTCAAAGAAGAGATTATGAAGCAGCTCCATGTCAACTTCATTCGGGTAGTTGAATACCCGATCTGGCTGTCCAACATAGTGACTGTTCCCAAGCCCAACGAGAAGGTCCGGATCTGCGTAGACCTTCGCGACCTCAACAAAGCGTTGCCCAAAGATGACTTCCTGCTACCCAATATTGATATTGTGGTAGGCACCGTTGCTGCTCACAAAATCAGATCCTTCGTCGACGGCATGCTGGGCTACCATCAAATTAAAATGGCAGCAGAAGACCAAGAAAAGGCCTCATTCACCACTCACCTACTGCTACAATGTCATGCCATTTGGACTCAAAAATTTCGAGGATACTTATCAAAGGGCTGCCACCACCCTCTTCCACGACATGATCCATAAAGAAATAGAGTTCTATGTCGACGACTTGATCGTGCATTCCAGCGACGCCAACGGTGCCCATATCAAAGACCTTCGAAAGTTCTTCGAAAGGTTAAGAAAGCACCAGATGAAACTTAACCCCACAAAATGCACATTTGGGGTCACTAAAGGCAAAGTCCTGAGATTCTTAGTGACCGAGCAGGGCATCGAGATCGAGCCAGCAAAGATCAAAGCTATTATAGAGATGCCGCAGCCAAAAACTCCGACAGAAGTCAAAGGCTTCCTAGGCTGACTACAGTATATCAGGCGCTTCATCAAACAACTGACAACCACATGTGGGCCCCTCTTCAAGCTCCTAAAGAAAAATACTGACCAAGTCTGGGACGAGAAATGCCAGCTAGCCTTCGAAAAAATAAAAGCATACCTCACCAATCCCCCTGTGCTAGCTCCACCCCATACACATAAACCTCTCCTCATATACCTAACCGTCACAGACACGTCAGTAGGGGCCATGCTCGCCCAAGAAAAGAAAGATTCCTACATCGAAAATGCCATATGCTTCATAAGTAGGAAGCTGCAAGGAAGCGAACTGAATTATTCGGCATTGGAGAAAAGTTGTGCTGGCCTAGTCTGGACAACTCAAAGGCTCAAAAATTATCTGCAAGGACGATCCATCAAGCTCATATCCAAGATGGACCCTATAAAGTACATCTTCGGCAAGCCATCACTTTCCACCCGACTGGCCAAGTGGTCCTTCCTTCTCAACGAGTTTGACATAACATATGTCACGCTCAAATCTATCAAAGGCAGCGTAATTGCAGATGACTTAGCCGATCTACCTCTAAAAACCGAAGACGTAACTAAGCCCAGCTTCCCAGACGAAGGTGTCCTGGAAATCACTGACCACGACACCAGTTGGCAGATGTTCTTTGATGGAGCCACAAACAAAAGAGGCTTTGGCATAGGGATCTTACTCATCGATCCAACAGATTCTCACACTCCACTGGCCATAAGATTGGAGTTTGAGTGCTCCAACAACACAGCTGAGTACGAAGCTTGCATTGCCGGCCTAGAAGAAGCTCTCCAAAGGAAAGCCAAAAATCTCGAAGTCTAGGGGGTTTTTCGCGAAGTACAAAATCTCCTACTTGGATACTATGGCCTTTGACTTTTTTGTTGAATTCTCGAGCTATTTGTTTTTGGTACGCTTGAGTGTGCTCTAAGGCTAGTAGTCTCCGTTCATCTAATAGAGCTAACTCATCGTAGCGCTGTTTGACCCAGTCAACCTCAGCTATATCTGATTCCATCATGATTCTTAATGATTGGACCTCAATCTCAATAGGCAGTACTGCTTCCATGCCATAGGCTAAAGAATACGACATAGGCCTAGTAGGTGTGTGAACTGATGTGCGATAGCCCCAGAGTGCTAACGATAATTTTTCTGGCCAATCCCTTCTTGTTTGAGCCATTTTTCGGATGATTTTTTCTAATGTTTTGTTGACTGCTTCGACGACACCATTGGTTGTGGTCGGTATGGGGAGGACTTTTGTCTTTGTACTTTGAATTCAGTCGGTTTACTTCTCCCTCAAAGTGTATGCCATTATCGGAGATCATTTCAAAGGGTACTCCATATCGATATATGATGTTGATCTTGATAAATTCAGACACCTTTTTGGCATTCAACACTTTGTAAGAAGCAGCTTCTACCCATTTTGTGAAGTAGTTGATAACTACTAGGACATACTCATGGCCATTTGATCCTTTTGGGTGAACCTGACCTATAACGTCAATTCCCCATGTTGAGAAGGGCCATGGAGCTGTGGAGTTGTACATTATATGCGGGGGAACGTGCTGCAGATTGGCGAAGCGTTGACTTTTGTCACAGTGACACACCCACCGAATAGAATCAGTTTCTAGCGTACTCCAATAGTACCCTTGTCGAATTATTTTCTTTGACAGCATATGCCCATTCATATGTGGCCTACAAGTACCACCGTGCAGTTGGTCCATGACTCGTTCTGCTTTGGCCTGATCGATGCATAGCAAATTTAATCCTTGGTAGTGTCTTTTATATAGACTACCTCCGCTGATTACAAATTGCGATGCCCATCTTCGTAGGGAGACCTTTCCTCTTTTGTGTAAATTGGTTGGATAGACTCCTTTCTGAAGTAGGTTCCAAATGTCTAAGTACCAGGGCTCATTGTCTTTTTCAGGAGTTGCATCAATTGTGAAGCAATTTTCTTCCCAACTATAAATGGCTGAACGCTGATCTTTGTGAGAATTTTGACCAACGAAGCTAATGTTGCTAAAGCATCAGCAAATTGATTTCTATCTCATGGCAAATAGTGAAACGAGATATCATCAAACTCTTTTGATAAAGCTGTCAATCGTGCATGATATAGCTATAGTTGGTGATCTTGGGCTTTCCATTTCCCCTCGATTTGATTTATAATCAAGGCGTAATCACCAAAGACTTCTAATTTTTTGCTCCTCTTTCGAGAGCCTCTTCTAGACCAGCAATGCAAGCTTCATACTCGGCATTATTATTCAAACGTTCAAACTCCAATCTTATGGCTAAAGGAGTATGAGAGTCTACTGGATCAATTAGCAGGATTCCTATGTCGAAACCCCATTTGTTGGCAGCCCAATCAAAGAACATCTGCCATTTGGTGTCAAGATATGTAATTTCTAGGACACCTTCATCTGGGAAACTTGGTTCTGAAGCATCTTCTGACTCTAGAGGTAAATCAGCTAAATGGTCAGCGATCACACTTCCTTTGATAGATTTGTGTGTGACGTATGTGATGTCAAATTCGCTGAGTAGAAATGACCATTTAGCCAATCGGTTGGAGAGTGATGGCTTTCGAAAGATGTATTTCATTGGGTCTATTCTTGAGATCACTTTGATAGACCGAGCTTGCAAGTAGGTCTTGAGCCTCTGTGTTGCCCAGACTAGACCAGTACAACTTTTCTCTAAGGTTGAGTAATTGAGCTCACTACCTTGTAGCTTCTTACTTATGAAATAAATGGCATTTTCAACGTAGTCATCTTCTTTTTCTTGTACGAGCATAACCTCTACTGCAATGTCTGTGACCGTTAGGTATAGGAGGAGAGGTTTATGAACATGAGGAGGAGCTAGCACTAGTGGTCTAACAAGGTAGTCTTGGACGTTTTCAAAGGCAAGGTGGCATTCTTCATCCCAGACCCGGTTAGTGTCCTTTTTTAGGAGCTTGAATAGTGGCTCACACATAGATGTCAACTGCTCGATGAAGTGACGGATGTATTGCAATCGACCGAAAAAACCCTTAACTTATGTTGGAGTCTTTGGCTGTGGCATGTCTATGATAGCTTTCACTTTAGCAAGTTCTCTTTCAATGCCCTGCTCGGTTACCATAAACCCTAGGACTTTGCCTTTGGTGACTCCAAATGTGCATTTGGTCGGGTTGAGCTTCATCTGGTGTTTTCTTAACCTTTCGAAGAATTTTCGAAGGTATTTGGCATGGGCATCATTTTTATCGTCAGAATGCACAATCATATCGTCCATATACACTTCAACATCTTTATGTATCATGTCGTGGAAGAGAGTAGTGGCAGCTCTTTGGTATGTAGCCCCAACATTTTTGAATCCGAATGGCATGACACTGTAGCAATATGTTCCCCAGGGGGTGATGAATAAAGTTTTTTCCTGGTTCTCTACTACCATTTTGATTTGCTTATAACCCAGCATGCCGTCTACAAAGGACCTTATTTCGTGAGAAGCCACAACATCTACCACAATATAAATGTTGGGTAGAGGGAAGTCATCTTTGGGCGATGTCTTGTTGAGGTCGCGGAAGTCTATGTAGATCTGAACGGTTTCGACACACTCACTATGTATGATAGCCAAAGTGGGAACTCAACTACCCGGATAAACTTGACGTGTAGCTGCTTCTGATATCTTCTTTCACTTTTCGTGACCCTTTTCACTTAATTTTGCGGAGTTTCTGCTTAGCTGGCCTAACATCTAAGTATGTATGAATCCGGTGCTCTACAATCGTTGGATCCAACCCAGGCATGTCTTTGTAAGATCATACAAAGACATCTGCAAATTCTTTGAGTAGACTGATCAAAGCTACCCTTTCTGACCCTTGCAGATAACTGACGATCCTGACCTCTCTGATCTTACTGTTCAGCCCCAAATTGATAACAGACAAGTCTTCTTCTGACGGTGTTGATTGGTGCTTTTCTCATTGCTTGACTGACTTTGCGAGCTCGATTAGTTATTCTTTATCTTTTGGGTCCATTTTGTTAAACGACTCATTATTTATATTTGTTAATTCGTCTTTTAACGTAGGTGCAACTAAGGAATACATGAAGACATCGAGACTTTCATTATTAATTTTAGGGTTTACAGGTCAGTTACATATTGAGGTCCTGGGGTTTGAGGTCCTCAATTTTAGGGAGCGGGCCGGTAGGTGACCAGTCTGTGGGGAAAGAGGAAACATGGGGAAGGGTGCATCCGAAATGGTCCACCAAGTCTGTTGTTGTTAAGAGCGGTCTAGCCATTGTGTACCAATTTTGCAAGGGATTATCAGCAACGACCTCAAATTTTACCGGGAGCTCTTCATAGCTAGTTCCTCCATCAATCATACCCAAGAAACTATCCCCCATGTAGTGATCACCAAATAAATCCAGTGCATAGTCATCTTGATCTATGGTCCAGGTATTTTCGACCGTTACAGTTTTATATGCGGTGCTGTAAGGCTCCAGGATAACCTTTTCCATTTCATTGGTGGCGAAACTAACATCTTCGAATATCTCCCAACCAAGGCGTCTTTTCCTATTTTGGCCTATCCTGGGCTCTAGGAACATGAGATAGGCATCTGTTTCTCCTTTCCTGACAAAATACCCATTTATAGTTTTTCTATATGGCTATAGAGGAGGATCCTTGAATGACCATTTTTCACGTTCTGCCTTATTCATTTCACGTTTTTGTCTCATGACCGCAACTAATTTAGCTGGCGGAGGTTTGTATCCTAAACCAAATGGAGGGTTACATTCTTTGAGTTCATCCTGGACTAAATTGATAAGCCCTTGTTGATTTCTGCCAAGACCCAGACCAGGCATATAATTCTTTTTTCGGAGCATGTTTAATGGGACCATATCTCCGAAGAGTGTGGTTTTCTTTCTAGTAATGTCAGTCTCTCGCCCATATTCAATTGCGTTGACTCTTGCCTAAGGGATGACTTCAAAACCACTTAGGAAGATACCTATGTCATCATGCTCTATCTCGAGGATCAGAATATCCCCACTTTCTTTGTTTTCCACGATCTTATCAGCGAGTATTATCACTATGTGGTCATCGTGGATGAACTTGACACGTTGGTGCAGCGAAGAAGCTACCCTTTTTACCTCATGAATCCAAGGACGTCCCAGCAATAAACTGAAAGTGGCAGGAATATCTAGGACATGGAATTCAACTGGCATAGTAAGTGGCCCAATTTTTATCATCAGAGTTACCACTCCTGGTACACATCGACTTGTGTTGTCATATGGCCTTACTGTCTGTGATGAAGGAGTTAATTCTGGGATCTTTGTCCCTAGTTTTGCTAATGTGCTTGTGGGACATACATTCAAAGACGAGCCGTTGTCTATCAGGACCCAAGAAACCCTTTTTTCCATGACCCCTACAGTGATATGAAGAGCATCAATGTGGTTGGTTCTTTCTTTTGGCAGATCCAAATCGGTGAACCTAATCAGATTCCCAAAGTGTATGTTTTCGATCATTTGGGTTAGCTCGCTTGGAGATGTTTCAATAGGGATGACTGCCTGACTCAAGAATTTGGCCAATATATCACGATGACTCTTGGAAGAACATAACAAGCCCTAGATGGATATGTTAGCATGGGTTTTCTTCATCTGAACTAACATGGTAGCTTCCAAACTGTTAGCCCTAGTGTCAACTTCTTTGTCTTTCCCAGTATGGTCACCACTTTCCTGGTTTGGTTGATATGCCTGACCAGATCTAGTAAGATGAATGACATCCCCACCAATCCAACTGGTTTTCTTAATGCTGCTCATAGTTTCACTATTGCCCAGATAGTGTTCCAAGATAGCATGTTGCAGCTAAGCTCTTTTATTTAAAACGGAAAAGATACATCTTCTTTATTCTAGTTGAGTAGAAGTATACATCTTTGATCTTGTCAAACTTTTTTTTTTGATCTGGGACAAGGGGTTGTTCTCTTGTATCTGCTACTGTTGTGATCTTATTGTCAATGAGGTCTTGGATGGTATTTTTGAGCAGATAACACTTATCGGTGGGGTGACAACTACAACAATGATATTCACAATATTGGGCATGATTCCATGTGTTAGGCAATGAGTTTGCAGGTGCATAATTTTTGATTGGTTTAAGCTTACCATGGGCCCATAGCGTTTGAAAGATCATAGACCTCGAAGCAGGCAAATCATCATAATGCCTCTGACCCTATTCCCTCCTTCCTTTTTATAGGGGTGAGATGTTTTGGCTAGGATTTGTTTGAGTAGCATGACTGTACATCTTCTTCTTGGTTTGTGTAGAATTGTGCAAGAAACTCATTGTATATGCTTCTATTTGAGGGGAGCCGTTCCTTTTCGTGCGCACATATCATTCCGGTTAGTGTCTCATGGGTCATTTGTTGGGTATAGGTGTTTGAAGGGTCAAGAGGGAGGTAGTCTTTTTGGTTATGGTAACAGGCTTTTAGGTGAGTGAGTTCAGGGTTGGTGTTTGAGAATGAGATGCTTGGTGGGCTGGGGTTGTGGATATTGGGAATGATATTGCTTTGGAAGGTACTTTCTGTTGGGTTGGATAAGTTGATTCCTGGAAGGAGGAATTATCAGGGGGAGGTAGCCGGCTTTTGATTCGGTGAGAGAACACAGTGAAGATTTCTGCTAAACTTTCCAACTGATCCCCAACTACTTGGCTTGGGACTCTTCCTACATGAGCATCCAATTCACTTTTCAACCAGTTCTGGAATTCAGGGTGTGGGATATATCTAGGAGCTTCTATTTCTGCTCCAAGAGCAGTCTATTTATTACTGTATCTGCAATTGTCAATTTGTTCTTGGCGGCCATTCTACCCAAATCTGTACCCTCTGAACTGATTCTTATACTCTCTAACCTGACCTCTATGCATGTATCCTGTATCAAACGATCGATGCTATCTTTTCCTTTCCAAATTTGGGCCAGGTTTCTGAGGAAAAGGGCTGAAGGTATCAGAAGGGAAGGTTAAAGGATTTTTGGTTCAAGTACAGTGTGCTTTTATTATTAACTTATTTGTTTTCCCTAAAATTGATCGGACAAGCACATGCTTTGTTTTGACAGCCTCTGACTTTCCCTGAACAGTTGATTCTTTCTCCAGAGTATAGAACCTTTGTATTCCACCTGACTTTCGACTTCCCAAGATTGGACAGATCTTAGGCGAAGGGTCTATACTATTTCCGGGATCCACCATTCAAATGGTCTAGGACAAATACCATAAAAATTATTGATCTGCCCCTGTGCATATATCTTTATTCATTTACATATATTTTTGCAACAAGGATTGGTCATTAATTTCGAGGTATAAAAACGATCGGTCCATGACGTGTCCTAAAAATATATATATGCTTTTAATGTTGGCTGATACAGGGCTAGGCTGGCTTCACCTTGTTGGCCCCTCAGTAAGGGGCGCAGGATGTGAACATTTCGGCCTAAGTTCTCCGTAGCCTCTCTTTCGATATCATGGGTACCCGGGCGTGTTTATCGGGTTAAAGGGTAACAGTTGGAATATCTCTACATGAGTGCACGTGTGTGAGTTATCTAAAAAGCAGTAAAATTTTTTTTCTTTTTCAGATATAAAGCAGTAATAAAGCAATAAATTATGGCCTGTCTTTTTGTTCATTTGTTTATTTTCTCGGCTCATTAGTTTGAATCCCCGAAAGGACGATGCAAGCGAGCGTGACGGCCATTCAGATCAATAAATAGAAAGAAAAGTGAGGAAACTATCTATTCCTATTAATTACATTTGGTCATAATCCCCAAAATAAAATGAGAGAATAAAAGAATATTTACATGTCCACAAGGAATAACTAATAGCAGAATAAAACAAATTAAAGCAAAAATTTCTCCTGCTTTCTTTCCTTTTTTTTTTTCTTTTCGGGTTACACTGGTACCCAAAATGAAGCTACTGCAAGATTCCACGGTTATATGCACATATATACACAAATATATATAAATGTAATATTTAAACTGTTACATAAATATAACAGACAAATTTAGCCAAAAATCTAAAAAATATACTTTTTATATATACACATAAAAAGAACAAGCTGAGTCTAGCCCTCTATTTTTATTTTATTATTAAAATAAAAACAACGTCCCCAGCAGAGTCGCCACTGTGAGTGCCCCGTTTTTCGACCTTTCCCCTGCTACTGAGAAGCGGGGTGGTTTCAAAACCTTTTAAGCACGTGTAGACACCCCAATTTCGTACCCCTGATATGTGACTTTGACATGTGATATCAAGAACTGGTCAAAATTAACAACTGTCAAGTTGTAGGAGTTGAAAATGCGAAAGGCAAAGCAGGATGCGCAAAACAGTGAATTGCGAGGGGTGAAAGTGCTGAAAATGAAACTCAAATAGTAACATGGCGCGGCCTAAAAGGTGATTGGGCGCCGCGCCATGCAATGGTGTTGTCGGCGCCAATGGAGCTACAGTAGCACTCAGACTTAACGCATTGTGCAACTCGCGAAGGCTGGTGTACATGCTGCATGACTACTTGACTATATTCAGTGGAATGCCGAAGGAAACGCCGGATCTCCCAATGATGAATGACCCAGATTATGTCCATGGAGCCCCGGCGGTAAAAATGATCAGCCCAATCAAACTCAGAGTAATTGGTCTGAGGAAGATGTCCACGAACGCCATAAAGTGCTGGGTCATATGGCGCTCCATGGGGTACGGGAGCCAGAACCCAAAGAAAGTGCTCTTCCAGCCACATGTGGACCAGAATGGGGCTACCGGTAGGGAATAGTTCTTCACTGCCAGCAAAAGCAGTCAGGCCCACGAAGGTCTCCGCCAGAATCACCGGACAATATTCAACTGGCGATCTCGAACCTGTAATGCAAGGTCTACGACCCGTACATCGACAAATCCGGGTGGACCCACAAATAGATATATCCCTACCAGACAGAGGAAGAGCGCCATCAGCCTACGCCGCAGGTAGTCAACATCATCCTCCCTAAATTCTGTAAAGACCCCAGGGACGACCATTAAATTAAAGGTTTCTCCATTAAAGGAGCCTGGAATAGCCTGGCAGGTAGTGTGAAAAAGCTCTCGGATAGCCATATATGGACGTCTCCTGTAGGCAGGCACTGCGATCTGACGAGAAGGTTCCACCCCCAGCATTGTACAGAATTCTTCAAAAGTGGGGCACATCTCATTCGTGCCGAAATTAAATAAATGATCCCGAGGAGACCAAAACCTGGCAGCTCCCCTCAACATGTCCCAATTTATAACGACATTCCGCTAGGATAGTAGGCACCTAAATCCAAAGAGATGAACAAACCAGTCCCATTCGTCTGATCGCAGGGAGAGAATCCAAAAATCCAAGGCAGTCTCATAAACTTCAACTTCCAAAGCTGTGGGAATACGTGCGGCCATTTATGAAAGAGATGCAAGGGATTTTATAAGGCGAAAGAGAGCAACGGCAGAGCAGAAGAGAACTTGAGAATTGTAAAAGAAAAGGATGAATGAGCTGGTGAGAAAGCAGGCCAGTCTCCGTCCGTTTTTATACTAAAAACTGAAGAAATGGACAGTTCTGTGCACAGTGCATGAATAATGATGAATAGTGGCTACACAGGAGAAGCCCATGGCACCGCCATGAACTCCCCCTAGCGCCGCGCCAAGCCCCCTATATGGCCGTGCCAGGTGACTTTTTACTGTGCGTGGAAAACTGCTGGTATCCTGGTTTATTTGTCCGACCGACCACTGCTCCTCTGTCTAATCGCGAGGAAAGGAAAGAAAGCTTTAAAGGAAGGCTATGAGCATGGGTTTAATAGCCGCAATGCGCCGAGGAAACAGGGGAAGGCGGTTGTCTCTCCTGTGAGACCCCGAATCCTTATGTACTTTCTTATATGAATTTACATTCATAATAACCATGGTTACAAGTTTACATGTGGCCACGACGTTCATAGTAGTTGTCATCGTAAGTTTGATTCCCCGATTCGCGATTTTAGTTATCGTGTTATCTTATTACTTGGTTAGTATTATTTTGATCCTAGGTTTGGCCCTGGATGACTAGGGTGACCTTGAGGATTAACTTGGTATTATTTTGGTTTGGTCGTGTTTAAGTTTGAACACACTTGTGTTTCATTTCCAGTGTGACTTGTGTATTCGCCTCGGACATGATAGGGCTGTAGTAATTTGGCCATAATTTTCTGTAGACAACTCGGAATTGAGATCCGTTTGATGCGTTAGAAACTAGACTTCAAGATCTTTGTAACCATACCTCTTGTGTAATTTTGGGAGTTGTATTTCATTACATGAGCATTTTTAAAGTTGACTGTACCAGTTATTCTCGGTATTTCCAGAAATTTGATTTTTGCCTTGTTTATTGGATTTACTTGGAGACCCTTAATGAATTTCACTAAACCTAAACTTAGACCTTAATTAGACCTTAATTAGAGTGGATTAAGCCTAAGTGAAAATTTTAGCACTAAGTCCTCAATTAGGGACTTAATCTCACTTAAAAATAGACCTATAAGGGCTCGACACTTGTTTTCCACTCACTCTCTCACCTCTTAGTGTACCATGGATGGAGAAATCCACTCATTACACCTCCTAAAATCAGATATTTACAGCCACCATGGATGAGAGCTTGAGTGTGGGAGATTCTTGGTGAGATTAGTGTGTGTTTTGTGATTTCCCGGAGATCCGACCACCCGATTTTGGATTCGAGACCACCCAATCGTATCTATCGATGAGGAGACTACTAATCCTTACTTTGTTTTCCTTTTTCTTAGCCTTTTCTAGGCTTAAGGTACGCTTCTAATTCCCTGAAAATTTGTATGTTCAATATAATGACATACTCCCTTCATAATAGTTGTAGTATACATGCTTAGGAAGACTTCTTGTGAAGTAGAAATCATCACTTCAACAAGTTATAAATCTGGAAAGTTTGGGGCTGCTTTGTTAAGTTATAAATTTGGGTTTGTGTAAAGCATGAATGTGGTTCTAATTGTGCTTAGGAGTAATTCTTGTGAAGGAATTCATTACAATTGTTAACATTAAAGAAATTTTCATGTTAGGGTTAAATTCTGGAAATTTTGGGGCTGCCCTCTAGACATAATAGATTGGGTTTGTGTAGAGCATTAAAAGTGTTCTAAACATGACTTGAAACAACTAATGTTCATGGACTTGTTGGAATTGGAAACTTCAATGAGATGACTAGTTAGGATTTCACCAATTAGGAAGAAACCTCACAGATTCAGTCCTAATATTGGGCTGTTTTCCGGAAACTACTGGTACTAATCTACTACATGGAATTGCCTAAAAATATTTTATGTTGGTCATGTATATGTTAAGTGATGCTCTGTAAATTTTCATAAATTTTGGAGTTCGTGTAGTATTTTTAATGAATCATGAACCATGGCTGCGACAGTGAGTCTGAACAAGGGGAACTGGTTATTAACATTATCTTCATGAGATCATAAATCGATGAATACATATCCAATTGGAGTTTTTTAAAATGGTAAAATATAGATAAAAGAGTCTAGTTTTTGTAAATGTAAGATGTGTGTCATTTGGATCAATGAGAAATTTTTGGTGAAGTTTGTATGATGGACATGCAGTACAGGCCACATCAGTAAATCAGATTTCTGACATGAACTTGGAGGGGCTGTATTTTGATGACTACAAGTCCTAATGGAGCAATTTAAAAGTCTAAAGTATAGCATCAAGAGTCTAGTTTCATACTATGCAATAATCCACTCATTTGTAGTTATGAGAAATTTCTTGGCTGAATTTACAAGTTGACTAAGCAGAATGAGTCACAACAGAGAACCATATTTTTAATATGAACTAGAGGTGACTGTATTTTGATGAATACAGGTCCAAATAGAGTACTTTAAAGTGCTAAATTATAGTTCCAAGAGTCTAGTTTCTGAATATATAAAATTCATGAAATTTGGAATTGTGAGGAAATAATGGTCGAATTTATAAATTGACTGGGCAGAATAATCATAACAGAAAAACAGATTATTAGCTTGATCTTGATATGATCATAGATTGATGAACACAAGTCCAAATGAAGTGATTTAAAAGGCTAAGTTATAGTTTAAAGAGCCTACTTTCTGAATAAGAAATATTCAGTACATTTTGTGTTGAGAGGAATTTTTAATGCAATTAGAAAGATTGCTGCGCCGAATGATTTGTAATATTTTAACTTGTTAAGGATTGATTCTCCATACTTGATGAATTTGACTTATAAATCATATAGTGTTTCTTGCGTTCAAGCATGTTCTACTATTGGGTTGTTAACTTGCTATGAAATTTGGATTCCACTAATAGGTGGGATTATGAACTTGAATTGAACTAAGACTTGATTTGATATTAATCAACTCAGGCTTCCAACTTCTACTTGACTTATTGATACGTGAACTAGGGTTCCTAAATGGAACGAGAACCTAGCTATGCCTTAAACAAGAACATAGAAGGGCTAGAAATGCATATAGCATTTATACCCTATTTGGATGAAACTGAAGTAAGGACTCAATGAAGTCGAGTTAAGGAATAGTTGAACCTTACGAGGATCGTGGTGAGATCCTATGATAATTATATTCCATTTGACTAGATTACTAGCTTTTGGGACTTGAATCAAATAGAGTGAACAACTTGACACTTATGATTTAGCGACTCAAATGAGCTCCTATTGTGGTTTTGTGATTATTGTAACAATGTGCATAATTGTATGAGTTTAGTAGATCATTATATCTACTTGAGAATAAGCAAGTAAACATCTACTTGTACATTGCATATAAGTCCAGCTGGCATTACTTGAGTTTTCATGTTGAAGGTGGGACGATGCAGTGTCTTCACGAACTATGGGATTTGTGGTTGCAATGTATTGCCATACCGGATTCGGTTTTCACACACCCCTCCACTGTTAGCTACAGTGGGGAAGTAGCCCCCTTTATCGTAACCAATTGAGCGCATTGGCTAGTTCTATTTTCCCGAGTAGAGAGCTCGGACCCGAGAAGAGAGCTCGGTACTTTGATACTCGATCACGGGTATCATTGGCACGATATGATTAACAGTTGTGATTGCAGGAGCAATACGACGACAGTGATTTGGTATCTTCTCAATCCCTTTTGTGGCTTCCTATGGGCACTTATGTGATAACAAAGTGTTAGTTGAACATGAGATCATATTGACCATGTTTGTATGTATTAATGTTATTGAGAGACTTGATGCGTATATATATATAAATAGACACACTTATACATAATGATTCTGTGAACAACTTGATTTGTATATATATAGATATATATACTTGCATATGATGTTTTTATAGAAACTACATTCTAATTCATTTGATTTATGTTTGAACAGGGAATTACACCCTGGTTCATTTGGACGGTTTAGTAAGTAAGAAGAAATGACTATCTTGTGGAGTATCTAAACGATACGACGCCTCTTCACGGGTTTTTCTGTCATTTGTAAAATGACACCATGATTATTTTTATGTTACATAATTATATGTTACATATCTCTTGTAGTAGCGTACTGGGTCATTATGACTCATTCCGTACTTTGTTTCTAGTTGCAGTAAATTGGTAGCCGTGTTGAGGTCGAGTAGATCGTCACTGTAGCAGGGCGCAGCTGATCGATAGATCGAGATTAGATCGTGTGGTTCATGCTCTTAGCAGCAGACTTCCCTGAGTAGTAGCTTGTGGAGTCTTATTTCTTTTTAGCATCATCACACATATTATGTACTTTGCTATTCTTGTGAGATCGATTTTGTAAAGTTGTCTAGACTTTACAGACGGGTAGATACTTGGGTATTTGTATTGGTTATTTCTTGGGCCGACGTGTTGTGTCGTGCCTTGTTTGTGGTTTTAGTATTTATTTCAGTTGTCTCCCGGGCACGCAGTAGCTTTGGGGCTTTTCCTTATTCTAAATTGTTATAGTTGTTGGTAAACCCCGGTATGCTTTAGCCGTGGGTAATTGTTATCAGGTTGGTTCTTTGTTGAAACGCCGGCCTAGAGTGCCGATGGTTTGTTCAGCGTCTGCAATGTTGCGGCACGCGAATTTTGTTTTTCCCCCTTTAAGAGATAATGTCTCTCTTGGTTTCTTTGGCTTTTGTTTCGAGCTTCATAGCTTGGGACTTCTTTTACTCATTGCTTCTGCTAATTCGATTTTTGAAATACCGTATTTTAGTGCGGCTTTATGTTCATGTTTAGAGCTTGTTAGCTCGACTGTTGGACTCGCACTACTGTTTAACAAGTGCTTGTCCTCATCTAATGTTTGTTCCAGCGACACGACCTTGGGATTTCGTGTTGGAATCCGGGTCGGGTCGTGACATCTCCGTTCCCGTATCACCAGAAAAGCCCACTCCCATCCGAAGGTGTATTCTTATAAACTCCATTTCCCAGAATACAACGTGCCATTACCTTTTAGATGATTGGTCTAGCTTTATTTTCTGCGTGTATTTGAATTTGCATGTGTAATATTTGGGAGATGCATTCATATACAATTTTTACTTATCCTGTGAGAACCCAAACCCATTACTTGCATTACACGTTTTATACCTTAATAACTTGTGTATATTATGCCTTAACATGATTAGATATCTCTTTTGTCCATGTCCCAGCTCAGATTATTATTATTATTGCTCCTTGTCGCTCGAATACCTTCTATGCTTAGCATACCTTGACGTTATGCCTTGAGCGTTGCCTTAGCTTGATTTGCACTCAACCAAGACTCGTTAGGGTTCTATTGTCTTTCATAGGTGACTTAGAACACTCGCCTTGATACTAGTAAGCTTGATCGGAAGAGTAGAAACCATCTCGCTTTGTTTTGGCCTTAGCGATTTCCCCCGTCTCCCGTATTGCTCGTATTTCGACGTGCGAATTGTTCCTTGAGCTCCCGGACTTGTATTCAAGTCATAACCAATGAATAAACAATCCTTTTTCATGCCCAAGTTACCCTAGTTTTATTAACGTTTGACCCGGGTTTGATTCGTCAACCAATCGTCGCTTGACTCGAGCCTTGTCCTACCTTGTTCCGGGTGATGTTCGGGTGTGTTTCGGACATGTTTTGAGTTATGTTAGACCCTAGAGTGGTTGCCCATGAACTTGGGACCATTTAGGACTTGTTTAGGTCAAGTTTTGGAGCCCCAGAAGCCCAGGCGCCCGCATGGATCGAGTGAGGCGCGCGCCCCAGATGCTGAGAGCAATTGAAATTTTGGGGATAGCCCCCCAATGCGAGTGTGAGGCGCCCGCCTCAGCCCCTTTTCAGCTACGGGAATTTTTCCCTCTACTCTGTTATGTCCGACCTTTGACCCTTTAAACCCCTTCCTAATTGGCCCTAATCCTACCTATTAGACACTAATCAAGTTAGATTAGTCCTAATCTCAAGCCACCTCCATTGACATGTGGAACCCTCCTCCTCTTGACATGTGGAATTCCACCCAAACCATGCAAGGTATAAAAGCTCCAGCTCCTCCTTGTTGCTAATAACCTTAAGCTCATTTATCGATTTTCTCCTCTCTCTTGCCATGGTTGTGTGTGTAGAGAAAAGGGGAGATTAGTGTGTGTCTCTCCCCTAGATTGAGCTCCCGACCTCCGATTGCCAAACCGAGACCACCGGAGTGAAGCTCCCGACGAGGTGATCGTTTCCATCCGATTACCTTGTGCTCCAATCTTCCTTTTCCTTGGTGAAGGTAAGCTATCGATTCCCCCTTAGGATGTATGCTAGAATTGCCATGTCTTCCCCTCTTCTTGTAACTCCCATGCTCCTACCATGCCCATGCCATGATTGTTGATGAATTGGTCTTTGGAGAATTTGAATAATATGTTCATCTTGTTAAATTAGTCCTATGCCTAAAATTAATTATGTTCTATGCTACCTTAGGAGCAACTAATGTTCTTGGATCAATAGATTTTGATAACTCTTGGAAACTATGATTTCTAGGGTTCCATATGCCATGAATTGTCTATCCTATTGAATTGGGTCCTATGCCTAGAATTAAAAGAGTTCTATGTCCCTTAGGAACAACTATTGTTCTTGACCAATAACTTTGATAGCTCTTGGAGATGATGACTTTAGGGTTTCACATTGCTACAAGCGTCCATCCTATTGTTCTTGGATTAATATGTGCTATGCCTTCTTAAGAATAACAAATGTTCTTGGACACGCGATGCCTTCTTGACTTAATTCTTGGAAATTATGAATTCTAGGGTTTCCTATGCCATATATTGATTGTTCATCCTATTGATTTGGGTCCTATGCTTAGAATCGAATGTGATCTATGTCTTCCTAAGAATAACAAATGTTCTTGGACTATTGGCTTTTGATAACTTTGACAAATTGATTCTAAAGTTCCCTTGAATTATGGAATTATTGAACTTATGTTAATACTTGACTATGGTTGTTAAGTGGATTAACGGCCTAGTAATCGATACGAGAACTTAGAAAAGGATTTTGGATGCATCTAGCATCTTAACTCTCTTGGATGAATCGTTAGAGACGACTCAATGAGTCAAACTTAAGTGAGCCATTGAACAATACCGCTCAATGACCAATCCCTACGACGTTCTAAACGCTGCCTCTAAGAATGATGATTCTAGACCTTGAACTTGAATTGATTACCTTGCTTGATTCTTGATGTCATATAATAGAATGTCTATTTGACATATTGAGTTCGCCTCGAACTCATTCGCTTGATTATTGATGAATATTCTTAACTACGGTTGTTTAATAGATTAATGACTTAGCCGATCATATACGAGAACTTAGAAAAGGTTCATGATGCATTTAGCGCCTTATCTATCTTGGATGAATTGTTATAGATGACTCAACGAGTCAATCTTAGCGAGCCATTGAACAATACCGGCTCACCGACCAATCCTCCGACGCTCTAAACGCTGCGTTTCCTAAGAATAATAATTCTAGACTCTTGAACTTGAACCGATTACCTTTCTTGATCTTGAATGTCATATTATAGCATGACTAATTGACATGTGAGTTTACTCTTGTCGAACTCAATCCTACTTGGTTATTGATGAGAATAATTTACTTGTCTTGAACGAGATCGCTCTTGTCGACCTCGTTCTATACTTGAGAATTTTGTTAAGTAAACATTACTTGGCATTTGCATGAGTCCACCGGCATACTGCCTTTGTTCACACACGCCCACCGTGGCCACAGGGGAAGTAGCTCCCTTGCCGTAATCATTTAAGAGCATCATCGACTATCCCTGCATCTCCTGAAGATCGATGTACTTACACACATTCGATACCCGCACATTTCCGCATAACGCCAGATGCTAGAACTACGTAGCGGCCCGGCCTCGATATATCCTGATCCTATGTGATTTAATTACAAGCACCTATGTGAAACAATGTGCATCTTGGATACATGACCTCTATGATATCTTGCCCTGAATATGATATCTTGCTTGAATATGATATCTTGCCTGAATATGATATCTTGCCTTGAATATGATATCTTGCCTTGAATGATGCATATTGCCATGACATGCATGATTGATAGCTTACAAGTCTTTATGACTTACCCTTTCCCCTTTATCGCTTTAGATCCTAGCAAGACAGGTCCTGCCGATGAGACTCGCGGTGTTCGTGCTTGGCCCTTTGGTGCGCCGATGATATTTGAAGAGGTGGTTTAGATGCCCTCTTTCTCTTGTTTTATATTTTGTAAGGACGACGGGTTAAAGCAAGTCAATTAGACTATGCTTGGGTATTTGTATAGAACTTGATTTGTAACTCTTGTTAGCTACTAGTAGTATATCACTTGTAGTACTTGTAACCCTTTTGTGCCGGCATTGTGTAAGCCGAGCTTTGGTTAACTTGTTATTATTCCTCCTCGTATTAGTCTTCCGCTGAGCATGCTATTAGCTCTTATTTAATCCTTGTCCATAAACTGTTAGCTTGGGTTCCGGCTTGTAGTGTCGCCGAAGACTTGGTTATATTGTTTAACTGCTTATCGTTTAAAAGTTTTAAAATATCCGGCTTGGTGCCGAGGCGTGCCACGCCTCTAATGTTGCGCCACGTCGTTTTTATAAATTAAGTCCTTGCTTGTTTATTTGCCTACTTGTTTCCTTCCTATTTGGGCGGTCCGACCCTCGGTTCCATCTTCGGCCGGCCGGGTCGCCACGCTTGGTATCGAGCTCGTTAGCTATAAGCCAGATAGGTTCCATGGCCTAGTTGGGTTAGTTCTTGTGTGAATCATGACGTTGAGTGTTCTCTTTCATGCCTTATTGGCGTATTCTTCGTTAATGAATAGGACTTAGAATCCTAAGTTCATTGTAATCTAGATTCTCGTGAGTACGTGATTCGTGTCAAGGAATTATTACCTTTCACCCGCTTTTACTTTCAAGGCCAGCTTATACCAAGAGTGTGTGTTGCTGCTTTATGGAGCTATTGTTTCTTGTCCGTTGTGAGTAACCATATAAGCTCAGGTTGTCGATTCCGAGCGTGATCATCGTGGTGTCCTTTAGTGCCTTTGAACGTGTTACACCTTCTTGAGCGGCGTGGCTAAGCCTCCCGTAGTACCTAGTGTATTCCTTGATTCCTACATAAGTATATATATCTTCTCGAGTGCCTAATCGTGAGTACTTGACGCATAGTGTCGTGAATTAGAGGACTCTTTCCTGCTTCATGTTATTGAGATTGAAGGGATACCCTAATGCTCAAGGTATCGTTGTGGTTTCAAGTTGAGACTGGGTGAGTACCCGATAGGTGATCGCATGACCGATGATTGGATTAATCGTTAGCTCGTTTACGTCTTGACCCAAAGTGATTTGAGGTTTTCTAGCTAATAACTATTTGCTAGCCAAGGACTATTAAGTTATTGTCTTGTACCGTTATTCGACTAATGCATTAATAGAGTATTAGCATTTTGTAAAAGGATTTATCCATCATTAGTGAATCGTCAAGGGTATGAATGTTCCATACATGGTATACTTGCATGGTAGATTAAAATACTATGTATATGATATTGATTTCCATGCCTAAGTGTAACTATATTATATGTGCATGAGACCTTCATAAAGGATGCTCTTATGTGATTTGTAACTCCTCCCGCATCCTAAACGATCGAAGCTCTTGAAGTCACTCAGAGGGCCCCCGACTTTGATTATCAAGAGGTATTCGCGGAGAACTAGAATGGATATAATATGATATAGGAATTGACTCGAACCCATGACCAACTGAATGAAAGTTGAAAGTGGCATCTTGTTTTACTTGTGCAAATATGTGCAACGTGTATATTGAAATCATGCTACGAATAAATTGAACCTGTGACATGATCGAATGAATTGCATGGTATTGAATGCCTTCTTTGAAAGGCGAATATGTGGTCCATGATGATTGACTACTTGATTTTATTGTTAGGACGTTAGATCCTATAGATTCGTGTTGTGACCGGAATAATTTAGTTAGTCTGGAAAAACTCTTTGTTGGAAAGTTGTTAGTTTGGTGCAACTATTGCACGTGCATTCGAGTCACCTGTTTAGTTGATAAAGAAGAATTTTCACCTCATTATCCACGTTTGTTGGAACTCTGTAAACCTCGATAATGTCCTTGAACCCTGTCGAGAGTCAAGATGACTCGACCTTGGAATTGATTGGAGATGATATTTAAGCATTTCTTTCCCTATCGCCTCCGCAGATTCATGTCTCCATGACCCGTATTTTTGTATACGACTTCTCTACCTTTATTGAAGCTCGTTAGCTCAACCATCCTCGACTCGCACTACTGCTTGTTTGCAAGTGCTTGTCCTCTTCTTGCCTTGTCCTTGTAGCACGACTTTGGGACTACATTGCCTCCCGACCGAGAATTAGAGTTTTGCTGAGCTATTGCCGTGGACCTCGCCTATATCTAGAACACCTACGTAATAACTCCAAATGAGTTGTGAGAATTGAAAGAGTAGTTGCAAGAACTTCAAGATAGAGAGTTCATTTAACCGAGTGTGTCCCAGTGGGGTGCACCTATTGTTTGTGAAAGAAATATAGTAGTTTACTTACTTTGCATAGACTATCGACATTGAACGAGAATACTATCAAGAATAAGTATCCCTGCCACACATTGATGATCTCTTTGATCCACTTCGGGTTCGCTTGTTTATTCCAAGCTTGACTTGAGGAGTGGCTTTTATTAGTTGAGAGTTTGAGAGGAGGATGTTCCTAGACCTTTCGCACGCAAGCTACGCCACTATGAGTTGTTGTGATGCCGTTGGGTTGTCCAACGCACCTCGCAGCTTTTATGGACTTGATGAATAGGTTTTTCATGAATATCTTGATTGCTTTGTGGTTGTGTTTATTATTGATATCCTCGGGTACTCCAAGTCACGAGAGGAGGTTGACTACGGCTCCTATCTTAGCATTGCCTAGTGTTTCGGAGAACCTTGTGATTTTTATCGATGCCTCGTTAGAAGGCTTCTGTTGCGTGCTTGTGCCATGGATTTCAAGGGCGCTTGGGATTCTCATTTGCCATTAGTGAAATTGCTTATTAACATACACGCCTAGTATTGAAATGACGCCATATGAGGCTTTTTATGGGTGTTAGTGTCGCTCACCGATTTTTGATGAAGTTGGTGAAGCTTTGGGGTTCGGAGTGGTACAACAAATACCGAGAGCGTGAAGCTTATTAGAGATAGATTGCTTACGTACCCGTAGTAGACGTAAGAGCCTACGCGACAACCTGAACGCGACTTAGAATTTCGTTGGTGACTCGGTAAGATTTCTTGAAGGTATCGCCCGCGGTACTAAGCGATTGGGAAGAAATGTAAACTTTCACCTAGATTCATTGGACCATTCGAGATCCTAGAAAGGATTGGAGCTTTGGCGTATCGGTTAGCATTACCGCCTTCTATATCGGATGTTCATGACGTCTTTCATGTCTCGATGCTACGCAAGTACTTAAAGGATGAGTCGCGTGTCTTGACTTATGACGAGATTACTTTTGAGCCTGATCTTTCTTATGATGAGAAACCGGTGAGGATTCTTGATACGAAAGAGCAAGTGTTGAGAACAAAGAAGATTTCCTTAGTGAAGGTCTTGTGGAAGAATCATGAGATTAAGGAAGCCACGTGGGAGACCGAGCTTGATATGCGAGAGAAATACCCTTTCCTATTCGACGACTCCGGTAAGAATTTAGGGACTAAATTCCTTTAAGTGGGGGAGGATGTGAGAACCCAAACCCATTACTTGCATTACTTGTTTTATACCTTAATAACTTGTGTATATTATGCCTTAACATGATTAGATATTCTCTTTTGTCCATGTCCAACTCAGATATTATTATTATGCCTTGTCGCCGAATACCTTCTATGCTTAGATACCTTGCCGTTATGCCTTGAGCGTTGCCTTAGCTTGATTTGCACTCAACCAAGACTCGTTAGGGTTCTATTGTCTTTCATAGGTGACTTAGAACACTCGCCTTGATACTAGTAAGCTTGATCGGAAGTGTAGAAACCATCTCGCTTTGTTTTGGCCTTAGCGATTTCCCCCGTCTCCCGTATTGCTCGTATTTCGACGTGCGAATTGTTCCTTGAGTTCCCGGACTTGTATTCAAGTCATAACCATGAATAAACAATCCTTTTCATGCCCAAGTTACCCTAGTTTTATTAATTGATCCGGGTTTGATTCCAACCAATCGCCGCTTGACTCGAGCCTTGTCCTACCTTGTTCCGGGTGATGTTCTGTGTGTTTCGGACATGTTTTGAGTTATGTTAGACCCTAGAGTGGTTGCCCATGAAGCTTGGGACCATTTAGACTTGTTTAGGTCAAGTTTTGGAGCCCGAAGCCCAGCGCCGCATGGATCGATGGTGAGGCGCGCGCCCTTGCCGAGAGCAATTGAAATTTGGGGATAGCCCCAAGACTCGAGGCGGTGCGATAGGTGAGGCGCCCGCCTCACTCAAATTTTTTCAGCCTACGGGAATTTTTCCTCTACTCACATGTCCGACCTTTGACCCTTTAAACCCCTTCCTAATTGGCCCTAATCCTACCTATTAGACACTAATCAAGTTAGATTAGTCCTAATCCTCAAGCCACCTCCATTGGACATGTGGATTCCACCACCCTCCTCCTCTTGACATGTGGAATTCCACCCAAACCATGCAAGGTATAAAAGCTCCACCCCTTTGCTAATCAAACTTAAGCTCATTTTCAGATCTTCTCTCCTCTCTCTTGCCATGGTTGTGTGTGTAGAGAAAAGGGGAGATTAGTGTGTGTCTCTCCCCTAGATTGAGCTCCCGACCTCCGATTGCCAAACCGAGACCACCGGAGTGAAGCTACCGACGAGGAGATCGCTTTCCATCCGATTACCTTGTGCTCCAACCTTCCTTTTCCTTGGTGAAGGTAAGCTATCGATTCCCCTTAGGATGTATGCTAGAATTGCCATGTTTCCCTCTTCTTGTAACTCCCATGCTCCTACCATGCCCATGCCATGATTGTTGATGAATTGGTCTTTGGAGAATTTGAATAATATGTTCATCTTGTTAAATTAGTCCTATGCCTAAAATTAAATATGTTATATGCTACCTTAGGAGCAACTAATGTTCTTGGATCAATAGATTTTGATAACTCTTGGAAACTATGATTTCTAGGGTTCCATATGCCATGAATTGTCTATCCTATTGAATTGGGTCCTATGCCTAGAATTAAAAGAGTTCTATGTCCCCTTAGGAACAACTATTGTTCTTGGACCAATAACTTTTGATAACTCTTGGAGATGATGACTTCTAGGGTTTCACATTGCTACAACCGGCTCCATCCTATTGATTTAGTCCTACGCCTAGAATTGAATATGTTCTATCCCCCAGAGCCTAATGTTCTTAAGACTTTACTCTGGACAACGGGAAATGAATTTCTTGATTGCCCATCTCGTTGATTGAGACTATGCTAGAATTGATTATGTTCTATGCTTACTTGACAACTCTTGATTAATAGATTCTCGAACTCTTGGGATGAATTCTAGGTTTCACTTGACTATGCCAGATTGTCATCATCCTGTTGATTTGGGTCCTATGCTTAGAATCTAATGTGATCTATGTCTTCCTAAGAATAACAAATGTTCTTGGACTATTGGCTTTTGATAACTTTGACAAATTGATTCTAAAGTTCCTTGAACCAATTATGGAATGTTGAACTTATGTTAATACTTGACTATGGTTGTTAAGTGGATTAACGGCCTAGTACTCGATACTTTCACGAGAACTTAGAAAAGGATTTTGGATGCATCTAGCATCTTAACTCTTGGATGAATCGTTAGAGACGACTCAAATGAGTCAAACTTAAGTGAGCCATTGAACAATACCGGCTCAATGACCAATCCCTACAACGTTTCTAAACGCTGCTCCTCTAAGAATGATGATTCTAGACTCTGCTGAATTTGAATTGATTACTCCGCTTGATTCTTGATGTCATATAATAGAATGTCTATTTGATATTGAGTTCGCCCTTTGTCGAACTCATTCCCTGCTTGATTATTGATGAATATTCTAACTACGGTTGTTTAATAGATTAATGACTTAGCCGATCATATACTTAGAACTTAGAAAAGATTCATGATGCATTTAGCGCCTTATCTATCTTGGATGAATTGTTATAGATGACTCAACGGAGTCAATCTTAGCGAGCCATTGAACAATACCGGCTCACCGACCAATCCCTCCGACGCTCTAAACGCCGCTTTCCTAAGAATAATAATTCTAGACTCTTGAACTTGAACCGATTACCTTGTTTTTTGATCTTGAATGTCATATTATAGCATGACTAATTGACATGTGAGTTTACTTGTCGAACTCAATCCTACTTGTTATTGATGAGAATAATTTACTTGTCTTGAACGAGATCAAGCTTCCTTTGTCGACTTTGCTCTATATTTGAGAATTTTGTTAAGTAAACATTACTTGGCA
>CM028384.1:19356576-19425399 GCA_013146195.2 Codonopsis lanceolata | reverse complement strand
GGGGAAGAAAGGAATAGACTTTGATGAAACTTTGCTCTTTGTTGCTAGACTAGAAGCAATCGAATCTTCTAGCCTATGCCTCGTTCATGGACTTCAAAGTGTATCGGATGGATGTTAAGAGTGCCTTTTGAATGGTGATCTTCAAGCTGTATACGTGGAACAACCTCCGAGGATTTGTCATCTCGAGACAACCGGACCACGTCTACGACTCAAGAAAGCTCTCTGACTGAAAGCAAGCTCCTAGAGCTTGGTATGAAACTCTATCCAAGTTCTTAATTGAACAAGGATTCGTGAGAGGAAGAATGGACACTACTTTATTCATCCTCAAGCACAAAGGCCATTCTCTTACGGTACAAATCTATGTGGGCGACATCATCTTTGGATCAACTAACCAAAGCCTATGTAAAAAAGATTCGGCGATGCAAAGCAAGTTCGAGATGAGCATGATGGGTGACTTACCTATTTTCTAGGATTTGCAGATACAACGGACTTGAGACGGAATCTTCATCGACCAAACCAAATATGCAAAGGAACTAATCAAGAAGTTTGGTCTTGATTCACCAAAGGATTTGAAACTCCAATGTCTACCGACTTGCCATCTTGACAAAGATGAAAAGGAAAGCAAAAGAACATGACCAAATCAGAGGAATCATAGGTTCTTCTTTACCTTCGCTAGTAGACGACATTATGTTTCTTTGTTTGTGTTTTGTGCTAGATTTCGGAGAATCAGAAGGAGTCACATTTGCTTGCGCCAAGCGTATCATCGAGATATGTTTCAAAAACAACAAATCTAGGCATACGGTATTCAAATCCAACAACTTCAATCTAGTTGGATACTCGGTCTGATTATGCACCACAAAGTGAGCGGAAGAAGCACCGGTGGACTTGTCAATTTCTTGGAAACAGACTTGTCTCATGGTCTTGCAAGAAACAAGGATCGTGGCAAACTCAACCCGTAAGCGAGAATACATTCTTTGGCATTTGTTGCTCTCAAGCTAGCTATGGATGAAGCAACTGACTAGTGGACTACAACATCAAGGCTGGCCCCCAATCATGTGTGACAACACATCGTATCTCGTCTCCAAAAATCGATGATGCATTCAAAGACAAAGCACATTGATATTCGTTATCACTTTCTCAAAGATCATGTGGAAAGAGGTAACATCGATGGAATATGTTCCAAGCGAGCATCAATTGCGGACATTCTCCTGAAACCATTTGGATGCCACCGGGTTTGCTTATTTAAGGAGAAATCTTGGTATGATTGATCCCTCTTGCTTAAGGTTAATATTTTGTTAATGTTTCTTTCATACCGGTAGACTTGTTTTAAGACTAATCGGAAGGCGTAAGTTATCCTTCTGGGAAGACTTAAAGGTTAGTACTCTTACTTAGTCTATTGTTTGCTAAAGAGGTTTCTAAAGCAATAAAGTGGGTCAAGGATAAAATTTTGGTACTTAAGAAAATATCTTAAGTTCAGCTTTTCAAAGCGATATTTTCTCGCCTTTAAATAGTCCTTGAACCGTCATTTTGCAAACTTTCTGAAACCCTTTGAACAGAAATCTTTTCTCTCTCTCTCTCTCTCTCTCTCTCTACGAGTAACTACTTTACGCAAATTCAAGTTCTTCTTGTTTCTTCTTCTCATCATCAACATGATAGTACGCTTCTCTCTACTCTACTCGTAATTTTCTATGTATTGTTACGCATTTCATTATCAACCTAAAATCGTTTGGAATTCAAGCGGTCATTTTCGAGTTTATACGATTCGCCATTGTTGTTCTTACAAACTTGAATACTAACGATCGTTTTTATGTATATTCATTGTTTATTCTTATGAAAACTTACATTATGCATTTCTCGAGTGTGGTTTCTCTAAACATTCTAGGGTTTCAAGTTTTTGCTTGAAAATTTCAATTATTTTAGAAAACTTTGAAATTCTACTTGTTTAGATGTCTAGATGAAAAGCCTAATTTTTATTTTGTTTTTCTTTCGGGCAAAGAACCTCAAAATCAAAAGCGCGCAGCGAGGAAAGCTTTGAACACAGACGACATTCCTCCCGTTCGAAACATCAACCTTCAGGATACCCCTATCCAGCCTCTCATGACATTATTGTCGCTTTGGACGAAGCTATATATTAGGGCATGTGCATTGACCTTCGATCAATCAACTCTATAAACTGCCGGCGTCAAAGCTGCGAGGATATGGGCGCCTGGGATTACTCGCCTCTTACGCCTCAACGACAAAAACTATAGTATCTTCTGGCGGAAGAATTTTATCAAAGAATGGAGCTCATGAACAAGGCGCTCTTCGTGGGTGGATTCGAGGCCCCATCTCATCACCGCTAAATCAATTTCCACCATCATCGGCGTGCATTACGGTGGAGCTCTTTCGACAACAAGCGTGGGTGAGGCATTACATGCAGGAAGCCATGAGGGAGTAGACACCTCAGGGAGCCACAAGGGAAAATGCTCGAAATTTGTTCCCTCTTGGCGTCTCTTGCACCGCCCATCTTATAGACAAGGGCTCTATTCAAGAGTGGAGCTCATGACATGTTTATAGCCAACAAATCAAGCGACCCATATTTGTCTTGTATTCTACAACTACGTCTCAACTGGGGCTCATCATTTTCGGCGAGCTAAAGTTGGGTGGAGAAAGCTAAGAACAACCCCACTTGCAAGCGCCCCTTCGTCGAGGGCGATCAATGCCCTTTTGAGGGATGATGCAAATGTCAACTCTTCTTTGAAAGAAGATGAGTTGTTTACAGTGGCCAAGGACAAGCAACTCACAGCCTCGTTTTTCAGTAAATACACTGAATACGAGAACAAGCGCCGGATGCAGAAAGGTCTACTGCCGGTCTCTCTTGACAAAGTGGCCAAGCTGCACCTATCTTGGTCACCCGCTTCAACATGGAAGCACATGAAGCGGCGGCGAGGGACCTCAAAGGCCTGCAAAATTTGGCGATCAAGTGGCCGCGAACCTCCATCAAAAGGCAGGCCTAGGCTGATGAGGCGGAGCATTTGCTAAGATCCAAAATGGCGACCAAGGGCAAAGCCAAGAAAACAAGGGAAGTGGCACTCAAGCGAGGAGGCCAAATGGATCGAAAAGGAGATGAAGGAAGGCCAAAATAAGAAGGCACCGAGGCCAATCCAGCCATTCCTCTCCTCCATCTACCCAAGCTAAGCCATCCTCTCAGCCTCCTACCCAATCCAGCCAACCACCTTCACCATCTCCTGCACCCACTCCCAAACCAAAACGAAGGAAACTTCGTAAAACCTTTGAAGACCAGCCACCGCCCCTCCAACCTCTACCGATGAAGCGGTGAGTCTCCTATTCGGCCGAGGAAGAAAAAGGAGAGCTACGGTCCCCAACCCTCTGCCACCAACCAACTACCACTACCGACGCCCAACCCTTACCTCATCAACGCTTCATCTATATCATCTACCGACGCCCAACCAACTACCGACGCCCAACCCTGTCAACCCTTCATCTATACCTATCAACCCTTCATCTATTCCTCCGAGTCATCTACTCGGAGGAACTCACCACCTCGAGGAGTCTATCCCTCGGGAGGAGCCTCAAAATCGGGAGGAGCCACCAAACCCCATCTCCTCCTCCTCCTCACCTTTCAACTACTCACCGACCCATCTACCCCTTCCCCACCTCACCAATCCAATCCAACTTCATCAACCACACCACAGCCATTAGATCCTGTTGCTACCAAGTTCCTCTTCGAACTTTCGTCCGTAGCAGATCTCTTCATCCCTACTCATCAACCTCCTCAACCTTCTCAACCTCCTCGGCCTTCCCTTCAAAACCAAAATCCCTCTTCTACCCTGCCCTTCTTTACGGTTCTCTAGAACCCATTCCCCAATCCTCCCACCTCGGTGAAAATTCGACAACGATATGGGCTAGATTCCCCACCAACCCCTCCTCCACCTTCCCTATAACCATATCCTCTTCCACCAAAACCATACCAACCCAAGACTCATCCTCTTACGCCTCCGAGAACTCCCCCTCTCCAACCCCATCGGGCTGCGGACTGCCTCTGCCGACACCATTCACATTGGCCAAGCATCTACTTCCCATCGCCACCAATGATGAAGTTTTGTCTGGCTGGATGCCATCTACCGGCGGCTAGGCGAGCTCACAAGCATATCTACCGCTACCGCTGAAGTAGCCATTGCGGCCAAGGCCAACGACCGGACTGCCACTAATCTTCGACAATTTCAAGAGGATGTCTGGACTCGTTTTGGACAGATGCGGCACGACTTCACCGATGTCAAGATCAACATCGAAGCTCAGCGAGATGAAGGTTGCCGTATCATAGGCTCCATTTTCTACGAGTTATTCCACGCCATCACTCTCCATCTCGCCACTGGCCGTCCTCCCATTCGGAACTCAACAACCTCGCTCGCAACTCGCTCACGATATAATGAATGCCAACCGTGATCGTGATCGCCATCACGGAGGAGAAGCAAATGAGGTCTATCAACGAATCTTGATGGAAGAGAACAACCGTCTTCGTGAAGAACTTGACTACCGTTCGTTCCACGGACCTCCGACCGATGCATGACGAATACCAACGAAGAATGGAAGAGCTAGAGCGAGAAAGAAGAGAAAAGGAGGCTGCAGACAAAGGCAAAGGGAAAAGACCTTGGTAGTTTATGTATCTTTTCTTCCCTTTCCTTTGTATTTATCTTATTTTTGAAAACTTCGTTGAATGTAAACATCTTGTTTATAAATACGGATGATTACTTGCTTTTTCAAAAATTGTATTGTTTAAATTCTTGTCGCTTTATTGTTTATCTTATTAGAATTTAAACATTCAGGTTTAAATTTATTTAAACCGCCGCTAATCTGTGTCTTTCTTTGACTCTCTTATTCTTGTATGCACTTAGATTAGTCCCTTGCATTTGAGGTGCTATTACGTTTTAATAGAGGCATGTCTTCCGATTACTTAATATATAAAACTTTCTAAGACATGTTATTATCTATCAAATAGTTTGTTTTAAAGCCCTCATTTGTAGTAATGATGACCGATATAAATAGGAGGAGATTGTTGATTCTTATGTTAAATTTATATCGTCGATCACATTACATTAGTTTTATACTTGATGGCTAATCGGGCTGCGTATCGATTAGCGTGGCAATGTATAGAACTTTGCCTTGTATAGTTTTTGTAGGACTTTTCGTGGTTCGTGAAGACTCCTTCTCGGCTTCACTAGGAAGACCTCCTCAAAGCTTAAGATCGGTAGACCTCGTGTCCGGTGATGCGCTTCTACGTGTCCTCTCGGCAAAAAAAGCTAACTGGATTAATTCAAACTTATTCCTATATTTCATTTGAATTAATCCAAGTCATTCCGACATGTCAAGCTGAAAGCAACTTTCAGCAGGAAGACTTTTCGTCTGAAAGCGAAGCTATCCCCCTACTTTGCGCTACATCTCGATCGGATCGACACCAAATCGCCCACCTTTTTGAAGATCTCGAAATGATTATCGCTCTAGATAAGCGGGAAGACGAAAATCATTGACTGACAGCCCCATGCATTTAATGCATTTATGAATAGAGCTGTTGAAGTCTTCTTCCTCTCCAACGGATTCTTTTGAAATGCACCTACTATTAATACTGCCATTGAAGACTGGAACATAGAGACAACTGTACAGAATCAATCGAACACTTAAAGAATTGCTCGAAACTTCATAACTCCAAGTCTTTCATTGCATTCAATAGATCCTTAACAGATCTAGAAGTCCTCGTCAAAACAAGAAGTCGCTCATCAACATTTATTGCTTTATTCTTCTTGTTGTTAACTTCCATTAACTATATACGCATCTAATTAAATATCTTGTATTTACAGATATTTAATTCCCTAGACCCAAACACAAGTCAATATTTTGTACACGATCCATTAGGGATATTCTTTGTAATTGATCTAAGTGGAAAACATAGTGCACAATTTAAATCCAAGGTTGACTGCCTTGGTGGTGGACGTAGCACTCATTATAGTGTGAACCATCCCAAAATACTTGTGTTATTTCCTACTGTCTATCTATTACTTGAACTGCTTAGTTTCATTGTTTATATTATCCATTTCAGCAGAACTTAAGTAATCTGTAAAAGGTCTAACGGTAGTCCTTATCGGCAGACCTGGAACAATTTTCTTGAAGGTCTTCCGCTACTTGATTCTTTTCATAGATTGCAAGTAACTTTCAAGGAACTTACTTAAAAGTTTTTAAAGTGTTAATAAGCTATTCAACCCCCCCCCTTCTAGCTTATTATTGTGCTCATTGGGACCCGCAAGTATCCCATGGGCCCACAGTGTTCGGAGTATTTCAGATCTTGGGGCTGGCAGGTCGTCATAATGCCTTATTTCTTTTCGCCCCTTGGCCTAGGTAAACTATCAGATTGGGATTTGGTCAAGCAACTGGGTGGAGTTTTTTCTCTTGGAAAATATTGCAGTGGGATTGGGTTGCCTGGACCTTGGCCCAAGAGGGATTCTTCTTCTGGTACACAAGTTACTTCTTTTGGAAATCCTGAGGTCATTTGCTGGGGATAAGTATTTGAAGGGTCTAGAGGAAGGTAATTCTTTTGGTTATAGTAGCAAACATTTAGGTAGGGGAGATCGAGGTTGATTTCTGGGGGATATGGAGTAGAATTATGAGCATTTGGAATCATACCTCCTTGGGCCATGGGATCATTATTTGGCTGATGGCTAGCACTTGGTTGCTTTCTAGAGACTTGGAAAAGGATATTCTCTGAGGTATCAGGAAGGTTTATTTCAGGGAGGCGGGAAGTATTAGGAACATGTTTTGAGATTTTGACTTTTTGGGAGAGAGCAGCCATAACCTCTGAGAAGCCTTCTAAAAGATCTCCTAGAACTTGGTTTGTTATTCTTCCTGTATGAGCGTCCACCGCTTCTTTTAGCCAGGCTTCAAACTCAAGAGAAGGTGTATACTTAGGAGTTTCTTTTCCTGATTCCCAGTGGCTTCCATCATTGCTGGCTCCTGTCATAGCTTGTTTACTTTCTGGCTACGGTATTTGGTAAGGATTTGGGATATTGGCAGTATTTGGTGGGTTAGTGTTTGGCTGAGAAAATGGGTTTGGAAGCATATGTGAGGTTGATGTTTTTTTGTGGACTGCAGGGGAAGGGGTTGCCTCACCACTGGATTTCAAGCTTTGTACTAGGTTAGCCATTTGGCTTATTATATGATCATCTTGTGCACTCAAAGTTTGGTCTAGCCATTGCTGCATTTCTGGAGTCGAAGCGTATCCCGGAGCCCCTGTATCTGTACTCATAGCGGACTGTTCACTTTCTGCTGCCATACTGTCTGAATTTGTAACCTCTGAATCATTTACGCCCTTATCTCGATCTGCTTTCGATACCCTCGATCTGATTTACGCACTTGTTTCCGTACTCAACCGGCCAAGATCGCTCGTCTTTCCAAATTCGGGCCGTTTCGAGGAAAATGGGTTTGGAGGTATCAGAAGGCTGGCTGAAGGCTTTCTGGGCTTAGAGTACAGTGTGCCTTTATTAGTATATTTTATTATTTATAATTATCCCTACACATTGACCGGATAAGCACTTGCTTAATTTTGACAGTCTCAGGACTTTCCTGGAATAGTGGATTCTTTCTCCAGAGTATAGGACCAACGTATTCCACCTGCCTTTCGACTCCCCGAGATCGGACTGATCCCAAGCGAAGGGCCTATACTCTTTCCGGGATCCACCATTCGAAATGGTCTAGGTCGAGCATTAGAAAATAATAAGTCAGCCCCAGTGTATACCTTTTTTTTTTTACTTGCGCAATTTTTTTTGACTTGTGCAGATTTTTTTTTTTTTGACTGGGGCTGACCCACAATTTAAAATGCAAAAACCGGTCGGTCTTTGAAGTGTCCTGAAAATCTATATGCAGTCTAACGTTGGCTTATGTAGGGGGTAGGCTGGTCATGGTGTAGGGTAGCAATTCGGAATATATTTATATGCATGTGCGCGTGTGTGCGGTATCTAAAAAAAAAGTTTTTTTTTTTCAGATAAAGAAATAGAAAATAAAACAGATATGGCCTGTCTTAATGTTATTTATGGATTTTCTTGGCTTTTTATTTTCAGCGTGAGCAAGCAAGCATACCATCAAGAAATAGAAAGAAAAGTGGGGAATCTATCTATTTCTATTAATTACAAATGAGTCCTAATCCCCAAAATAAAATGACAGAATGAATATATATATATATATATATATATATATATATATATATATATATATCTTTCTTTTTTGCGGAATGAAAATAAAGCAGAATAAAATAATATAAGGCCGAAAATGAAGAGATTTTAAAAATAAAACCCCGGCCCTTTTGTTGGGCTGCCCGGAAATTATTGCACATAAAATATTGCATATATATAAAAATATATTTTTTTTTAATTTTTTTTTGTTGCAATTTTTTTTTGAAAAAATAAAATACGAATATTTTCAAGTATATCCGTAACAGTGTTTGAAATGAAACTGATGCAAGATGGAGGATCATATCCACAAATATAGACACGGATGTTAAAGGAACGCAATATTCAAGTGTTTAAATTAATATAACAAGCATACATTAGCCAGAAACAAAAGAAAAAAAAAGTTGTGGTTAATGAGTCTAGCCCTCCAATTTTATTTATTAAAATAAAAACGATCTCCCCAGCAGAGTCGCCACTGTGGGTTCCCGGGAATATTGCGCTCGCGCCCCGCGCGCCCTTGGATAGGGGTGCGCGTACGTGTGGATGCGGTGACATCCACTGCTCTCGTTCCACCCTCCCTTGTCTAGGGGAGGACGAAATCAAAAGTGCGAGAGGAGTGCTGTCGGAATAGCGCGTTGGAATGCGCCTCGGTTGCCTTTAGTGGATTTTGATCCAATATGGGAGCTTTGGGTTTTCTATGTCAAGTTATCCCTTTTTTAGGGGATACCAGGATATAGGAATGCATCACCCTTCTATTCACATTCTTCCTTTTTTAGGGGAAAACGTGAAAGTGCAAGGAAGGAATGTTGCAGCGCCCCCACTATGGATTTTATGAAAATAGCTTTATGGCCTATCTCGGATCACTATGGGTGCTTTGGGTTTTCTACGTCAAGTTATCCTTTTTTTAGGGGATACCAGGACATAGGAATACATCACCTTTCCATTCTCATTTTCCCTTTTTTAGGGGAAAACGGAAAAGTGCAAAGAAAGATGTTGCGAGGCCCCACTGGATCCAAAATGTTTTAGAGTTGCCATCTTTATTTTAAGGAAGAAATAAAGCAAAACCAAAAAATAAAACCAGAGATTGTAAAAAAACGGGTTCGGAGGCTAAGTTACGAGTTGGGAAGGTGCTAGGCACCCAACTCGGCCTTTCGGACTCAAAACAGTTTTTGGCTAAAGTATGCTTATTGTTATATTTATTTAACAGATGAATAAAGCATTAACTGCCTACAAATACATCCATTGTGTCTACATTATTTACAGACTTGCAACTGTCTCTTTACAAAGAATTACAAATATACTTGAAAATATTTGGTCATAATAACGGCTATATTTAGTACTATTTCCTAACTAAATCCGGGCAGCACAACTGCTTATATATCTACATTGGGCCGGATTGGAAATAATACTTTTATAAATGAAAACTTTAAAATAAAACTTACTGACAGCCTAGGGTGTGCTCGCTCTGTCCTTCAGGGAGAGGGAGTCTTTTTTCGTTGTTGTGTGTTGTGAAGTGTTGTGAAGATTCGGGCAGAGTGGCTGCTTCCAAAAGTTACTTTTGGCCTCGGGATTTGGGCAGAGTAACTGTTTGTGTTTGGTTGTTTGTTGCCTTGAGGTAGGCGAAAATCGGGCAGAATAAGGGCTTATTTCTAGCTGATTTGGCCTTTTAAATCGGGCAGAGCAACTGCTCTTTCCACGATTTTTCGACCGGGGAAATCGGGTGGATACCTAGCTGGGGGGCTAAGGCTCACTTCTACCGGTTGGTTTTGTGTTTGGAAGAGGTTTGGCAGGGTTTCGAGGCTTTTTGAGGTGATCGCTCACTATCTCACTTCGCTCTCTATTTCTCCAGCGTAACGAGAACGCGGAGAATTTTTTATCGATGAAAGGTGTGTTGAATGAAGAGTCGGGGGCCTGTATTTATAGGAGGAACTGAGGACACGGTGGGAATTAAAATTCCTTCCTTGTGCATTGATCGGCTTGTACACAATGCAGGAGAAATTGCACATTACGACAAATGAAGGAGAAAACTGGGCGCAGCAAAGCCCAAAATTGGGCGCAACAAATCTTTCATTTTTTGCACTTTGGTCCCTGCAGTTCATTCTTTTGCGCATCCTGCTTTGTTCTTTTGCACTTTTGACCCTGTAACTTGACATTTGTTAATGTTTTAACAGGTCTTGATATTTTATGTCATGTCACATACCAGGGGTACGAAATTGGGGTGTCTACAGGGAGGTACCGCATGTGTTCCAGGTATATGGGCTGGAGGTTTTTGATGAACATTCTGCATGACTCCGCCGGATCAGGTTTGTCAAAAGTCTGGGCCAATTTTCTTTTCCACCTGACTGCAAACTCAGAACATGTTTCTTTTTCCCTTTGGGTGCATGACTCAAGGCCTCTTTTATTTTCTGGGCTAGTGTTGTCTTTGTACCTTTCAAGGAATTCCTCGGCTATCCGGTCCTAGGTATTCATGATGCTACTGTCTGACAACATCAGCCATTACTTGGCAGCCCCTACTAGGGTGAGGTGAAAATTGGAAGCCATAGCTTCAAAGCTGGCTCCCCTTGACTGCATACCAGTGGAATAGGATTTCAAATGGGATATAGGGCATCCAGTCCCATCAAACTTTTCTATGTCGGGCATTTTGAATTTTGAGGGCAGTATTGCTGAAGGTTGTAATGCTAGTGCCGGCGTAGAAAATTCCCATTTGTTGAGAAGTTTGAGCATCATAGTTTTCATGTTTTCCATGTCGGCTTCCATTTTCGTGGCTGGGGTAGTTGGTTTTAGGTATATGCTGGCAGGATTAGGGAAGGCTGGGTTAATTTTTGGTTGTGGTGCTGGGTAAGGATTTTGGGTCGGGTATGGATTTTGGGTTGGATTTTGAGTTGGGTATGGATTCTGAGCTGGATATGGGTTTTGAGCAATGTAAGCTGGTGGATTTTGGGTTGGATAGGGATTTTGAGTTGGGTAAGGATTTTGAGCTGGATATGGGTTTTGGGTCGGTGGATTATTGGCAAGATATGGATTCTGGGCTGGATATGGATTTTGGGCAGTATAAGGATTATGGGCTGGATATGGATTTTGGGTTGGTGGATTATTGGCAGGATATGGACTTTAGGTTGGTGGATTATTGGCAGGATATGGATTTTGAGCTGGTGGGTTTTTTTATGGTTTCGGTTTGGCAGCCAGGGTCATTAAAAGGTATTTAGTAACTTGGCCTGACGGGTTATAGCTTTGGGGATCCAAATGTGGGCTATTTTGGAGTGGGTTGATTATGGGAAAAGGGAGGTCACTTGGACTCTGGGGAATATTGGTGTTTGGGAGAAGATATGGAGGGTAGGATGGGTAAGGGTTGACATTTGGGTAGTAGGGAGTTGGTAGAGGGTTAGGATTTGGGGTGACGGTAGTGTTTGGTGGGTTAGTGTTTGGCTGAGGGCTTGGGTTTGGAGTAACATGGGATGTTGATGCCTCTTGTGGGACTGTAGGGGAAGAGATTACCTCACTACTGGATTTCAAGCTTTGCACCAGATTAGCCATATGGCTCATTATACGATCAGCCGTTGCACCCAAATTTTGGTCTAACCACTGCTGCATTGCCGGAGTCGGAGGCGCACCTGGAGCCCTCAGACTGCACTCCATACCGGATCGCCACTTGCCGCCGCCATACCGCTTAGATCTGTACTTCCCGAATCAAGCCGCCTCTTATCGATCTGCTTCGATACCTTCTTATTCGATTTACTTGTTTCCTCAGTATCAACCGGCGATCGTTTCTCGCCTTTCCAAATTCGGGCCAGGTTTCTGAGGAAAATGGGTTTGGAGGTATCAGAAGGCTGGCTGAAGGCTTTCTGGGCTTGGAATACAGCGTGCCTTTATTAGTACATTTTATTATTTATTAGTATCCCTACAAATTGACCGGATAAACACCTGCTTAATTTTGACGGTCTCAGAACTTTTCCTAGAACAGTGGATTCTTTCTCCAGAGTATAGGACCAACGTATTCCACCTGCCTTTCGACTCCTCGAGATCGGACTGATCCCAGGCGAATGGCCTATACTCTTTTCGGGATCCACCATTCGAAATGGTCTAGGTCAAGCTTGTATTTTATTTTTTTTTGACTTGTGCAGATTTTTTTTTAACAGGAGCTGACTCATGATTCAACATGCAAAAACCGGTCGGTCTTTGAAGTGTCCTGAAAATCTATATGCAGTCTAACGTTGGCTTATGCAGGGGGTAGGTTGGCCATGGTGAAGGGTAGCAATTCGGAATATATTTATATGCTTGTGCGCGGGTGTGCGGTATCTAAAAAGCAGTAAAATCTTTTCTTTTTTTTTTTAGATATAGAAATAGAAAATAAAACAGATATAGCCCGTCTTGCTGTTATTTGTGGATTTTCTCGGCTTTTTTAGTTTGAGCGCGAGCATGCAAGCATACCATCAAGAAATAGAAAGAAAAGTGGGGAATCTATCTATTTCTATTAATTACAAATGTGTCCTATATCCCCAAAATAAAATGACAGAATGAATGCATATATATATATATATATATATATATATATATATATATATATATATATATATATGTGTGTATTTTTTTTTTTGTTGCAAAAATTTTTTTTTTTGAAAAAATACGAATATTTTCAAGTATAACAGTGATTGGAATGAAACTGCTGCAAGATGGAGGATCATATCCACAAATATAGACACGGATGTTAAAGGAACACAATATTCAAGTGTTTAAATTAATATAACAAGCATACTTTAGTCAGAAACAAAAGAAAAAAAGTTTTGGTTACTGAGTCTAGCCCTCCATTTTTATTTAAAATAAAAACGATCTCCCCAGCAGCGTCGCCACTGTGGGTTCCCGAGAAAATGCGCCCGCGCGCCCTTGGATAGGGGTGCGCGTACGTGCGAATGCGGGACATCCACTGCTCTCGTTCCACCCTCCCTTTTTTAGGGGAAGACGAAATCAAAAGTGCGAGAGGAGTGCTGTCAGAATAGCGCGTTTGAATGCGCATCGGTTGCCTTTAGTGGATTTTTGATCCAATATGGGAGCTTTGGGTTTTCTATGTCAAGTTATCCATTTTTTAGGGGATACCAGGATATAGGAATGCATCACCCTTCCATTCTCATTCTCCATTTTTTAGGGGAAAGCGGGAAAGTGCAAGGAAGGAATGTTGCGGCGCCCCCACTATGGATTTTTTGAAAATAGCCTTATGGCCTATTTCGGATCACTATGGGTGCTTTGGGTTTTCTACGTCAAGTTATCCCTTTTTTAGGGGATACCAGGACATAGGAATACATCATCTTTCCATTTCCATTCTCCCTTTTTTAGGGGAAAACGGAAAAGTGCAAGGAAAGATGTTGCGAGCCCCCACTGGATCCAAAATGTTTTAGAGTCGCCATCTTTATTTTGAGGAAGAAATAAAGCAAAACCAAAAAAAGAAAACCAGAGATAATAAAAATGGGTCCGGAGGTTAAGTTACGAGTTGGGAAGGTGCTAGGCATCCAACTCGCCCTTTCGGTCTCAAAACGGTTTTCGGCTAAAGTATGCTTTTTGTTATATTTATTTAACAGATAAATAAAGCATTAACTGCCTACAAATACATCCATTTGTCTACATTATTTACAGACTTGCAATTGTCTCTTTACAAATAATTACAGATATACTTGAAAATATTTGGTCATAATAACGGCTCTTTTTAGTGCTATTTTCTAACTAAATCCGGGCAGCACAACTGCTTATATATCTACATTGGGCCGGATTGACAATAACACTTTTACAAATAAAAACTTAAAACTTACCTACTGATGGCCTAGGGTGTGCTCGCTCTGTCCTTCAGGGAGAGGGAGTCTTTTTGTTGTTGTGTGTGTTGTGAAGATTCGGGCAGAGTGACTGCTTCCGAAAGTTACTTTTGGCCTCGGGATTTGGGCGGAGTAACTGTTTGTGTTTGGTTGTTTGTTGGCTTGAGGGAAGCGGAAATCGAGCAGAATAAAGACTTATTTCTAACTGATTTGGCCTTTTAAATCGGGCAGAGCAACTGCTTTTTCCACGATTTTTGGACCAGGGAAATAGGGTGGATACCTAGCTGGGGGGCTAAGGCTCACTTTGACCGGTTGGTTTTGTGTTTGGAGGAGGCTTGGCAGGGTTTCGAGGCTTTGAGGAGATCGCTCACTATCTCACTTCGCTCTCTATTTCTTCAGCGTAACGAGGACGCAAAGAGTTTTGCGGATGAATTGTGTCTTCTGAAGGCTAACCTCGAAGCTCTATTTATAGCCTGAGATGAGGACACCGAAGGAATTATATTTTCTTCTTCGCGCATCAACCGATTGTACAAAACGCCGAAGAGATTGCACTTTACGGCAAAGGAACAGTACTGTTTGAGGAAACTGGGCGCCACCCATAGCATAAATGGGCGCCACTCCCACATTGAGTGTGGGTGGCGCCAGCACTATTCATTAGTTTCATTTTTGATGTTTTGAACCCTGCATTTCACTCTTTTGCGCATCCTACTTTGTCCTTTCGCATTTTCGACCCTGTAACTTGACATTTGTTAATGTTTTAACAGGTCTTGATATTTTATGTCATGTCACATACTAGGGGCACAAAATTGGGGTGTCTACAGGTGGCTCGGAGCTCTTTCCGGACTGCGGAGATGTTGTTTAGGGCTGCTTCTTCAGAATTATTTGAGAAATCCAAATGGGATTCCAGGTTTTTCTTTTCTGCCTCAACTTTGGAGAGTTCGGTCACTTTACTGGTGAGAGTCTCCTCGGTTGCTTTCAGCTGGGTACGAACAGAGTTGACGGTCTCCTCCAGTTGGTTCTTCTTCTTCAACATAGCAGCATTGGAATTGATATTGTCAACAAGTCGCTCGTACATTAACTCCGTTTTGGTGGCAATCTGCAAATAAAGGCGTAGTTGGTATTTGTTGAGTGTTAAAGGGAAAAGGGATCACGAGAAGAGTGTTTACCTCAGTCAAACACATTCCGACTTCCCCGACTAGAACTGAACTCGCTTGATCTGCACTCTTCTTTCGGACTCCGCCTTGTCGCAGTCTTCTCACCAAGCCAAGTCCCACAGTTGCTGGGTATCCACTGCGTTTGAAAATATTGATCTTATCTAGATCGGGTACATCGGCAATCTCGGTGATGAGGGCCCCAGCCTTCTCTCGGTCATTAGGCATGAGGAAATTGTCTTTGTGCCATGATGGTATGGAAGGGGTAGCGTCTTCGAGCACAGCTTTGTCTGCTCAATGCCTACTTCTTTTTTCCCTTGAGGGACTTTGGCTCGGAGCGGCGATGTTGGTTGCAGGATGGATGTTCAAGGGAGTTGGGTCAACCCTTTGAATGGCAGGAATTGGGGCAGTGAGTGTAGCTGGTTGGCTTGGTTCTGGTAGATTGTGTTTGGTACCACGTCCGGTGGCAGTGGTCGGAACGGTTGGAAGGGCTGCAGCAGTTTGGGTAGACAGGTGTTTATTCCTTTTGCTCGCTCCTTTTTTGGCGGCTTGGAGGAACTTGTTTACGTCGGTCAATTGCCTCATGTCTGCAAGAGTTAGAGCAAGAGTATAAGAAAAATAAAAGACAATAAGTTTGCGAGTTCGACATAAAGAGCAGAGTTAAAGAATAGACCAGTAAGTGAAAAGGGGGGTATGCAGTTGGTTCCAGTTCGCGCACATTCAAGGAATTCACTGGGGAATTTGTTTCCATGACATTGGCCCCAGTAGGGATGTGGTAATTCGGGCTCCATGGCAATTCGTGGCTCGACTCCTTCCATGGGCCAATTTAAGATTCCGGCTAGACGAAGAAGGGCTAAGTCAGATGTGAGGGCTCGCCAATCAAGTACGAAGTCTTGTCCAGCTCGGCCATCACGTCCTTCTTTTACCCCGAGCAGCGATCTGAAGGCCCTGGCTATCTTGGGTTCGCCAACGCGGAAAGCAGTCTTGTCATATTCAGGGAGCCCATAGTCGTGGAGGTAGGGAGCAAATGGCCAGCCGACACTTGATTCAATTAATAAGGCTTTCCCATCCCAGCCATCTACTTTATTTGGGCCGTCATTCAGAAGCTTAAAGTAATTTGGGTTTGAGCGTCCTGTGAGACGCTCGGAATTTTTGTCTAAAGAGAATAGGAAGAACTTCCTAAACAAGGTCATTTCGGGTTCGAACCCGAGCAGCCTGCAGGCAACTGTATATGCCATTAGAAACCTTACTGTTGTAAGGGTCAAATCGCATGGAAGGGAATTGGTTTCATTTAGGAATTCTACGACGAATGGGTCAAGGGGGAGGCGAAGCCCTACCAAGAAAAAGTCGAAGTAGAAGACCATTCTATCTCCTTGGTAATTATGCCCTTTCTCATTGATATCTAGGGCGAAGGCTCGTACCCGGTAGTGTTTGGGATCCATGCCTAAGGAATAAAACCAAGTACTGACCTCATCTTCAGAAGTCAATTCGTCCCATTTGATCGAAGGTGGGATGTTGGGAACGGTTTGTATGGAGGAATTTTGATTTTGTCCGAATTGGGAATTACTCGAGCAGGGAAGGTTTTCTGCTTGATCATTTTCGAAAAAGGTTTTGTTGGTTTCTGCTCGTTTCTTGATCTGTTAAGTGTTGGGGTTTTCTCCTTCACGGGATTAAAGTAATTTCCTCTTGCTCGCTTTCCTCGGAGCTGGAACTTGTAGGCGGTGGGTTTTCTTCGGGAGCGCCATGGTCGTAGCTCCGGCCTTCAATTTCTGACTGGGTATCGTTGCTGGACATCCTACAGGAAACAGGAATCGAGGAACACATGTTAAACCTTGCTCAAGTAGTCGGGCAAAAATAAATCAAGTAAAAACCCATGGCAAGAGCCCGTCCTAAGATCGGTGAACAGGGCACCGATAATGTATTCCTCGATTCCCTTATTCGGTCTGGAGTAGTTGGGTGATAGAAGGGAGAGCAAGATGAAATAAAGGAATCGAAACCTAAAAGATTACGTTTTGATAGTTTGCATTTTGAATTCGAGTTTTCAATAGATTATTTCTAGTAGAGACTGTATGTGGAAGAATAATGATGGGGAACCCTAATTTGGGATTAAAAGCAGCAAAGCATGGTGAAGAGATAGAAGAAGAAAGTTAAGGAAATACCTGTTTTTTTGTCGAAGAACGAAGGTTGTAGATCTGGGAAGATTGTTGTGGAGTGAGTGTTAGTGTGAGCAAGATCGGCGCCAAAGCAATCTTCAGATGCAGAAGTGAGTTTTCTCTGTCGGCTTCAATATCTTTTAAGCGGTAAAAGTTGGAATGGGGGGGAGTCTCCCGCTTTTATACACGGCGGAACCGTCACTTGGGGGTCGCCTATCATTAGGGCTCAGGTTCCAAGGCTCAACGTTCGAGGCAGCATTAATGCCTTGTTGGAAAACGGGCATGTCCCTTCAAAGAGGCGGCGGCTGACGGCTTGGTTTTCTAAAAACCTTTTGGGCAACCATCTGCTTAAACCTTTGATCGTGGACAATTTGATTCACACATTAAAAGGATTTAATTATGTTTTGGGACATATTTATGAATTCTAAGTCCTTCTCATCGCTTCGAGCATGAATACTCGGTAGACAAGGAGTAGGGGGCTACTGAGCTGCTCGGCCCAATAGGCCCAAAACATGGGTCATGTATACGGCACGTGATCATCATCCACAGGCAGTGCACGTGCATCTCAAGGCACAAGGGAGGAATTAAATGGTTTTTATTTACCACGAGCAGGGGTCTCAACCTTCAGCGAGCAAGAGATGTAAACGAGCTGGGGGCTTGACCAGCGAGCAGGAACATGTAGTGAGCATGATGTGTTATGCTCGCTCATTTAAGAGTTATTGTTAGTTGAGGACGGTTATGTCCGGATAATTCTCCATGTGACCGTTGTGGTTAATGGGACAGTTAATGGGGGCAGTTAATATGCCCGCCATCAATGCCATGAAAGTTAGTGGGCGGTTATGATCGGGTATTCTCTCCGGTAACAACTATAAAAGCCCCTCAAAATGAAGGAGGGAGGTATGTGACTTTTACTAGCTAGCCTATACTCTGTCAAATTTTACACTCTCTGGCATATTTGTGCTAATTCTTATGCCGAAGAGCTTTCGCAGGGAGTGCCCCTGCCTAGTTCACGATTTTCCTGATTTATTTGCAGGGTTGGGCTTAGAAGATAGAGGATACGTTGAAAGCCATGTATCTATTTTGAAGAGTTCAGTGCGTCTTGGAGGATTTTGGATGCATCAGTATATATTTTAATATCATTTTTTAATATGGGAAACAGATCAGTGAATTTAAATTTTGTTGAGATTCCAGAGTAGAGAATGAGAGAAAGTGAATCTCAGTTGCATTGTTTATAATTGGAATTGTGAGCTTCAATGTAAATTTTATTGTTTATATACAGAAAAAATATTAGAATTGGAATTGAATTGAAATTCTTAATATTTTTATTCTATAAATTGATTTTTTTTCTCCAAATGTTTTAAACCTAAAGACTCTTGGTTTTCATTAATTTTTTTATTTCTATTAATTTGCTTATACGTTTAGATTTTTAATTGAACTCTACATGAGAGCCAAACAAAATAATCTTAATTTTAATATTACAAAATTATGATATTCAATTCTACACATCGAAATCATAATTATTATGTTGCAATCATTTGTGTATTTTATTAGCACTAAAGTTTTAACTATTGTATTGATATGAATATAGACTTTGTGCATCGCACGAGTGCTTTGATTATAATTTTCTATGATTAACTTCAATGTTTACTGTACAAAGTAAACTGTTTTGATTAAGGACATGTCACTTCGATATCAATTTAAATATATGTTAAAAAAGTTATTGTTTTTATTAACATAATTTTCTATAATTTGTTTTATATGCATATTGAACTCGTGATTTTTAATATAATTATTTGGTTATATAGTTATTATTAAAGTTTTATATTGTTTTATTTATATCAATATTGAACCGTACATTTCACGGTTGTGTTGTAGTATATATAAAAACATAAGTGCATAATTTTTAGAAATTTTCCACCAAAACTCACTTTTCAAAAATGGAATCACTTATGTTCTGTTTATATCAAAAAAAAATTAAAATTAAATTTGAAAAATGTCATTTAATGATGTTGACATAAACTATTTCAATTGAGTTTACTTTTTTTATTTGGAGAGTTAAATTTGAAAATGACATATAAATGACATATAACTAATTACATACCAAAGCCATATAACTATTAAATATCACACAAAAATAAAATAGAAATCAAATTTTTAGGCAAGCTATTTATAAGTTAGACAGAGTTCATGTGCATATAACTAATTAAAAACAAAATCAATATATAAAAATAATTCGTAAAAATGGTATTTATTCAAAAATATTGAATAGCTTACTAATATTATAAATAAATAAATAATTAAATAAAAATACTTACGATTGTTTTTAATAGATCTTGAAATACAGTTCTATAATATATAAAACAAAAAACAAATAAAAAATACTCATGAGCCTGACTTGGTTTGTTTTTTTAGTTTGAGTCCGTCTTAGTTTAAATTATCACTAGATTTTGTGTCCGTACTTAGGACACGGTGTCAGTATGGAACTTATTCAATGTATAAAGCGAAGAATACGCAAATGAATTGATATATGCTTGAGATTTTGTAAATATCAGATGAATGCACACTACACATCTGAAAATAAGACAGAACTTAATAAACTAAACAAAAAAATATATTTTATGATAATCCATTACAAATAAGTAAGAATATCGAGAACTTTATGTCATGTTCAAATTAGAGTGACATTTTCTTTTTCTTTTTTTGTTAATTCTTTATGTAATTGAAAATTGAAATGTAATACATAAGTTATGTTGTTGAAAGAGATACATGTTTTTTTTTTGTGGTTTCAATTAAATAGTCATATAAAAATTAAGATGCAATTTTTTTTAATTACATCACATCAATGAACAATACATATTTTAAAATCTCAAACTATCAGTTAAATTTGAACGATACATACTCGTAAATATTTCAATTGAATTACATATTCTGAAATCTCAAATTGTGAGTTAAATTTGAAGGTTAGAATTCAAATAATGTTGTTTCGTAATATAGTCTATTCACTTGAATTATGCAATGATGCGAGATTAATTGTTATAAGGCTGAGAAACCATGATTTAGAAGATTGAGTTCTTTCAAAGGAAAATTCTGGTGGTACTATTTTGATTTCAAGAATGTCACTGATACTATTTGATCCTAGAATTCCTTTCAAATTCCAGATAAATCATTTTTTTTTATTATGCTTTACGCAATGTCTATGAATAAAAACTATGGTAAGTCATTGTCTAATATAATACTCAATTTGAAAACATGTTTTTGGTCATCATCAGTTGTATGTAGTTTTGTCTAGAGTTACTATGTGATATTTATAGTTACAATAGTCGTACAAGTTAAATGAAAATTATTGTATATAAAAAGTACTCAAAAATTTATACTCCATCCGTCTCTAAATTATCGTCCTCCTTTCCTTTTTCGTCAGTCCCAAAATAATTGTCCACTTTGAAACTTACCTTTTTAGAACATCAATTTTACCACTTTACCCTTACTTTTTCATTTTACTTTAATTATGGGTCACTTACACATGGACATTAAACGAAACTACACATTAAACCAATATAAATAATCAAGTCAATTGTTTTTTCTTAAACTGTGCGCCGGATCAACTAGGACGATTATTTAGGGACGGAGGGAGTATTATTTTTTCAAATTTATAGGATTTTCTATATTTAATTTTACTGTTTATTATTTTTTGTTTATTTTGTTCATATTAAAAAAATTAATTACATATTATTCAACTTTAATTTAGTATATAATTTTATACACATGCACAATTCGTGCAACGAACGGGTGCATCACTAGTATGCATAAAGAAGACGGTTAGTTAAAATGTTGTCATGTTTTCGAGAGTTTTTTAATTTTTTACCAAAATTTTTTTACAAAGGTTTGAACTTAAGACCTCAAATATGATGAAATGTTAATTCTACCAATAAGCTACCCTAGAGAAGCTACCCTATTAAAAGCAAAATGGTTTAAATAAACAAATAAAGTTGGACTCTAGATAACAATTTTTCATAGAACTTGACCCTTAATTTTGGGGGGCCCTATTCAGTCGCTCACTTTACACCCCAAGGGTCGGCCCTGTAGCCATACAGTTATGAACGCGTAAAACTAATTCACAAATAGTTCATTACCTATTTATATGTACTCTCTCGATCTATTCATAAATAATCGTCTTCTTTGACTCATCACATTGTTTATGAAAAAATAATTGACTATATTATAAATATTATGGTAATGTGTTGTTTCCTTTAATACGCTTGTGCATATGACTATAATGAAAATATGTAGAAAAAGTAAGGATAAAGTGATAAAAGTATTTTTTAAAAACAAAAGTTTTGAAATGAGATAATTATTTTTGAACGGACGAAAAAAGAAAAAAAAACAATTATTTAAGAATAGTGGGAGTATTTTTTTTATTTCCCAATGTATCCCCAATGTCCAAGACCTAACCCTAATTCCCTAGTTGGTGACGACCACAAGGACCGTAAAGTTTGAGTCAGATAGGATCAGAAGGACGTTAAAGTTCTCTCTACAAAGTTTTAATCCCTTGCATTCTCATATCTAAATCCCAGAACTTGTTAAAGCTAGAATAACTTTTATACCAGTTAATCTACATACTTGGTGATCAGTAGTTGATTATATGATGAATCTTAGTTATGTTGTTGGATTCTATCATAGAATTATCAGTTTATTCGATTCTCAATCATTTACACTAGGTTAGATTCAAATGTTAGAAAGTGAATTAACAATAATTCTCAAACACAATCTGCAGCTGCTTTTTGGTGTGTGTGTGTGTGTGAGTGAGGAAGGTGATTGATTAAACATAGATGCTATGGCAGGGCAAGGACATCTGAATCAGTAGGATCACTTGCATTCTGTCAAATATGTTTATGATTGATATCCACTTTCAATGTTGACACCATAACACTTTCACATAGTACTCTCTCTAATAAATTCCTTTCCTCTCTCATTCCCATATACTTTCACACAGTCTAGTACTCTTCTTCCTCTTCTTCAAATAATTCTAGTCCAATTTTATGTCATTGCCTGTGGCTTTGTGTGTGGGTAGGGGTGGTAATTTGAGGTACGACATGATTGATCGACACGAACACGGTACGAAATAATAGGGTTTGGGCTAAAGCTTATCGGGTTCGGGCAGTTATAGGACCAACACGATAAGACATAAAAAAAAATGTGATTATCGGACTGACTTGATAAACACGATAAGACACGATAATTAAAATATATATGTTTTTAAAATATATATTTTTAAAATTTAGTAGGGGTTGTTCACTTCTTTCGAACTATTTTCATGATTATTTTATAGTTTTATCATTTGAACATTTATGACTTTTAAACTACTTGATTATTTATACTAATAAATTTTCAAACTATGTATTAAAAAATCAAAATTATATATTTTATAATGTTTATTGGACTTAACGTGTTTAACGGGTCTGACTAAATAAATCGTACTTTTTTACTTATCGATTCGTACCGTGTTTTTCGTATTTTTATCATGTCGTGTTCGAGTTTTAATATTAGGCACGATAAGCTTATCGTGTCGTGTTCATGTTCGTTCTTATCGTATCGTGATGTTATCGTGTTAGCTCGATAATGACCCAGTACGACCGATCTGCCACCTCTATCTGTGTGTGTATGTGAATGTTTCTTTCCAATAACTAAATTTTAATTTTCTTGATATTGCATAATCACATTGAACCCACCTATTCGACTAAATGATCATATCATATGGATCTGCTAAATGTACTTTGCTAACTGATTCACAAAAAATGGTAACGTAGGGTACACAAAAGTCTATTGAGTTTTTTTTTTTTCCCTAAAGAAACTATAAAGATAATATACTAATTTAGGATGATATAATGGTGATTAATATTTAGCTCAACTTGAAATTGAATTAAAAAATTAAAATTTGAAAGAAAAAAAAACCCAAAACAAAATAAATGATATACGACCAACCAAGATACATCATGCAATATGTACTATTTCTATCCCAAAATTATTGTCATGTTCAACTTTTTTTGATCAAACGAGATATTTTTAAACCCAAATTTGACGTGGTTTTTTTTTTCAAAATCTTTAAAAACATGATTTGTAGTACTTTAAAAATACTAGTACAAATTATGTGTTTTATGGTTTAAAACTAATTTAAAAAATATACGCCAAATTTACACCTGAAAAACACTAGATTTAACCAAAAAAATTTAAAAATAAACAAGACACTTATGTTGGAATGAAATGAGTATTTAATATTTACTTGAACTTGGAAAAGTTCTCTAGTTGGTGCAAGTGTTGTCCTTCTTCTTTTTTCCCAATGGGTGTGTGTGTAGTAAGATACAGTGTAAAACTTTTTTTCACACAAACAAAATAAAAAGGAACATGATTGGTTAACTTGAAAATTAATTTTTACACAACTATCTACATGAATATGGTACCTCAAACTTGTGGCAAATCCATAAAATTTCTTCTTCAAAACCCATCAAACCAAACAAATCCCCAAACAATAAATCCTCAAACCCAAAATCACAAATTCACAAATAATCACAATTTATACCTAAGTAAATCTGAAAATTAATATATTTTTTAAAGAGTTGGAGGGAACATAGACCGTACCCCTAAACTCTCCTAGTTGGTCGTCTAGGGTTTCCCTTAGCTTCTGCCGGCTGGCGGCTATGGCCTTGCCTCCACCCCTCCACCTCCACCCGATCCCCTCCCCGAACCCTCCAATCCCGTAACCCTCCGTCTCTCTCCGCCCCATCATCTTCAGTTCCTTCATTCGTAATCCCTCCTTCATCGTATAAAGGAGAGCCCGCTCTTAAACTGACTCCAGAAATAATAGACTCTCTTGCCAAACCGTTTAATCTCGCCCTTGTAGGCAAGTTTTCCCATGGTCGCCCTTCCATGGAAGCCACCCGAAAATACTTCAATACCATAGGGCTTAAAGCAGATTTTAGTGTTGGGCACTTGGATCCTAAACACATCCTTATTCAGGTTCGTAATCAGGAAGACTACCAACGTTTGTGGATCAAAGACCAATGGTTCTTAGGGCGTTATCCGATGCGTGTATTTAAATGGACCCCTAGCTTCAGGCCGGATGTGGAAAGCTCCATTGTTCCTGTCTGGTTTGCATTGCCGGGTCTTCCAATCCATCTGTTTAATAAATCCGCTTTGTTTTCTTTGGCTTCGTTGTTTGGTCGACCTCTCATGCTTGATCAGCCAACAATAAACCTTTCTCGTCCTAGCGTAGCTCGCATTTGTGTTGAAGTCGACTTATTAAAACCTTGCCCTAACAGGATTTGGCTGGATTGTGGCTCTCTATTTCCTAGTTTCTGGCAGCCTCTTGAGGCTGAAAATATGCCGATGTATTGTCAGCACTGCCTTCGACAAGGCCATAATGAACTCACATACAAGATTAAGAATCCCAAGCTTGCCGCCACTGATGATAAAGCCCCAAACCCTACTCATGTACGTCAACGATGGACTCCAAAAAAGGTAGCCCAGACGAAAGATAATGGCAAGGATCCTAGCCCGCCGCCTGAACAAGTAATTAATAATGAGGATCTTGGCACCTCTTCCATTCCTCCTCAAAAAGATCACAATGAAGAGGTCACAGCCGCCAATACTTCGCTTCCAGAACAAGAAAACCTCACTGAAGACAAGGATCGATCCTCGAAGCATAATGAAGAAATTCCTCAAAGTGAAGCTCAAATGCCAAATGCTAATTTGCCTGCCAATGAAGCTCCTAGTTCTTCGACCTCTCCGCAATTTTCAGGCCCACGGGATCAAGCAGACCGAGACCAAGCTGCCTCCCTAGCTGAGGGCATTCCTTCTTCGGAAAGACTTGATTGCACATCCCCGAATCGGTTTGCTGTTCTCGAAACTCTAGAAAATGAGGAGGAATCGGAAAGTATTCATTTGCAAGCTCTAAATTTGGAAGATCACAGGCCCCCTCCTCCACCTTCTAAGCCTCCTATTCCTCCTACTTCCAGGAAAACGAGATCAAAGGCTGGTAAGCCCTCGGATGCTGTTTCTCAAAACCGTGATTAATGGATTGCAAAGTCCTCTTTTGGAACGTGCGTGGTATTGGTAATGACCCAACGGTTTGTCGTCTCAAACAGTTAGTTCGTCTTCACAATATTTCAGTAGTTGCTATTTTTGAACCCAAGTTAGAGTCCTCTAAAGTTGCCCTTATCTCCCGTCGATTAAATTTTCGATTTTCCTTTTCAAACTCTACTAGCTCCATATGGATTTTTGTTAAAACCTGTTTCACTTGTAGTCTTGTTCAGGAGGCTTCTCAACATGTTACTTTGCAATTTAAACACTATTCTTGGCCGATTAATGCTCTTTTTTCTTGTATTTATGCGAGGTGCGACTCGCGTGATCGGCAAGAATTATGGGATGATCTCATTAATCTCAGCTCGGCTTACCCTCAAACCCCATGGTTGCTTGGTGGGGATTTCAACATCATTCTTGACCCAAGCGAAAAAAGTGGTGGCAATGGTTGGGATCGCATTGGTGCGATGGATTTTCATGCCTGTTTATCGGCTGCGGGTTTAGTTGATTTGGGGTATACTGGCAGTAGCTTTACTTGGTGGAATAAGAGAGATGGAGCTGCAACTATACATGAGCGAATTGATCGAGTCTTGAGCAACACAAATTGGCTGGACAATTTTCATGCAACTTCAGTTCAGCACCTAAGTAGGACATGCTCAGATCACTCTCCGTTGCTTACTACTATAGCTCGGCAGGATACTAGACATCCTAGTACTTTTCGGTTTTTTAATATATGGACCACTCATGCTACTTTTAAGGACATCGTCACTCAAGTCTGGAACCAGCCTATTTCGGGTAGGCCCATGCACCGATTTTCTGAAAAATTGCGTAAAGTCAAGGCAGCTCTCAAGGTTTGGAATAAAACCGAATTTGGCAACATTTTTGATAATCTTCGGGCAGCGGAAGAGGAGGTTTTGGAGATGGAACTTCTTTATGAACTTAACAATTCCCCTTCTAACCGGGAAAATCTTATGAAAGCTCAGGCTTCTCATCGTCGATTTCTTCTTCAAGAGGAAGGTTTTTGGCGTCGAAAGCCAAGATTAAATGGTCAGCAGGCGGCAGGCAACACGAAATTATTTCATTCATCTGTTAAGCAGGCCCAAAGACGTCTCCACATTCATTCTATAGCTGATCAAGCCGGCAATATTCTTACCTCTGAACAGGATATTAAACAGTCTGCCATCAATTATTTTAGTGCTCAACTTCAAGCTGAAAGCATCTCTCCTTATCATTTGGACATGATTCCTTCAATAATCAAGCCTGCTTGGAATGACTCTCTTACTGATCTTCCCTCTATGACCGAAATTAAGGCTGCAATTGATAACCTTAACGGAGAAAGTGCTGCTGGCCCGGATGGCTTCACAGGAAAATTCTATTCATTCTGCTGGGATATTATTGGTATTGACTTTCATTTAGCTATTCTGGAATTTTTTTCGGGATTCTCTCTTCCTCGTTCATGGTCAAGTACTCTTATCGCCATGATCCCAAAAGTTGATGTCCCAGTCTCTTTCAAGGATATTCGTCCCATAAGTTTGTGTAACTTCGCTCCCAAGGTTATCTCGAAAATTATTTCTTCTAGACTTGCTCCTATTCTGCCCCATATTATTTCTGAAAATCAGAGCGCCTTCACCAAGGGCCGTATTATTCAGGATAATGTTCTTCTAGCTCAAGAGATGATGTGTCACTTAGGGAAAAAAGTTAATGGGTCTAATGTTGTTCTCAAACTGGATATGGCCAAAGCCTTCGATCGGGTTTCGTGGATTTTTCTCATTGGAGTTCTTCGGAAATTTGGATTTAATGAGACTTTTATTGACCTTATTTGGCGTCTCATATCTGAAAATTGGTTTTCTGTTTTAATTAATGGGGGTCCTGCAGGCTTCTTCTCTTCAACTCGGGGTCTTCGACAAGGTGATCCCCTCTCCCCAAGTTTGTTTATTATTGCAATGAAGTTTTTAGTCGAAGTCTTAATCGCCTCCAGTCCCAATCTCCCTCTTTCATTTTCTCGACTGTTAGTGGTTGCCCCATCATCTCCCACCTTGCCTTTGCTGACGACATAATTATTTTTTGCAATGGTAGCAAGGCTTCTCTTTCTCATCACAAACGTCTCATTCAGAACTATGAAGCTGCATCTGGTCAACTCATTAACCGATCTAAAAGCTCATTCTATATTGCTCCATCTACAGAGGCTTCCCGAAGTCATCTTATCAGTTATGTTTTGGATTTTCAAATGGGTTCCCTTCCCATTACTTATCTTGGCTGCCCTCTCTACTTTGGGCGGAAAAAGAAGGCTTACTTTGACCCATTGATTCTCAAGCTTCAATGTCGCATTAATTCTTGGATGGGTCCATTTCTGGACTTGGCTGGGCGTATCATCCTAATCAAGCATGTTCTTCTCTCCATCACTAGCTATCAAATTGCTTCGATTGATCCCCCGATGTCTGTTATTTCCTTGATCGATAAGATGCTTTCTAATTTCTTTTGGGGTCGGCTGGAAGGAAAAAACAAAAGTCATTGGGTATCTTGGTCTTCTTGCTGTCGGCCAGTTTCTGAAGGTGTTCGTTCTGTTTCAAATCTTTGGTCCTCTTTCTTGAAAGCTAGATACTGCTCCCGTGTCCACCCGAGCATTGCTTCTACCAAAGGATCTCATACATGGAGTCGAATGATTAAAGCTCGTGCTCTTGCTGATCCTCGAATTTTCTGGATTATAGGACGGGGAAACTGCTCTCCTTGGTTTGATCATTGGCTTCATAATACCCAGATTGATATCCCGATGGACAGCAGTATTTCCACGGTTCGGGAATTTCTTCCTCGTCTGGTCAGTTCTCCCAGTTCCAGTTCTGCTCAAACTGTGGCGGTCAGTGTTAAGGATCAATTTATCTCTCTTATTGATGAAGAAGATCGAGCGTGTTGGGTTGATTCTTCTCAAGGGAATTTTACTCTTAGTTCAGCCATCTCAATTGTTAAACCGGCCAATTCCAGATTGCTCTCAGCTAGCTTCATTTGGCATAAATCTCTGCCTAAGAAAATGAGTGTTCTGATTTGGCGCATTTTTCTCCGTCGTCTCCCTCTAGATGAAGGTCTTTGGGGCAAAGGTTTTTTGCTTGCTTCCAAATGTTTTTGCTGTGATTCAGGCCACATGGAAACATTTGACCATGTTTTTATCTCTAGCCACATTGCCTCTAATGTTTGGAAACATTTTCATTCCATCTTTGAAGTTCCGCTGCAGCCAGCTTCTATTCAGCAAAGATGTCTTGCTTGGTGGTTGCACAGGAATCCTTTACCTTTTATTGTGACTCCCTCTCTCATTATTTGGCACCTATGGAAGTTTCGAAATGCGGCTTTGTATGAAGGGGTTAGACTCTCAATTCAATCCTTAATTTTTAACATTAAGTCTGACCTCTCAGCTATCCTTCAGGCAGCTAATTTCTCCATTTCTAATCTACACAACATCTCTCACATTTCATTTGGGCAAAGGAGGAAGATTACAGTTCAAGCAGTAGTTTGGGTTCGGCCTCCCACTGGCTGTTATAAATTTAATTCAGACGGAGCAAGTCGGGGCAACCCTGGTTTAAGTGGAGGGGGAGGAATTCTTAGAGACTCTCAAGGTAATTGTTGCTATGCTTTTTCTGAATTTTATGGCATTTGCTCGAACATGCTGGCTGAGTTGCGGGCTCTTCACTCGGGGCTTCTTTGGCTTCAAGAGCAAGGTTTTCAACATGTCCAAATTGATATTGATTCCAAGGTTATTTTTGATTGTATCACTAAGAATCATAAATTTCCTTGGCAATATGCTTACTTCTTCCGGGATATTCATAGGCCGCAAAATTACGGGCATCATGCTTTCGCACATTGTTTTCGTGAAGCGAATAAAGTTGCGAATAGTCTTGCAAATCGGCTTGTGATAATCATCCGACTCTTTTTTTCTCGAATGTGGATCTGCCTCGTGCTATCAAAGGGCTCGTTCTGTTGGATGCTAGTAGTACCCCTTATGTTAGAATTTCTTAATCTTTTGCTCTTGTATTTCCTTTTCGAGGTTAGGCTCCTTTGTCCTCCCAATTATAAGGGCAAGGCTGGTTGTCCCCCTCAAGTTTGTACCTTTATTTTCTATTAATAAATTCTCGCAGGGTGCCGCCCCTATTTCCTTAAAAAAAACAAAAACAAAAACAAAAAAAAAACAAAAAAAAAAGGCTACAATTATATATATATATATATATATATATATATATATATATGATGTCTTTGGTGTGACTCGAACAAATGTTGCATTTATTGAGGTTTTGAACACCCGAACTCTTGGTTAAGAGTTGTGAAGTACCAAGGTACCTCTGGTAAGGTTTGAACACTCGACATCTCCATTAAGATAAGTGAGTAGCTAAATGAGGTCTTTGGGTAAGGTTTGAACAATAACGGTGAAGAGGCTTGAACACCCGACCTCTCTATTGAGAGTTGTAAAGTCTTAGGTGTCTCTAGTGAGACCTGAACACCCGACCTCTTCGTTAGGAAAAGTGAGCAGTAATAGTTGAGATAGAACTCGTTGGTCTGAAAATTACTCCCTCCGTCCCTAAATTATCGTCTTCCTTTCCTTTTTTGTCCGTCTCAAAATAATTGTCTAGTTTGAAACTTATCTTTTTAAAACATCATTTTTACCACTTTGCTCTTACTTTTTCATCATACTTTAATTATGAGCCACATACACATAGATTTTAAAGAAAACTACACATTAAACCAATATAAATAATCAAGTCAATTATTTTTTTCTTAATCCTTGCGTCGGGTCAACTAGAACGATAACTTAGGGACGGAGAGGGTAATATTTATCAAACTAAAAAAACCCTAATTTTAGATATAACATCATGAACTCAAGATTCATCTCAAATTAAAAAAAGTCATAATTTCGACTCCAAAGGTTATTTACGTGTTTTCCTACACAAATTCATCCCTTAAATAAACTATTTTAACCTCAAATTAAAAGTCTTTGATCACGCCACAAAGATGGGGTGACTAAGCTGGAAGTCCATGTAATGGACCGGAGCTGACGTGTCCTATGGTTGATGATCACGTCGGGGTATGTGGGTACCGGGGGTACCAAGTTTGATAGGATATCTGGGCTTTGTCTTTGCTCTTTGGTTGTTGGTCACCTGAAAGGAGAACTACCGTTAGGTGTTGGGGTTTCCCGGCTCTGACCCTCCGGTGTGAGAGTCGATGTCGAATCGTGTTAAGTATGTGCCGGACCTAGGCGTTCCCTTAAGCTTCCAGTGGGTGATTTGGTGGTAGTCTTTTTGGTGTATATTGTGTGTAAATATACTTTGTAAGCCTTAGAATACAAAGTGAATCTTACCTTTCTTCAAGGGAAAGGTTTCCTTTTATAGTAGCTTAGATTTGGGATCATGAGTGGCCTGGGGGTCCCTGATGGTGGGACTTGTTCCCTGGTCGGCTTGCTGGCAGTTCCTGAGTGGTCAACAGGTTGTGTGTGATGTGCCAATTGTAGGCGGTTGATGAGCCGATAAGACATGGTGGTTTGCATGGCTGGTCTAGCTCTTGTGAGGAAGACATCTGGATGCTATGTATAGGCTAGGGGTCGGGTCTATCCTACCATAGAAGAGTTGTCGGCCGAGCATAAGCGGTCCTCGCCCTTGTGGTGGTGTGTTGTTCATAAGTTCGGAGTGGTGCAGGACATATCAAGGCGGGTTGGCTTATGGTCGCCGATGGCGGTTGGCTAGTTGAGGGTCCTCGGTTTCTGGTGGGACCTGCCCAAGTCCGACTGGAGTCCACGTGGTCGTCCCACGTAGGGGGACCCAGGTCGGGACTGAGTCCACGTAGGGGGACCCAGATCGGGTCCCTTCAATAGCCCCGGGTTTCGAAGTGCGAGGATTTATCCTTAGCTTGGAAAGTATAATCGAGTATTCTGCTCGGTTTGAATGTCATTGATCTTTGCTACGGTTTCTCGATTCTTCGTTCATCCCTATCTGTGGTCGTTCCTCGATTTTGATGATTTGTTGCTCGTTCCGCTGAACCCGATTTCTTTGATGTCGAGGACGTGTCTCGGAGTTATTAGTGGAATTTTATGGGAATTTGGTCCACCGTTTGCATTAAATGTACATTTTACGAGGAGTCGTTTGTAATCATTTTGCTTTACTCTTCCCAATGGTGACGCCGCCATTTTTGCAAAACGTCGTCAGTTTGAGGCCACGATCTTGGATCTGTGTGTTTTTGATTGTGTCGACCCGGACGTTTCTCGGGTCGTATATAAACTCGTGTTTCAGCTTCCCATTTACGTTTTCTTCATTTCTGATTTTTCCCTCCTAGAACTGCATTCTCTTGCAAAGGTGAAAACTCTATTCTTGCTGTCATTCCTCCTCTTCCGCAATTTCCAGCCGTCAATACTCTTTCTTTCCTAGCTTTCCAGGTTCACGTTCCTCTCTTCTTCTTTTTTTTCCGGAAAGCAGGGCGGCACCTGCGAGATTTTATTAAAAACAAGAAAACAAACAAACAGGAGAGGGACAACCAGCCTTACCCAAAAACGGGGGGACAAAGGAGCCTGACCTCTAAAAAGAAATACAACAAGACAAAACTAATGACACTTACAAAAATTATAAAGACCTAAGCGATCATGGAGCAAAACACGCCGAGCATCACAGGGAAGATCAACCATAGAGTTATAAATCTGAAAACCTTGGCATGAGCATGACAAGCTTATCGACTACACAATTTTGTTCTCTATACACATGCTGGATAGGGGCAGAACCAAGGAAAGTTTCACAATCACGGAGCTCATACTCATACATCCACGAAACCTGATGATGATGGGATAAAACCTCAACCGCAACCCGCGAATCAGATTCAACTATCACATTATCAATGTAAAGATTATGGCAAAGACGAAGCCCATCGCGCAAAGCATTAATTTCAGCTCCCGTATTAGTCCCACTACCATAGAAAGCCGAAAAAGCCCAAACTATATTCCCTGAAGAATCTCGTAAAATGCCTCCACCAGAGTGATTGCCGCAGACAGCAGAACCATCCGTATTAAGCTTGAAATGCCCGAAAGGAGGAGGGAGCTAACAAACCCACCGACCTATTTCCCGAATAGGAGTGAAGATAGGAAGGCCAAGACGTTCCAAACCCAGCCTAGCCAAAGTAGGGAGCTGAGATTTAGACCGATAAACCAACAACATGTTCCTCTCTTCTTTCATTTGATATAAATCTCGTGATTTTTTAGCCCAGTTTGAGTGATTTATGGGTTTGTAGCTTTTTCCGGTGACTTCTGTTTTTTCCGGTACACGGAGCTAATTTTTCGACGATTCTCCTTTTTCAGATCCTCATTAGGGCTTCATCGATCTTCCCTCGTTCGAGCTCAACTCATACTCGCAGGTACTCGTTCCCCTCTTACTCGCTAAGTTCTGTTTTTACTTGCTAAGTCTAGGTTTAGGCTATATGTTACCTAGCTCTTCCGTCCCTACCTTCACCCTAAGCGAAACCTCGTCATCTTCCTCGCCCAGTTCTTCATCTGTTTTTAAACGAAGAATGAGGACGAAGCACGTTAGCCCAGACCCAGCGTATGCCCGATCGCCGACGACGAAAAGGTTGTACTCGCAAACCAATGGTGCTTGGTCGCTCGTGAGACCGAGCCAAGCGATGACGTTACTGGTCGGTGGTGGTTACAACATGGAGGGTCTGCCCACTCTCTCTGACGAGAAGTATATCGCCGAGGATATCCCAGCTGGGGCGCCTATGCTTGTATGCAGAGATACGACAATGGCCCTTAGGTATCTTTTCAATCAGTACTATCGAGAGATAGTCGCCCAGGAGGTGGTTGAGGCGAACAAGGCCCTGGCCGCAGAGAAATGAAGAGAAACTTCCTCGGCTACTGCCCAAGTTGAAGAAGGCTCAATAGAGGCCGACAACGCTCCCCCCGCTCATAGAATAGTGAGGGAGTAGAGAAATAACGTGTGGCCGAACGATGTAGAGGGCCGGGATGAAAAGTATAATCATAGTCGGAAGAGATTCAGGGGATCTGCCCCCCACAATTCGATCAGTATGGACGAGCTGAGGGATATGAGGGATAGAGTAGGTTTTTATATTTCCTTTTTTTGAGGCGGGTCTTCGACTGCCCCTCGACCCTTTTATCTGCGAGCTACTCGAAGAGGCAGGTGCCCACCCCCTCAACCTCTCCCTCAACTTGGTTAGGTATCTGGTCTCATTTGCTGCCTGTCTTCGGATTCTCGGGTTCGAGCCCACCTTGCCCCTATTCAAAACTTATTTTGCGGTGACCAAGTCCCTTAACCGTCTCCAATGTAAGCACCACAATCGAGGGATCAACTTATTCGCCAAACCTCCTAGGAAAACGGGTCACTGGGACGAGAAGGTTTTACTGGTTGAGAGTAGATACGGGTGGAACTTCCCGATACCTCGGTTTTCTGCTACTCAGGTTAAGTCACTTTCTCCGGTCGGGACTTTAGATGAGTATGAAGAGTCCGCTCGAAAGGCCATTGAGGATTTTCTTGGAGTTCGAGGGATTGAACCTGCTCGAGTATTCTGCTGGAGCTCGATTAGCGAGGATGAAACTTTGTTAAGGATGGTCGGTATGTCGACCAAGAGATTGGAGGGGTTGAACGTTCGGTGCACGAGGAAAATAGATTTAAGTTGGACTGCCCTCAGTGCAAAGATAACATTTTCAACCTTGAAGGCTGTGGAAGTATTCGTCACCTTTTCGTTGCTTTTTATTTTTATTATTTGTATATAACATTTCCCTCATTTTAACTTTCTCTGTTTTCCTTCTCAGATATGATCGCTAACATCGACGAGCTGTCGGGCAAAAAGGCTAGGCAGACCCAAGGGGAGGCCCGGAGGAAAATCTTAAGGGAGGCGAAGGTCGATCCCCAGAAGGCATACGCCCTACCGACCGACGAACAAGGAACCGGGTCCTCGACAATCCCTTCTAAAACGGCCCCTCGCCGAGCGCCTGCCAAGGTCGTCCCAAGCCGAAAAAGCAAACCCTCGGCCCCGGCAAAGAAAATCCCTGAGCAAGTTGTCCCTGCTCCTACTACCTAGCCCGCCTCCATCGAGATTGCTCCCGCCCCTGCCCTAAAGAAAAGGCAGATAATCGAGGATGCATCCGGGGAGGATGAGCAAAGTGTAGAGGAAGTGTCTGCTCGCGCCCCCCCGAAAAAAGTTGAAGGCCAAGGATGTGTCCTCCTCGGCCAGCGAAGAGACTGTCCCGTGGCACAGGGACGATTTTGTGGCACCAACCACCAGAGCTACTGGGATCCAGCTCGCCAAAGACTTCGCAGACATTCCGGCTCTGCAAAATTTTGATGTCTTCCATCGGGACTCCCCCACAGCACTGGCCGGGCAAGGGCTGGTTATCTGGGCTCAAGTGTGGGACATGGTCGGCGTCGTCAATTCCTTGCCTACCAATGAGGCCATGGGACACATCGGGCTTTGCGTGAGCGAGGTAAACTTCTCGCCTCCTTTCCTTTCTATTTTGGGTGTACTATTTCTAATTTTTACTCTTTCCATTTGTAGCTTTGCTCTTTTGTAACCTCGTTGAGTACCCGATCTGACCAAGCTGCAGCCGAGGTCAGGAAGTTGAAAGCTCAATCCCAGGCCGATCAAGATGAGATCGAAATCCTCCAGGGTCAGGTGGCTTCTCTGGAGAGTGAACAGGCCAAGAGGAAAACCCAACTTGAAGAGTCTTCGAGCAAGATGGCCGTTTTGATCAAAGAAAAAGAGTTGGCTGAAGCTCGTATTGGCGATGCTGAGAGGAAAGCCAGTGAGGCCGAGGAGAGGGCTGCTCGGAGCGACCAGGAAAAGGTCTTGGCCGAGAAAGAAGCGGCTGAGTTAGCGACGAAGGTAACCGATTTGGAGAAGCGGGGTGAGGAGGCGAGGACCGCAACTTTTGAATCCTTCAAAGGAACCGATGTGTACAACAAGGAGATTGTCCCCTACTACGAACGGGGTGTTCGTCATATGCTTCGAGTGGCCGCTGCCTCCGGGATGAGTCTCGGCACCATTATAGAGTGGGGCAGTAAGAATTTTATCGGGGAGGCTGCTCGAGAGGGTCATGAAATGATTCCTTTCGAGGAGGGCGAGCTACAATGCTACACGCCAAGGACGCCAAGTTTGGTTTGGAGGAATGGGTGCCACCGACTCCTTGGTCTCTGGATGTTTTGGCTCTGATGAAGGCCGTGGAGCAGGGCGAGGAGGTGGACTTTGATCCCGAGCTAAAGTTAAGGCAATTTATGGGCGAGGGCGAGCAGTCCAACCGTGCTGAAGTCGAGGACATGTCGATAGCCGCTGAGCAAAGTGGTCTACCCTCCCCTGCTCATGATGCCGAAGTGGTTGATCTGCCTGAGTAGTTTTTAGTCTATCCTCGCTGTGTCGAGTTGTTTCAGGCGTGTGTGCCTCTATTTCAAAACAATTTATTGCCAGTCTTTTTGAAGTGTAACTTAACAATATTTTTTGTTTTTGTTTTTTTGCTTTTTAAAAGCTTTGATCGTTTTACTGTTGGATGAATTATACAAGCGGATGAATGCTTTTCAAATTTTCATTTGTATACTTGTTATTTTTTGTTTGTTTCTAGTTATCCTCGCGTACCGAGGACAAGCGAACAGTTTCCAAAAATCGGCTCTTTCTTTGGTGGTTCTCCTCGAAACTCTCCCTCTTAAGTACGAGGATGGGAATGAGCACTTGGCTCATTTATCGTTTTTGATGGCCTTCCTCGCGTACCGAGGATGAGGTCTTTCTCCCACCTCCGTACGAGGATGGGAATGAGCACTTGGCTCATTTATCTTTTTTGATGGCCTTCCTGGTGTTCCGAGGATGAGGTCTTTCTCCCACCTCCGTACGAGGATAGGAATGAGCACTTGGCTCATTTCACTTTTGATGGCCTTCCTCGCGTACCGAGGACAGGTTCTATTCCCATCTCCGTTCGAGAATGGGAATAGGTAAGAATAAACGCTCGTTTTTGGATAAAAACTTGTCATTTATTCAACTTGTGACCTTTATAAAAATTACATCAGTGATAATATGCCTTGAGATGATCTGCATGCCAAGGATTCTTGAAAGGTGTACTGTCTAGTTCTGCCAACCTGTAGGTTCCTTCCTTCATAATGCTAACTACTCTGAATGGACCTTCCCAGTTTGGAGATAGCTTATTTCTTCCAATCTTTCTGCCCGTTGCTTCAATTTTCCTTAAGACCAAGTCTCCAATTAAGAAAGCTCTTGGTTTTACTCTTTTGTCATGGTGAATCTTTGTAAGCTTTTTGTAATTGATCATTCTGAGTCGGGCTTCTAGCCGCCTTTCTTCGAAGTTGTCCAGGTCGAGCTGTCTGGACAACTTGTTCTGTTGTTGGTCAAAGAAGGTAACCCTAATGGTAAGGAGAGCTAATTCAACTTGGTGCCATTGCTTCTGAGCCATACGTTAGTGCAAACGGGGTTTCACCAGTAGATCCCCGTATTGACGTTCTGATTCCCCACAGGACGATTGGCAGCTGCTCTAGCCAGCTTCCCTTTTTCTTATCTAAATTTCTTTTTAAAGCATGCATGATCTTCTTATTTCCTGCCTCTGCCTGACCATTGCCTTGTGGATGAGCTATCGAGGGCATTTGTGCTTAACATTCAGCCTATCACAGTTCGCTGTAATTTTTTTGGAAAAATGAGTGTCATGGTCGGAGACGATCATCCAAGGGAGTCCGAAACGACAGAAGATCTGTTCGTATAAAAATTTGATCACTTGATCCTCGGTTATGATAGCGAGTGGCTTTGCTTCTATCCACTTGGTGAAGTAGTCTACAGCAACAATCACGTACTCGCACCCATGTTTTGCTTTGGGGAAGGGACCAGTGAGGTCGATTCCCCACATGTCGAAGGGCCATGCTGCGACTACTGGGGTTTGCAAGACCGAGGGTAGTCGTGGATTGTTTGCATATCTTTGGCATTTGTCGCATTTCCTTACATATTCCGCTGCATCCCTTCTCATGTTCGGCCAGTAATAGCCGTGGAAATTCATTTTGTCCGACAGAGTCCTCGGACCTGGGTGTCCTCCACACTCGCCCTCATGCACCTCGGTCAACAGATCCTTCACTGTCTCTGGTCGTATGCATCGAAGGAGAGGTTTGGTGTTAGATCGTTTGTATAACTTGCCTCCGACAACCGAATATCTACATGCTCGGTTTTTGATTATTTGGGCTTCACTTTTCCCTTCTGGTAAGACGCCTTGCTCGATGTAGTCTTTTATGTCGTCGATCCAGCATCTTGGAATGTCCACGACGACCATAATTTCCTCCTGGTTGATGGCTAGGTTTTTGAGGAACATGAGTTCAACATTAGGAGGAACTTCCTCGGCTTCCGAGGATGCAATCTTGGAAAGATAATCTGTAAAACCCTAGAATGTTGTTTGCTTGTGTTATGCATGAATTCATACACTTATAATCATCATAAACATGTTCATTTAGCTCCCGTATATGTTTAGAGTCAATAGCATGATCGTTGACGTCGTTTGAGATGCATGTATGCACTTTTCTTTCGCGAGATGCTTTGAATCTCGGGTTTGTGATTTATGTTGTTATCACATGGTTATTTGTTAGAAGGCATTCAAAACATCATTAATATGCCTTGGATGTCGGTTAGATGCTCGTTGCATCGTCGGTTTGGTTGCTAGTTTGATTCTAGCGTTAACCCTTCTCAGTTTGACTTTTTCGGTTGTCGTTCGGGAGAATTCTGCCTGACTTCTTGGCCATGTTTTGTTGGGATTTGAGACTTGATTCCTTTGGTTATAGATTGGAGGTTATTAAGGTTGGATTGTAGACCATTTTTGGCTTGGAAGGACTCGAGAATGCATGCGGGAGAGTCCGGGATCGAGCGAGGAAGCAACAAAACCAGAAAAGGGAGAGTCTGCCATGATGCGCTCGCATCATAGCAACCCATGCAACCGCATGGGTACCTGTTACCCAGATTACGGGATTTTGCCCCTTTTTATACACTGTCCGAATTTTGGCCACCTAAACCCTCCTACTTAGCCTAAACATGTCCTAAACACCTATTAGATATTTTAGGGGTTGATTAGTGGATTAATTAGAGAGTTAATCCCCCCTATTTAAACCCCAAAACCGATTACTCTCTCACTTGTTCAGCCGCATAGAACACTTCAGTTTGCGTTTTCTGGGAGCCTTCAACAGAAAACTTGAGAGAGAGCTTGAGAGAGGAGATTCTAGGGCTCTTGAAGGGTCCCTCCTTGGTGGCCATTGGTAGAGGTCTTCTTTCCCCAAGCTACACCTTGATTTTGAAGAGAAGGTTGAAGGGAACAACACCCATCTCCAAAAATCCGAATTTTCAGTTTGTGAAGGGCTGAACCATGTAAGTTTCTACCTCTCTTCCTTTGATTTTTGAGCTCCATTGACCCTAGGGAAACAACCATTTGTGTTATTTGAGGTCAATGGAAGCCATTGTTAGGGTTGTAGAAGAAGCATGAACCCTAGGTTTTTCAATTGAATGATAGAACTTGATTGACCTATGTGAGACCATGATATATGTGAAATTCATGTTCTAACTAGTTTATTGAAGTTGGTTATGTTGATTTTCCATGGGTATTGATGTTGGTTTGGTTGAGATACTTGGAGGGTGCCTTGCCCTAATTTTGTTTTAGCTTGCAAATGGATTATGTGAGCTTGATTAATATGCTTTATATGCTTAATAGAGTATATTAAACTTTGCTATATGAATTGATTATGTGTATTGAGCTTGAATGACAAAGATGCTTGGAAGGGGATTTTCCCCAAATTGTGTTTCGGCTTGTTAAACATGATTGTAAGCCTAGTTATTAAATTACACATGTTTAAGAGATTATATTAAACCATGTTGTAAATTTTAATCATGATTTGAAGGTTATGATTGGTATGATGACTTAGATGAAATTATGCACAAGATGAATAATTTGTTCTAAGTTGCTTTGTTAAGTAATTTGTTGGGTTTATATGAGTATATTGAACATTGGGATTATGGTTTCGGGCGATAGTTATGAATATAGGGGGATGATGAAGCCTAAGCTTCTATTCCTTGAATTTTCGGAAAAACTTAGATTGAACTCAACGGAGTTAACCTTTGGGTTAGTATGAATCCTAGGAACTATAATATTAAGTCCTACGGAATTTTTGGGTAGAATTCATGGAGGTCGAGCCTCCAAGAAGTTTAAGGTGTGTGAAGCACACTTGATTATGAGAACTTATATGATTCTCGGTTGTGATGTTTATGCTAGTTGTGGATGAATTGCATGACTAGTTTGATAGTAGAGTGTTTACCTACTTGTTTTGAGCATATGAGTATATATTACTTGTGCTTGGGTTTTGAGTCCAGCTGGAGTCGGTTTGGTTGAGTTTTGGTGGGACGATACATCGTCTTCACGAATTGTGAGATTCGTGATCGCGATGGATCGCCGTGCCGGGTTTGCACACACCCCTCCATCGATGGCCACGGTGGGGAAGTAGTTTATCTTAGTTGTAGTAATACACATGACTTTGATAACTATGGAACTCGAGCGGAGACTGTCTCGGGGACGTCGATATCTACGAGAGGGATATCGAGGGCACATAAGGGTTTTGCACGTGTTTTTGCAGGAGCGACACGCGCGGAGGAATTTGGGTAATGGTATCATATCCCTTATATATGAATTGTTTCACAAGTGCTTAAGTGAATAACGTGCTTGGTGAATTGGATATGATATGATGTTTGTTTTGGTTTCTTACATGTTATACTTAATAGATAACATATTGATTAATGTTGTTAAGCATGTATGCTATCACATGAGTATTATTGGAATGTGGTTTTATGCCAAAGGTATAAATTATTATTGTTAAGTTTATATGCCTTGACATGAATATTATGGGAAGGCTATGTTATAACAATAACATGAATTACTGTTGTTAAGCTAATATGCTTTATCATGAATATTATTCGGATATGGCACTATGTTAAAAGCATGAATTATTGTTGTTAAGTTTATATGCCTTGACATGTAAACCATCGGAAGGCTATGTTATATCAATAACAAGAATTATGATCGTTAAGCATATAAATGCCTTGACATGGATTTTAGTGAGATGTTATACTACAATGATAACATGTTTTGTTAATGTTGAGCATGGATGCCATAACATGAATTTGTATAAGGTTATTTCATGACGATAGCATGATGTATTTTATGATTGAGCATTATGTCATGGTAGGAAGTTATGGTTAGTAACTTACTAAGTCTTTGTGACTTACTTTTATTTGTTGGTTGTTTCCTTAGATCCGAGCCGAGCGTGCGGATCCGAGTAAATCAGAAGATTGCGTTGACAAAGATTCTTTTGGCAAGGTTGCTACTTAGATGTTTGTTTTGTTTTTGGTGAGGTCGTTGGGAAGATGAAGTTATATAAACTTCATGATTTGGGTAGCAAACCTGTATGTGTTTGTAATGTTGTAATTATGTTGTTAGCTTATTCTTTTGGTAGCCGACCAGTAGAAGTCGTGCTAGATGTATATTGGTAGTTATACTCCCATATGTTTTGTTATTGTTAGTACTATAATTATTGGTACTTATGTTGTTGGTAGCCGACGGGCTTTAGTCGTGCTTGGTTAATTGGTGATCATGTTTAGCATGCTACATTGCTAGTTAAAGTATTATGTTTGTTCTCCAGCGTGTTTTTAGCCGTTGAGTTGTTAGACTAGAGTCTTAGACTTAGTGTAATGTTGGGTTCCGGCCGTAATTTCGCCGATGACTTGGTTTATATTATGCTTATTATTGAATTGCATAACAGGGAGTTTGTCCTACGTGCCCAATGTTGCGGCACGCGAATCGAATTTTTGGACCGAGAGATTAATTATCTCTTTGGTTGTTTTTAGTTCGAGCTTGTTAGCTCGGGCGCCACTGTTTTATTTTATTTCGCTTCCGCATGTGTTTTGAGTTGTCGGTGTATCGCCGTTATGGCCCTACCCATTATTTGTTACTTGTGTGTTGTTATTTGTCTTCAGGCGGCACGACCTTGGGATTTCGTCTTGGGATCCGGGTCGGGTCGTCACATAATCAGCTCGGGAGTTTCCTTCTCTCAGGATTTGCTCCAGTTACCAATATTTAAAGAGGGTTAACAACTTTTGTGTTAATTGTTGATACTTGGCCAATATTGGGTGATTTGCTTCGTATTCGCCCAGCATTTGCTTTACCACCAGCTGGGAATCGCTGTAAATCACTATGTCATCGGCCCCCAAGCCTAGTGCATGCTCGATTCCAGCGACCAAGGCTTCATACTCGGCCTGATTGTTCGAAGTTTTGAACTAGAATCTTAAGGCCATATCCAGCTCTCCTGAATCTGGAATAATCAGCCAGAGGCCAGCCCCACTTCTTTCTACTCCTGCAGATCCATCTACAAACAAGGTCCAGAATGAAAGAGGCCTTGGCTTCGCTTGCTCGCAAGCCATGGTCGCTTTTGTGGTCACTGGGGTGACTACTTGAGCATTTTCTTGCTCGTCTCTTGGTCGGGTGAACGAGGTTTCAGCAATAAAATCGGCCAGAACTTGTGCTCGTATCGTTTTCCTAGCTTCATAGCTGATATCATACCCGGAGAGTTCTACCGACCACTTCAACATTCTGCCCGCCATGTCAGGTTTGTGCATGATTTTCCTTAGAGGAAAATTGGTGTATACTATAATCGAGTGTGCCTGGAAGTAAGCTTTCAACTTTCGTGCAGCGATGATTAAAGCAAGAACCAATTTTTTGACCTCCAAGTACCTCCCTTCAACGTCTGTCAATGCATGGGAGACACAGTAGATTGGCTTCTGGACGTTGCCTTCCTCTCTAATCAAGACTGCAACGACTGCTGAGTCTGATGCTGCCAAATAGATGTATAGTTTCTCCTCTGGTACTGGGATGCTGAGGAGTGGTGGTCGGCCCAAGTATCCCCTGAGCTCCTCAAAAGCCTTGGTAGAATCATTGGTCCATTCAAATTTCTTGCCTCCCTTCAAGATCTTAAAGAAGGTCAGGCTTTTTTCTGCTGATTTGACAATGAAGCGACTAAGGGCGGTGACCCGACCATTGAGTTGTTGGACATATTTGACCGAGGATGGTATGTCATTGTCCATGGTTGTTAAGGCTTTTATCTTCTCTGGATTGGCCTCAATTCCTCTTTCATTTACCATGTAGCCGAGGAATTTCCCTTCTGTTACTCCGAATGCACATTTAGCCGGGTTGAGCTTCATTTTGTTCTTTTTTCAAACTTGAGAAAGTTTCTCGCAAGTCTTTGGCGTGGTCGAAGTGCTTGGTTTTGATAACCATGTCATCAATGTAAGCTTCTACATTTCTACCCAACTGGTCACCGAACACTTTATTTACCATTCTCTGGTATGTAGCCCATGCGTTCTTGAGGCCAAAAGGCATCATTGTATAGCAATACAACCCCCCCGCTGTATCCGGTCACCATGTACCACCAACCACATCTTGATCGGTGATAACGTGATAACCCGAGTCTATGCATCTACAAAACTGAGAATTTTGTGCCCCGATATGGAGTCCACAAGCTGGTCGATTCTGGGTAATGGATACCAATCTTTTGGGCAAGCTTTATTTAGGTCAGTAAAGTCTACACACATTCGCCATTTCCCAGTCACTTTCTTCACCATGACTACATTTGCAATCCAGGTTGCATACAAGACTTCTTTAATAATTTTAGCTTTCAACAATTTTGACACTTCTTCCTTGATAGTTATCTGTTTTTCCGAGGAAAAAATATGTGCCTTCTACTGTATGGGGATGAAGTCTGGATTAATGCTCAATTGGTGTATAGCAATGTTCTCGCTAATTCCCTCCATGTCCTCGATCCTCCAAGCGAACACATCCAAGCTTTCTTTTAACAGCTTGATGATCGCTGCTCGTTCTTCTTTAGGGATTTCCCTTCCTACTCGGACCTTTGCTCGGGGAAATCAAGGTTGATCACAATTTCATCCAGAGTGCTCAGGAAATATTGGGATTATTTCCTCTTCTGTTTCTCGGAGTCTCTTGGTTGATATGCTAATTTCAACCACCTCTCCTTCCGGCATGGAAATTACCACCTTTTCCTTGTGCGTCTTTTCTTTATAAATGTACTCCAGAGTGCTCACTGCATCATTTAGAACCATGCCAATCCCTTTTTCCGTAGGGTACTTGATTCTCTGATGAGCCATGGACACGACCATCTGGAACTTCGTTTGCGAAGGTGAGCCCAGTATGGCATTTTATGGAGATGGCAGATCGAGCACTAAGAAATCAACCTCCTCCATTCGAGGAATATTGGTTTCCTCTCCGAGGATCACCGAGAGAGTGATGATCCCTTTTACCGCGACTTTATGTCCGGTAAAACCCTCTAATTGTACGCTGCTAGGTCTGAGGTGGGTGTTCCCCAACCCCATTTCCTTGAAGCAAGCGTAGTACAAGATATCTCTTCCTGCCCCGGTATCCACAAGCACCCGCTTCACTTCGTTGTTGTGAATTATTACTCGGAGAGTCAAGGGTTGTTGGTGAGCCGTCTCACTGGCAGCTAGCTCACCTGGCCAGAAAGTGATTCCCCCTGCTTCATCAGATCACGGCATCATATAAACCACATGTTTCAAGTTGTAAATCATGTTTTTCAACTGAGTCCCGCTTGGTGATGCTTCCCTAATGGTGTTGATTACGTTCCTCGGGCCTCCGTTATCTGGCTGGGGATTCTGATGTCTCTCAGGCTCTCTCGGCCTTTCCCTCTGGTCGCTACTCCTTCACTCAAACCTCCTGAGCTCGCCTTTGTCAATCAACTTCTGAATGGCCTTTTTCAAGTTGATACATTCCTCGATCGTATGACTGATGTCTTTGTGGTAGGCACACCATTTATTGGGGTTACAGGGATAACGACTTTCTTTCAGTGGCCACGGCCTATCAATCTTGTCCTGGTCGAGCAGGACATTCATTATATGCTCGCGGCTGGTCGTGAGTGGGGTCCAGTCAACGTTATCCCACATATTTTTTCCTCGATTATCCTCTTATTTGTGGCCAGATCCTCACCCCCCTTTGTTCGAGTAGTCTTGAGCTCGGTGTGCTCCATCGTGTTCTTTCTTCTTCCCTTCTTTCTTCTCGCTCCCTTCTTTCTTTGTCTCTTCGGTATTGATTACCCGAATTGCATGGGCATACATCTCTCCAACCGAAGTTTGATCTCGCAACATCATTTCTTGCCTCATCAGTCCTTGCTGCAGGCCAGAGATAAAGCACATCTTTATTGATTCCTCTGAAATGTATGGTATTTGGTCCACCATGGCCATGAATCTGTCCATATAGGTCTGGTTGGACTCATTTATCCGTTGTTGTATCCCACACAGATCTGTTTGTTTCTTCGGCTGGAGTCCGGTCGAGGAGAATTGGTTGACAAACATCTTCCTGAACTCATCCCAACTCTCCACTGAATCCAGTGGGAGTCCAGTATACCATTTCAAGTAGGGGTGGAAAATCGGTTGTGCTGGGCTGTTATTGGGCTGGCACAATAGCAGCACGACACGATAAGCACGAACACAAACACGGCACGATAAGCTTATCGTGCCTAATATTAAAACCCGAACACGACACGATAAAAACACGAAAAGCACGGCACGACACGATAGGCACGATAAGCAAAAAAACACGATTTATTTAGTCAGACCCGTTAAGCCCAATAAACATTATAAAATATATAATTTTGATTTTTTAATACATATTTTGAAAATTTATCAATATAAATAGTCAAGTAGTTTAAAAGTCATAAATTTTCAAATGATAAAACTATGAAATAATCATGAAAATAGTTCGAAAGAAGTGAATAACTCTTAGTAAATTTGTAAATAAATATTTTTAAAACATATACTCCCTCCGTCCCTAAATAATCGTCTGGGTTGACCCGGCGCACAGTTTAAGAAAAAGTAATTGACTTGATTATTTATATTGGTTTAATGTGTAGTTTCCTTTAATGTCCATGTATATGTGGCTCATAATTAAAGTAGAGTGAAAAAGTAAGGGTAAAGTGGTAAAAATAATGTTCTAAAAAGGTAAGTTTCAAAGTGGACAATTATTTTGGGACGGACGAAAAAGGAAAAGAGGACGATAATTTAGGGACGGAGGGAGTATATTTTAGTTATCGTGTCTTATCGTGCCTTACCGTGCTTATCAAGTCAACCCGATAACAACCCATTTTTTATCATGTTGGCCCTATAACGGCCCGAACCCGATAAGCCCCAGCCCAAACCCTATAATTTCGTGTCGTGTTCGTGTCGGTCAAACGTGTCGTGCCTCAAATTGCCACCCCTAATTTCAAGGCCTTCCCCTTCAGTGTTCCTGCAAAAATCTTACCTCATGCATCCTCGTCATCAGGGGCAACTGCATTCATTTTTACCTCAAAACTGGCCATGTGATCTATGGCATTGGTAAGGCCCTAATATGGTTCAAAGGTAGGGACTTTTTTATCGGGTAGTGGGGCTTTTCTCATCCTTTCTTGAAATGGGCCATTCTTAGCTGGAGGTAACAACATTGGTTTTCCTTTTTACATGGCCTCCAGTCGACCACATAGAAATTTCACCTCCTGCTTGACAGCCAGGGAGGGATTGCTGGTCGACTTCTGTACCTCGGTGGTCGCGTTCCGACCACTCTTTGGGTACCCTACACCTGATTGTTGGGAGTAAGTGCAATGTCCACATGTTTTATTTTTAATCGCCTCTGTCCTCGGCCTAGACTCCCCTTCTTCACTCCTTTCTCGTGTTCGTCGAGAGCGTCTAGACTCGTTTGGGAAATTTAAGCAGCTTTGGACGCTAGGTTTGGGCGCCTGTTCGCTCGCCCTTCTTCCCAACCGGGATTTTGCACTAGACCGAGATATGGCCTTCTTTCCTTTACCCTTTGAAGTGACCCTTTGAATGACCAGGGCTCGTTTCTCTTGGGGTTTAGTCGTAGCTTTTATCTTTTTCTGAAGCTCGAACATTTTGAGCTCGGCCTCTTGAATTCCTGCAAGGTAAAGTTTCTGGCGTTCCCAGAACTTTGCCTCTGCAAGGAGATCATCTTGCTCAGTGGCCCTGTCTCCCTCTGCTCGAGATTTCTCCAATTGGGCTTCCTCGTCGATATTATAGATAATGCTTGGCTGGCCAGCAGTACTTCTTAAATTATGAGCATCTTCTTGTATGCCTTTTGCTCCAAATGCCTTTGAAGTGACGGGATCGATGTCCATGCCCGTTATTTTGCTTGCAGTTGAGGGTGGTGGTTCGTTTGTTCCTAGTTGGTTTTGCTTGGTAGGAGTTTGCTGGTCCATAGATTCTAAAGTTTTACTTATCGTTTGAGGTTTCCCGACAACGAAACCACTTGATCACGCCACAAAGATGGGGTGACTAAGCTGGAAGTCCACGTAATGGACCGGAGCTGACGTGTCCTGTGGTTGATGATCACGTCGGGGTATGTGGGTATCGGGGGTACCAAGTTTGATAGGATATCTGGGCTTTGTCTTTGCTCTTTGGTTGTTGGTCACCTGAAAGGAGAACTACCGTTAGGGTGCTGGGGTTTCCCAGCTACAGCCCTCCGGTGTGAGAGTCAGTAATCAGGGTGTTAAGTATGTGCCGGAGCTAGGCGTTCCCTTAAGCTTCCAGTGGGTGATTTGGTGGTAGTTTTTTTGGGTGTATATTGTGTGTAAATGTACTTTGTAAGCCTTAGAATGCAAAGTGAATCTTACCTTTCTTCAAGGGAAAGGTTTCCTTTTATAGTAGCTTAGATTTGGGATCATGAGTGGCCTGGGGGTCCCTGATGGTGGGACTTGTTCCCTGGTCGGCTTGCTGGTAGTTCTTGAGTGGTCAACAGGTTGCGTGTGATGTGCCAATTGTAGGCGGTTGATGAGCCGATAAGACATGGCGGCTTGCATGGCTGGTCTGGCTCTTGTGAGGAAGACATCTGGATGCTATGTACAGGCTAGGGGTCGAGTCTATCCTACCATAGAAGAGTTGTCGGTCGAGCATAAGCGGTCCTCGCCCATGTGGTGGGGTGTTGTTCATAAGTTCGGAGTGGTCTGGGACAAATCGAGGATAGAGGCTGGTTGGCTTATGGTCGCCGATGGCGGTCGGCTAGTTGAGGGTCCTCGGTTTCTGGTGGGACCTGCCCAAGTCCGACTGGAGTTCACGTGGTCGTCCCACGTAAGGGGACCCAGGTCGGGACTGAGTCCACGTAGGGGGACCCAGGTCGGGTCCCTTCAGTCTTAATTCAGATAAAATAAAGAAAGAAGTTGTAGTTTCAAGTTTATCACAATGTTTGATAAATTGATAATCTCAACTCTCTCTCCTCTCTCTGCTATGGTCGAGTAGGGACACCAGAGATTTAGAATTTTGATGTATTTTTCTCATACACTTGCATGAAGAAATTTTTTTTTTCAAAAAAAGTGCCTTCACTTGTAGGCAAAGGAATAAAGGTGGATCCACCCCCCCCCCCCCGCCTCAAACCCAACGAGTTAGCTTAGTAGCATGATTATTCTTAAACCCAATAATATTTGGTGACACCTCGTGTTAACCAAAAAATAAAATTAAATAAAATATATGCTACCCAAACAAAATAGAATGTCACTTACTATTAGGTATGATATTGTAATGCCCCAAATATGGGTACGACCAATCTAATCACGTCACTACAAATCTAAACTTGCATAAAGATAAAACTGAAACGTTATTCAAACTTAGATTACAAAAGTCTTGAATTTTAAAGATTACAACCACCCAAAACTAAAATGAGAAATAAAAGTTTACTAATCTAATTTACCTCATTACCAAGTTCAATAATAATGTTATAAATTCTCAAAGTCTCCACTTGCACTCTCTACCTCAAACTCAATCCTTAATTCTGATCTGGAAGAAAAGTGATGTGAAGAGTGAGCGAACAAAGCTCAGTAAGATCACAAATATCGCCCCTCCGGTTACTAAGAAGGGGTGACCCAAAGAATAATCATGTTGTATATAAAACGTGAGGTAAAACATTTGAAAATACCATATGATCAAGACATTTATTAAAGTTTCCAATCGAAGGTGGTTATAACGAGTAAGTAAATCTCGTTTTTAAATGGAGAGTTCAAAAGAAACAAGATATAAAATCGAATAAGTTTATCTTTACAAGTTGTCTCATACCAGGTGGTAAGACTAATCAAATACAATTATTAAGATCACATAAGTGGTCTATTAACTGAGAACTGAATCCCCCGAAGCGTACACCAATCCCCTGAATGATACATTGTTATGGTATATCTGGATTACCGCACTCACGGACCAATATGTGCAATTTCGTCGATTCATTTGTTGTCACGTAATTCCCCGTGACGGATCATTCATACTTAGTGATCATAAATGTTTTTCAAAATAAAGTTAGTACCATAAATGCACTACTATCAAAATGTAATTTGTATTGTAAATTATCATTTTCAATACAAAGAAGTATACCGATAAAGGTTACAAACACAAAGCAACTTTTCGATAACAAAATGTATTTCACGTAAAATCAAGTTAATATATGAATTTGTACAAACGAAATCATATCAAAGATATATAACAAAGGCAACGACAGAGTCAAAGTAATTACCGACACGAGCTCAGGCATGGAAATTAAATGAAAGTAAATTGAAGAAAATCGGCGAAAGCCTAACATTCCAAAAAGTATTTTTAATATTGTTGTAAAGAACATAAACAAAACATAATCCCTTACCTTGTTAAGGTGTGCCCAAGACAAAAGTTCTTAGCTGCGATTGAAGCCTTAATTCGTCTTGCTCAAACCTAATTTAAATATAACACTAAAATTAGAATTCTTACTTTAAGGGTCCACATGTAATTTCCAGAAATTAAACTAACAAAAAAATCCCAACCACAGTTACTAGTTAACGGAATATGGGCTTATTTGACAATTTTACAATTTGAGGTTTTCTTTTGGAAATTGGAACAACCAAACATTTGACAATTTCCATTCTTTTGGAAATTTTACTTTTGTTTTTCAAAACACAAAAACTTCAGGTACGACCTCAATTGAGAAACCCAACATTCGATTCCAAAATAGAAAAACACTGCACCCATTATCAAAACCCAACACAAACAAAGGAAAACGAAGACGAAGATCACTACTAGAAAAACAATATTTAGCGACAGAACATCTCCATCAATAAGATATCTATTCCGTCGGTAAATGTATATTTCCGACGGAACACCGACAGAATTTTCCGTCGGTAAACAGTTCTCGGTAACTACTGTTAGATTTTATGTAGGTAATTTCTGACGGAATAAGTTCTTCCACCGATAAGTGCTGGTGGCATTGTCCGTCAGTAATTTCCGTCGGCATTGTCCGTCAGTATTTTCATGTTCCGTCAGTAATTACCAACAAAAACTTCGTCAGCAAACAAGTTCAGAAAAATAAGATTTCGTCAGTAAAATTGGAAAATATTTATAAAAAATCAAAAAATATGAAAATTTAGTCGTTTGGGTACCTGATTTAACACTATAAATGTAACAAAATTTAAATTGAATTCCAAAAACATAAAACATTTAATTAATCAAAAGACACCAAAATTTAACATTAACTGTTATCAAAGTACTATTTGTCTAAACTGTGGGGGTGGAAACATATATCGCATAAAGGAAGAAGGGGAGGGAGTACTAGGTGACGAGGAGGTCGATCGGTTGTTCATGAATGCTTCCATATGTGCCTTCATCCCGGCCATCATTTTTGTCTTGGCGAGCCATTCTAGCTTGTAATTGCTCAATGACAACAAGCTCGGCTAGAGTGGGTTGAGGATGAGATTGTTCTGAACATGGTGAACCCTAACAAAAAGATGGAAATAAGGCAGCCCCATGCTCGTCTAGCATGTATAGTCGTTGGCCCCTCTTCTTACGTCCCTGATAAGAAACGACAGATTACCATGTGTTCACATCAATTTATTCAGCACGCTCCCTACACTACCTATAGGCATTCTATCATAAAAACACAATAGTAAATTAAAACACTTTACATAATCAATACATAATTCAATTTAATTAACATTAACCATAGTGATACTTGTATATGTAATCTCAACTATTTGAAGAACCCATATACACGACTCCCATCGATAGTACTAGTGGTGGTGTGAGTACTTACAAATACATCTAAATAATCAACTTGAAGACCATGTCTGAATCTACGACCATCATAATAATAATACAACTTAATTAACATTCATACAACACTTAAGTTTTTCCCCATAAACATGAATATAACAAAAATGTACAAGAGAATGTGTTGTAGTATTACTTGATATAAGAAGAAGTTGTTGCCTCTACGGCATGGTGCTGCTAAATAAGCATTATAGAAACTTGCATGCTTTAGATTTACTTAAAACCATTAAGGTTAAAATAGCTAGTCTTAAATATTTTAATACATATAGGTTGTTTTACTTCGACTTTAGCAAGTCTAATTCTATCTACTGAAACCTTCACCAAATAGATGCCTCTCAGACTTGCTTAAGTAGTCTTCTTTAAATAAAATATCCCATCTGCTTAAGTTTAGTCATCAGCAGCTACAAGCTACTAATACCACAGTGTCAGAGCCCACTTATCATTTCGAAATCTCTATCTGCTAAATACTATACACTGTTGAAACGTTTGGTCTTCACGCTCTTATGTTTAATTATTATTTGGTCATTCTATTTCAAACAAAAGAACTAATCATATAAGATTTTTTCCTTTGTTTGTCTTATCAAATAGAAAACTTTTGTGTCTATCTTAAATGTTTTGCAGTATATTATATCCACAAGCTAACCAGTCTCTTTATTATTCTCATGCTAGGTCATATCCTTTGTCTCTAACATTTTGCAAAGATCTCTGTGCATTCAATGAAAGATTTCTTCATCATCATGTCTTCGAGAAATTCAAGTTTCAACCTTGCTCTCTCAAACGGCTCCAAACTTCAAGATCTCTATCAAATGTGTGAAGTAAGGATTGAAGAAGACACCCTTTTGCAGAATTACGTGCACAAATTTCATAAATCTCAAAAAACTCCAAAGTACATTAATAGAGACAATACGTTGAAGCTTTCATTCGATTCAGAACTTCAATCTTTCTTTGAAGAGCTTCTTCTGTCAAACACTTACTATATAGTCTCTCATATATTAATCTCTTTCTAGTTCTTGTTTAAACAATCACTGTTTAGATTGTTCCTTTATTCGTTCGAATCTTTAAGGAACCTTTGATTGTTACACGAGTTTGATTGTTTCTCAATCATACTCCTCAAACGGTTTTATTTTACACTGATCCGTTAGTGATCACTTAGAATATACATAATTTTAGTGCACTTCAAAATCAAAGTTTGACCAAATTGGTAGTGGACGTGGCAGTTTTTACACTGTGAAGCACTCCTTAATACTCTGTCAATTCTCTTTCATTTGGTAGAATTGTTTCTCACATTTAAGCAACTTTAATATAGTTAGTTAAGTGTCAGTCAGTTACATTCTTGAGTCATTTACTTAATTTTTTTTATAAATTGTCTTTCAGCTCATTTCTTATATTAAGTGATCTGCTTAAAAACCTTTACTACTTAAATTTGTGTCAACCATCTGACATAGAGTGTTTTGGCCATGAACAATTCTTCTATCTGCTGATATCTCATTATTTTTTACTGCCAGTTTTTGAAGGTTTTCAAAATAACCCTTAAAGTTTTTAAAAGGCTATTCACCCCCTCATCTAGTCTTATTTTGTTTCCTATTGGACTTATAATTGGTATCAGAGCCTAACTTTTTGAAAAATCTATTTTTCAAAGTTTAACAACATGAAAGATCGATCATGAAAACTTCAAAAGCTTTTTCATCCAACAATGTTACTTAAGTACCTATTTTTTTATGAAGATCAATTTGATATATGGAAAGAAAGAATTACAAGATATATGAACAACATAGATAAAAGATTGTTGAAATGTATCAGAAATTGTCCTATTGTACCCATGAAGATTAACATTAATATTGGTAAATCTTCTACTGCAGATGATGATACCATAAATCCTCTTGTTGTTGCCATTGAAGAATATGTTCTTAAACCTCAGTCTGAATGGACTGAGGAAGACAAAGCAATGGATAGATTGGATGCCAAGGCTATACACATTCTATCAAGTGCAGCTCTAGATGAAAACTACAAATAGATATATGACTTCAACACATCTAAAGAGATATGGGATGCTCTTGTTGAATATGTAGAAGGGGATCAAAACACAAAGGAAAAAAAGTTATATGATTGTATACAAGAGTTTGATGCATTCAATAAGGATCCAAAAGAATCTCTCAAGAATGCCTATAACAGATTTCTTGAGGTAAGTGATAGATGCTCTTCTCTTACCAAAATGTATAGTATGAAAGATCTAAATATGTGATTGTTTAGTAGTTTGAGAAACACATGGCATGTCAAGGTAACGTCCATAAAGGAAACAAGAGACTTGAACAAAACTCATATACGTAGTGTTGTTTTCAGTCTCAAAATTTATGAAAAAGAAATTCTTAAAACTCAAGAAATTAAGAAAAGTTTCAAAGGCATCTCTTTACATGTTCAAGAAGAAACACCAGAAACCTCTACATCTATGTCAAATGATGACTTTGATGAAGATGAGTTTGCTGCCTTTACAAAACATTTTAGAAAATTCAAATCCTTTAAAAGAAATTTTCAAAAACCTTCTTCAAGCTTTCAAAGACCCTCTTTTTTAAATTTTCAAAATCCTTACTTCAAATCCAATGAAGTCAAGGATGATGAAGAAAAACTCATATCCTTCAACTGTAGAAAACCTGGACATTTTGCTTCAAACTATCCATCTACCAGAAATGAGTATTACAAAAGAACTCCCTGAACGTTTGAAAAATAGAAGGGGTTAGTTGCAAAAGATCAAAATCTAGAAACTTGGATTGTGACAGATTCAGATGATGAATCTGCTAATTTTGTACAAAAAGAAAATCTTTCTCTTTTTGCAGAATCAATTGTTTATGATTCAGAAAATGAGTATGATGATGAGCTTCCAAGCTCACCTATCAAAGGTCACAAGCTGTCAAATGTCCAAGCTGAACAGTTTGTGATCAAGAAAATAGGAAATAGCTTTTATAGAAAAAGCTTCAATAGTCAACCTGGCATAAAAGAAAAATCAACTTCTTCAAGGATTGCTAACACTAAGAAGACCAACTTGTCAAAAGAGCAGGAGGAGAAGTCTTCTGATAAAAAGGTTGATGATCTCATGGAACAAATGCAAAAAATGTATTCCAAGTTTGAGACACTTTAGAGAATTCACATATCTTTGTCTTGTGACTTTAAAAGAGTTTCTGATGAAAACTATGAGCTTTATAAAATTCAGTAGAATGATTTGAGACTCAAGCTAAAGTCTTAGTAGCTGACCTTGTAGAAAGGAACCAGTGACTGACCAATGTTATTGATACCTATTCAAAGTCAAAAGCTGATGTTGAAACTATCATCAGTCAACAGAAAGATCATGAAGATCAACATGGTATTGGATTTTCAAAAGCTGATGAAAACTGTGAAATCAGACAGTCAAATGGTAAACCAAAGGTTCTACTTAAAAAGAATAAAAGATCTACTTACAGTGTTGTTTCTCTTAAATATCCTAATACTCAGCCTAAAAAGTCCTTTAATAAAGGTGAGAATCTGAACCATGATAAGTGTCAGCCTTCGCTGAAAGTCCTAAAAAATAGTTAGCAGCTAAACCAGTTGATAAAACTCAAGCTGTTGACAGATGCCAACCAACTGATAAAAAAAGGAGGAATTAGAAGGAATGTTGATTACAAGTTTAAACCAATTAAATTTGTGGCTGCTAAGACTTCTACTGCGACACAAGCTGAATCAAAAGGTTCCCTTCAAATGACTAACAAACCCAGTTATCACAAATGTAAAATTTGTAACTTTTGGTCATCAATCTCATGAATGCTTATTCAGATTTAAACCTACTGACAAAGCCAAGATGCCTAAACTAAGTCAGGTTTGGCTACCAAAGAAAGCTAACCCTCTGGAGCCAAACTTATAAGGGTACCATGATTTACTTGTTCACATTTCAGGTATGATTTATGGTTAATGATCAGTCAACTGACGTGTGGATAATAGAAAGTGGATGCGGGTCAGTTGAACTACTTACTAGCATCATCTCAGTAAAAGGACCCTTGTCATTTTTGGAGACAATTCCAAAGGTAAAACTATAGGATATGGATCCATTGTAAGAGGATCCATAAAAATTGATAATGTATTTGGTACAAGGTTTGAAACACAACCTGTTGAGTATATCACAATTCTGTGACAAAGATATGAGCTGTACTTTCTCTTTTACTCACTGTTTTATTAAAGACAACATCACAAATGAAGTTTTACTTACTGGAACAAGAAAATGAATTTTTTTTGCTATTGACCTACTTTCTATAAACATCAAAACTCAAATATGTTTGATAGCTAACAATGTTTCAAAAACTTCATGGGTGGCATAAAATACTTTCAGACTTAAATTTCAAATATCTTTCAAAATTTTCAAAAGGAGTTTTGGTGAATGGCCTGCCAACAGTTAATTTTTCTACTGATAAGAAATGCAAAGCCTCTGTTTTGGGAAAAATCACAAAAACATCTTTCGAAAAACCAGGTCTTTTTACCAAAAGAATACTTGAATTATTGCATATGGATTTCTTTGAACCAGTTTCTACTTCAAGTTTAGGTGGAAGCAGGTATACCCTAGTTGTTGTTGATGATTTCTCAAGGTATACATGGGTTGAAATGATGCAGTCCAAGGATGAAACTTATGGAATACTCACTGCCCTATTAAGAAATCCTCAAACTCAAAAAGAATGTGACAATGGTACTAAATTCAAGAACCTTGGAATGGATACCTACTGTGATGATCATGGTATAAACCACAATTTCTCAATTGTAAGAACACCGTAGGAAAATGGTGTTGCTGAAAGGAAAAACAGAACACTTCTTGAAGTAGGTAAAATCAAGATTGCTGAAGCAAATTTTCCTAAATACTTTTTCGCAAAAGCTGTTAACATATCATGTTTCACTCAGATCTCTCATCAACAAGTTTCATGATAAGACACCTTATGAACTGTGGAGAGGCATAACACCCAACATTACATATTTCAAAATCTTTAGGTGCAAATGCTACATTCACTACAATGGTAGTGACCACATAGGTAAATTTGATGAGAAAGCTGATGAAGGTATTTTTGTTGGTTATGCTAATCACAGTAGAGCTTATAGAGTATGTAATAGAAATTTTCAAATAATTGTTGAAACTATGCATGTTACTTTTGATGAATTTTCTTTACTTGAGTCCAATGAAACTCAAAAATGTTTCTAATACTTTTGAGATTTTTGAGACATAAAATAATAGCAGCCCAACACAGAACAATCCTCCATCATCAACTCTTCCAGCTGATAATTCAGATAATCAAATCTTACATCAATAAGCTGATGAACCTTAGGCAGCCGATACTCAAATTCAATCAGCTGATCATACATCAGCTGATCCTCCAGAAGCTGACAATCATTAACCAGTTGAAACATCTTCTTCCCAAATTAACAATCCTCCAAATTCTTCTAACCTCATTCCAGATCTTCCCAAAGAAATTAGAGAAGCTAGACCCCAACCATTTCTAAACATCATTGGTGATCCATTTGGTGGCATAAAAACAAGAAGCAGCTCAAGAAATAAAACTCTTGACTCTCAAGATTTTGTCTCCTCTATTGAACCTAAAAAGATTGATGAAGCTTTGGAAGATCCCCATTGGATTGAGGCTATGCAAGAAGAACTTAATCATTTTGAAAGATGTCAAGTATGGAAACTTGTTCCTAGACCTACTGATCAACAAGTAATAGGAACCAAATGGGTCTTTAGGAACAAGCTGGATGAAGATGGAAATGTCACAAGAAACAAAGCAAGGTTGGTAGCACAGGGCTATAGACAGAAGAAGGGCATTGACTATGATCAAACATTTTCTCATGTTGCAAGACTAGAAGCTATCATAATGTAGACACCCCAATTTCGTACCCCTGGTATGTAACAAGACATGAAATATCAAGACATGTTAAGAAGCTAACGAATGTCAAGTTACAGGGTCGAAAATGCAAAAAACAAAAGCAGGATGAATAAACAATGAAATACAGGGAGCCTAAGTGCCAAAAAGGACACCAGAAATGACCACAGGCGCCGCCCATGGTCACTCCCTACGCCGCCCCAAGTTCCACTATGGGTGGCGCCCAATAGTGCATTATCTCCTATAGTAGTTTGCCTTTGGTGCAATCTCTCAAGCGCGCAGTACAAACCGATGAAGCTCAGAAAGAGAAAACTTAACAGCGAAGGAAGGCCTCTCCCAGCCTATAAATAGAGGTCCCCGGCTTGTGAAAAATCACAGTTCACGCAGTGAAAAAACACACTCAACGCAGTGAGTTCTTCGAGAGCGCTGAGAGAATTTCTTCCTCTAGCCCCAAGGCTACGCCAAATCTCCCTCAAACACTAAAACTAGCCGGTCAAAAGTGAAACCTAGTTGCCCTGCTAGGATTCCGTCCTATTCCACCTATCCAAAAATCCCAAAAAGAGCAGTTGCCCTCCCTGAATTCAGACGCCAAATCAGTAAAGAGCAAGCAGTTGCTCTGCCCGATTTCCGCCGTCAGGAAGCAAACAGCAGCAAAAAAGTAAGTAGTTGCTCCGCTCTGATCCCGAGGTCGAAAAGCAACTTTCGAAAGCAGTTACTCTGCCCGAATCCCCGCAACAGCAAAGCAGCAAAAAAAAGACTCCTCCCTAAAGGACAGAGCGAGCGCACCCTAGGACCTGCCAGAAGCTAGTTGGTACGGGATAAAACCCCCATGCTTCAAGAGGTAGGCTATTTAAAGTTATTATATATAAAAGTGCTATTTAGACTAACCCGATGTACGAAAAATAAGCAGTTATGCTGCCCAAATTTCTATAGGAAAATAACACTAAAAAGAGCCATTATTATGGCCAAAATTTTATAAATATATTTGTAACTCCAGGAAGGAGACTGTTGCAAGTTTGTACTAATATATATATATATATATATATATAATTGTGGGAACATAATACTGATAGCTTTGTGTAATTGTGGGGAAGGAAGTTTATTTTTTATTTTTTGTAATCGCTGACAAAACCTCCGTCAGCAATTACTGACAGACATTTTTCGTGAGTAATTACCAACGGAAATTGGACTTTACTAACGGATCGTCCGTGTGACGACCCGACCCGGACTCCGATGCAGAATCCCAAGGTCGTGCCGACAAAGCAAGCTAAAAGACGGACAAGCACCCGCTAAGCGTGGTAGTGCGAGTCCAGAGTTGAACTAACGAACACTAAACAGGAATGAGGAGCCATAACGGCAAAAGCGAATAACCAAAAACTGAAATCTGCGGAAGCAAATCATAAGTGGGACCAAAGCCTATAATTATAAACTAAGGAATACAAGGCTGAGAGACGACTATCTCTCGACTAATCTACGACTCGCGTGACGCAACATTGCGCACGGACAACAACCATCGGCAACCTAAGGCCGGCGAAGCATCAAGAACCCAACCTGATAAACGACAACTCTACGGCTATAACATGCCGGAGGAATAAATCAACTAAAAGAGTAAGAGATAAAATACTAACCACTAAACCAATGTCTCTCGACTAAAGTCGTCGGAGATGACAATACCAACCATACTAGAACGAGTGAGCTAAAGCATGCTCGGAATAATAAAAGGGAACAACTCATAAGAGATACAACAGTTCGACCAAACAAGTCGGCTACCAAAATAATACAATAACAAAATACTAACATAATCTACCCAAGTAAAGTCTACATAACTTTACAATCGTGTCTCACAAATACAAATAACTTAATATTAATAACCCAAGCTTAAAGCCCTAAGACCACCTTCTAGGAATCACTATCCGCTGCACTAACGGGATCACTGCAAAACTAAGGAAAACAAACACACGAAATGAGTCATAATGACCCAGTAAGTTACTAAATGCAATGTATGGCATAGCATGGCGTGGCATGGCATAATGCACAAGCATATATAAACTCATGGCATCTAAATCGTATATCAACAATAAACCTGTATTAAACCATCAAGTATCATGAACTTCATAAATCACATATCACATTATCCTTCATATAAGTGCTCATAGTAAGCCACATAAGGGATAGAGAAGATACCCAAAACGCTCCGTTGTGTTGCTCCTGCAATACACAATGTTACTAGTTCGCGATGTTATGTGAATTCATCGACTCATGCCGAGAACCTACTCGATCTCATTAGCAAGCCAATGCGGCACTTAACTGATACGGCAAAGGGGCTACTTCCCCACTGCGGCCCACAGTGGAGGTGTGTGTGAAGTCCCAGGTGCGGCGATCCATAGCAAGCACGAATCCCATAATTCGTGAAGGCGATGCATCGTCCCACCTTGACTCAATAAACAAACCAATTAATGCCAGCTGGACTCAATGCAATGCACAAGTAGATATTTACTCTCATGCTCAAACAAGAACCAAGACCGATCATAGCGGGCATACCAAATCAAGTAGGACATAAAGCTCTACACACCAATTTCAACAATGCGCATATTTGCACATACTTAACAAATTCAACCAACTTATAAGTTTAGTCAAAGAACCACATAATGAGGTAATCATAATTCTCAAGCCACAACCCAATCAAAAACAGCATATAAGCTCAAGAAATCACAATGTGAGGTTTACTAAGGCCCTCCAATCAAAATCAAACCAAAGACTATACTTTAGTCTAAGAGCAATCATAATCAAGACTTAGCATTTAGCTTCACTTAACGGTTCACCGGACTCAACCATAGTCCCAACCGTTGTAAATATTCGACTTCCTTAAAACCAAACTCAAGGGTACCAAACTACGCCGTAATCATATCCTCGCAAGTGCTTTCATGTGCACGCGACCAAATTCCCTAAGAGAGAACTCATTCAAATAATCATTTCTTGAGGTAATACGAGATCATAAGTTGATCTCTAATGCTCCGTGCCTTAACGAGCACGCCTAATCAAATCCCCAATAAGCTTCTATGTCGTGGGAGTCACAAATGGGACACAACTCGGGATGCTCGGGTACTCACGATCAAAACCAACCCAGCCCGAACATTGTAGGATTTCAACCTAAGGCTCACTAACATCTTATTGAACCTAACATGACTCCATTGAGTCTTAATATCGCATTTCATTAAATACACATTTTATACAACCCAAACTTAGCACATCATTCAAGTTTATAGAAATTATCCCAAAATTAATCCGGGCTTATTTCCCAAGCCTAAAATCCAAGAATTCATCATAGACATAGTCAACGAAACCCAAATGACGTAGGACTTCAACCCGAGTGCTTTAACACAATATTGAACTCATTACGACTCCGTAGAGTCTAAACACTAAGTTTCATTCTTAAACCTTTCATCCATGTCAACACTAATACCCACTTTATTTAACAACAATATATCCGATGATTCGGGCTTAAATTCTCGAGCCCTAAAATTCACAACAAAATCCCAACATAAATCAAAACCCACTTCATAAATCTCATAATCCCACTTAAATGTTCCTACTCATGATACCATGTGAGTTCATACATCCAAAGCCCCAATCGTAGGCATAATTCCACAATAAACCCAAATAAAATGTAAACATGATTTCTAGCATGCTCACAACCCTAGAATCACAAGATGAAGGATAAACATATACATCAACAATCATAGAAGTCATCTACAAATGCTCCTAACATATTCATACTTCCAAAAATCCCCAAAATTGGGCAAACATAGCATACAAGTGTTCATTGCCCACAATTAGCATATAGATTGTTTTCCTTAGGGCCAATGTGACGACCCGACCCGGATCCCAAGACGAGATCCCGAGGTCGTGCCGCTTCCAAAAAGGCACATAACAAAAACAAGTAGCAAATAGTGGGTAAGGCCATAACGGCGGTACGCCAAAAACTTTAACACATGCGGAAACGTAATATATTAAAACAGTGGCGCCCGAGCTAACAAGCTCAAACTAATACAACCTTAGAGATAATGAATCTCTTGGTCCAAAAATAAAATCATGTGACGCAACAATAGGCACATATAACAATTTATGGCAATTAAATATCAAGTCATCGGCGACGCTACGGCCGGAACCCAATATTAAACTAAGTCTACAACTCTAGTCTAACATGCTTGACGGCTAAAACATGCCGCATAATAAACATAGTAAACAAACCAATATATGGTTAAAACAACAAAAGCATAAGCATCATAAATACGTAAGGCACGACTAACATATGTCGGCTCTCAAAACAATAAGTACTAATAATTAAACAAATCAAGTCTTGCTACCCCACATAAAGTTTATATAACTTTATGTCCCCGTCGTCCTTGCCAAAAGAAAAGGTACTAATATTACAAGGTAGCAACCTTGCCAAAGCTTCTTCAATGTAAACGATAATCACTTCGATCCACTTGCACGGCTCGGATCTAGGGAAAACAATCGAAACAAATAGGAGTAAGTCATAAAGACTTAGCAAGTTACAAACAATAACTTCTTGTCATGGCATCATGCTTAACAATAATAATTCATGTTATTGCATAATATTCATTTCATAAATAATCATGTCAAGGTACTCATACTTAACAATCTTGAATATCATGTTATCAACAAGTATAACATTTCATTAATTCAATCAACCATCATTTCATATCATATCATAGTCACGTAGCACATTATTCACATATAAGCACTCGTGAGTCAATTCATACAAAAGGGAGGTGATATCGTTACCCTTTTTCTGCGCATGTCGCTCCTGCAAAAACATGTGCCAAACTTATGTGTCCTCGATATCCCTATCGTGGATATCGACGTCCCCGAGACATTTCCCGCTTTCGAGTTCGATAGTTATCAAAGTCATGTTTCCATACTACAACCGAGATCAACTACTTCCCTACCGTGGCCATCGATAGAGGTGTGTGTGCAATCCGGCGGCGATCCATCAAAATCACGAATCTCACAATTCGTGAAGATGATGCATCGTCCCGCCCCAAAAACTCAACAAACCGACTCACTGACTCAAACTTCAAGCACACGTAATACATTATCATATGCTCAAATAAGTAGGCATGTACTCTACAATCATCTAGTCATGCTTTTACTTCACAACTAGCACATAATCACATTAGAGATAAAATCAAGGCTCTAATCATCAAGTGTTCTTCATACACTTTAAAATGCTTGGAGGCTTAACCTCCATTAATACTACCCAAAATTCGTAGGACTTAGGCATATTACTCCTTAATGTCATACTAACTCCAATGGTCAACTCCGTTGAGTCATAATCAATCTTTCAAAATTAGGGTATAGAAGCCGTTGGCTTCAATACTCTCCTATGTCCATACTAACATGAATAAATAGGTTACTAAGGTCATTAAACCCATAAGACCCCAAATCAAACATTTAAGTATGCAACATAGAATCACAGTCACAAGTTAGGCATATATATTCATTCACAAGTCATCAAACATGCTCCCAACACTTAAACAAACAAGATAGAATGATTTATCATATATATCTACCCTTGAATATCATCATAAACATACTTTACAATCTGTTTACTAAGGTTATTAAACACATAAAACTCCAATCAAACAATTAACTAGTCAACATATAATAGAAGTCACAAACAAGGCATATATATTCCTTCTTTCTATTTCATCAAATCTGAGTCTAACCATTTCATCAAATATGCTCCCATCACTTAAACAAATAAGATAGCATAATTCATAATATATCTCTACACATGAATATCATCATAATCATACTTTACAACATGTTCATCCAACCAAAATTTCATCATCTAGCATATAGTGAAACATGGCATCTCTACAAGCATAACCATTTCATCAAACATGCTCCCAACACTTAAACAACAAGGCATAGTGATTTATCATACATTACTACACATAAATGACATTATAATAAGGGTTTATAATCTGTTCAAAATCTATTCATACAACCAAAAATGCAACATTTAGCATATACGAGAACATAGCATCTCTACAAGCCTAACCATTTCATCAAACATGCTCCCAATGCTTAAACAACAAGGTAGGGTGATTTATCATACATTACACACATAAATAACATCATAAACATGGTTTATAATCTGATCATACAACCGAAAATGCAACATTTAGCATATACGAGAACAAAGCATCTCTACAAGCCTAACTATTTCATCAAACATGCTCCCAATGCTTAAACAACAAGATGGAATGATTTATCATACATTATCACACTTAAATAACATCATAAACATGGTTTATAATCTGTTTATAATCTGATCATACAAACAAAAATGTAACATTTAGCATATACGAGAACATAACATCTCTACAAGCCTAACTATTTCATCAAACATGCTCCCAATGCTTAAACAACAAGGTAGGGTGATTTATCATACATTATCACACATAAATAACATCTTAAACATGGTTTACAACCTGTATATAACCTGTTTATAATCTGATCATACAATCAAAAATGTAACATCTAGCATATACGTGAACATAGCATCTCTACAAGCCTAGCTATTTCACCAAACATGCTCCTAATGCTTAAACAACAAGATGGAATGATTTATCATGCATTATCACACTTAAATAACATTAAAATTATGATTTACAAACTGATCATAATCTGTTTACACAACCCAAAATACATCATTTAGCACATACAAGATCATGGCATCTCTACAAGCCTAACTATCTCATCCAATATGCTCCCAATACTTAAACAACAAAGTAGAATGGTTTGTCATGCATTACCACACTTAAATGACATCAAAATCATGGTTTATAATAGGTCTATAATCTGTTCATACAACCCAAATTCATCACATAGCATAAACTAGAACATGGCATCTCTACAAAGTCCTAAGTGCTCTCATTGACCTCATATAGCAAGATTGTTTTCCCTAGGGTCAATGAGGCTAAAAGAAATAAGAAGAGATGTTGTAACTCACCTTAAACAAGCTCTAAAGAAGATGTACAAAAACGTCCATGCAAGGTTGGGTATGTGTTCTCCTTGCTCTCCTCTTCACCTCTTCTATGGTTGGTTTTGGAAATGGCTTCCTCAAAGCTTGGCCACCATTGATGATCACACCAAGAACCTTCAAAACTCTCTATAACTTGTCTAAAATGTTCAGCCACGAATTTGGAAGATGACTGATGAATGGTGGGTTTAGTGGAGGTATTGGACATGCAATGGCTGAAATGGGGTGTCCAATGCATGTTTGTGCATGTTGGATGTCTTTCCTTGCCAAGTGTTGTACATGCATCCAAACTCCCAAAACTTGTCAAGAATGCATGAGAGGATAGATAGGTCGAACTAGGATGGTTTAGGGTGGGTAGGTTGGGTTTGGGTAGGTTAGGTTGGCCAAATAGAAAGTCTAACACACAATGAGTGGTCAACTATAGTAGACCAGAATTTGGGTCATTTTACAAAATGTTCCTGTACCGAAATACACGTCCTAAAATTACACAAAAGGTATGTTTAGAAAGATCTATGAGTCTAGTTTCAAACACATCAAACGGATCCGAATTCCGAGTTTTGTACACAAAGTTATGGCCAAAATACTACAGACCTATCGTGGCCTTCTTGAAATACGCGAATTTCCGAAAATCAAACTCTCGAGCATGTGTAAACGCTACATACGACCACTCAAAAATAATTCTAAGTTAATTCCCCAATGTCCCCTAGTCATCTAGGGTCAAAATAATACCAACCGAAAAATTTGTACAAAGAAGAAGAACGACAAGTAGCAAAGTAGCAATCAAACCGTCGATTCGACAAGCATTCAAACAAGATTTAAATCATATTAAGGATATTATGAATGATATCTAATACTTACATATATGCATCCTTATTGAAGTCTAACACATCTAAACATGTTATTTAATCATCATGTAAAGATCTAGGACCAAATCGAGGTCGAGGTCGAAACAAAAAACCCGAGTAAACTCCTCAATCGCGCCGCATCCGATTTCGATTATCGCCGAGTTACGACTTGTGACTTTAGCAAGTTAACAACTAAATGACATCTCTTAAAAGTATTTTGGTCTTAATGTGATCTCTCATACACATCTAGACTCTCTCATAAATCAAATAAGCGATCCACAAGGAAGAAGTGCGAGCATTGCACGCAATTCAAGCTAACCGGAATCGGGTCTTACATCCTCTCCCCCTTAAAAAGAATTCGTCCCGAATTCTAAACCGTATAACAAATCAAAGTTAGGTCATCACCCAACAAAAAAAATACCCAAACACAACTACGTCTTTCAATCTCGAGTGAACACTGATGCTCAAAACCATAAACCTAGACTCAATCTCCGAGTCTATTATCACAATAACCAAACCAAATACTCAAAAATCAATTACCAAAAATCTCACATTCACAAGTTCAAAAATTGCCAATAACCATATTACCAAACACTTAAGATTGAAAATAACTTGACTCATACTCAGTCCCAAAAAGTAACACAAATTCCATTACTGGATTAATTAACCACTTGAATCCTTAACATATCACAAAACAAAATCAAGACTTTATAAAGATCAATATTCCGAAACTATATGCCTCGGTGCTACAACATGAGGCTTCAAGACAACAAATTCCAAATCATAAGACATAAAAATTTCGATAGGGCAATCCACAAACTAAAGAAGAGTGTTCCACAACACGCTCCTAAAACAATAAGTCAACATTCATTATCATGCAAGCCACACTCAAAATTTCCAAATTATGGATGAAACACAACAACACATAATAGCATTGATTAAAAATTCATTCCATTTCTCGTTGCTCCCTTTGTAATTGGTTTAGTCAATTTCTAACCTACTTGCTACCAATCCTAGTCCACCAACGAACCTTTTTGATCAATCGTGGTACCGGCTAAATTGGATTTCAAAAGCTTCCGTTGCAAGGATGCCAAGGTCCATGAGAAAATTTCTAAGCATCCTTCCCTATTGTCTCACATAATCATGCAACAGACTAAGCAAGTTACCTTTACTACTAATGCACATAAACATGTTCATACTCAAATACAACTATATCCGTTAAATACATTTTATTTTATTTTATTTTTTGTAACCATATCCTTACTCATAATTTAATCTTTAAGCAAATGACAAAATTCCTATTATTAACAATACCACATGCATACACGTATATCATGCAAATGTGATATATAATCACCAAGTACCATCATACTTCTACTCATAAAATCCATATATAATCCATTAATTCATGCAACTATAACATTACACTGATATCCATAGAGTGTATAAACTCAACGCACCACTAGCAAATACAACTAGTAAACATTATCACATTTTTTATACCGCAATTAATTGCTTGCCGAAAAATCAAAAATTCAATCAAAACCATAAACAAATCCCATACCGGACATCATCCTTTATCATATCAATAAACCCGAGAAACAATCAATAGATTTCAATACTCAATGCAATGTATAATGAATGTGCATGTGAGCTAACGATACCACACATACTCATAGTAGCGATAATAATAAACTCATAATATATAAATAAGGAGTTACCCCTATCTCTTTAAGAGTCTCAAAACTCATGATGGCCAACGCACACACGTACACAACCTCAAACTCTAGGTCGTCTATCACCATCTCACTAAGAGTCACTAGACCGCTTACTAGCACTACTAGAATCGTTAATCCTCAACTTAAGGCAATCTTTTCAAAGCGCCTTCTAACTCATCATCATCCTGCCAGTTCTCGAGGTCCTCTCTCGAGTGCATTCCTTAATATCCAACCCTTTCTCATAAGTATAGTCCACAACCCCTCGATAATCCGCAAGCTGTAATAAAATAAATTGCCTATAATATTCCATCCTTAATCCTTAACTCTTTCACAATTCATGGATTCTTCCTAGTCTCATTCGGTACTAAGTACTCTGCTCCAATGAGCTAACTCCGTGATCATCACTTAAATATTAAACCATAATCTCATAATATTTGCCACCAATTATCTGGTGGATTCTCAAACATGGATACTACTAATACTACCTTATACTCATCATTATTGGCACCTCTACTAGTGCTAACACACATTCTAGATTCAAACATCTTAATCTTACAATAACTCTCGACGTTAATATTCAACGATTCACACAAAACCAACCCCCAAACTAGGCCAAGGAACCTATCTGGCAACGGACTAACCAATAGCTCGTACAAGCGTGGCGACCCGACCCGGATCCCAATACGAGACCAGAGGAGTGCCGCTTCAAAAAGGCACATAACAAAAACAAATAGCAAATAGTGGGTAAGGCCATAACGATGCAAAAACTTTAACACATGAGCGTAATATAATTAAGCAGTGCGCGAGAGCTAACAAGCTCAAACTAACACAACCTTAGAGATAATGAATCTCTTGGTCCAAAAATAAAATGTGACGCAACAATAGGCACATATAACAATTTATAGCAATTATATATCAAGTCATCGGCTACGGCGGAACAACATTAAACTAAGTCTACAACTCTAGTCTAACATGCTTAACTGGCTAAAACATGCCGGATAACAAACATAATAAACAAACCAATACATGGTTAAAACAACTAAAGCATGATCATCATAAATACATAAGGCACGACTAACATATGTCGGCTCTCAAAACAATAAGTACTAATAATCAAACACAAGTCTTGCTACCCCACATAAAGTTTATATAACTTTATGTTCCCATCGTCCTTGCCAAAAGAAAAGGTACTAAAATTACAAGGTAGCAACCTCGTCAAAGCTTCACCAACGTAACGATAATCACCGAACCACTTGCGGCTCGGATCTAGGGAAAACAATCAAAACAAATAGGAGTAAGTCATAAAGACTTAGCAAGTTACTAACATAACTTCCTGTCATGGCATCATGCTCAACAATAATAATTCATGCTATTGGCATAATATACATTTCATAAATGATCATGTCAAGGCATTCATACTTAACAATCTTGAATATCATGTTATCAACAAGTATAACATTTCATTAATTCAATCAACCATCATTTCATATCATATCATATTCACGTAGCACATTATTCACATATAAGCACTCGTGAGTCAATTCATACAAAAGGGATGTGATATCGTTACCCTTTTTCGCGCATGTCGCTCCCAAAAACATGTGCCAAACTTATGTGTCCTCGATATCCCTTTCGTGGATATCGGCGTCCAGACATTTCCCGCTCGAGTTCCGATAGTTATCAAAGTCATGTTTCCATACTACAAGCGAGATCAACTACTTCCACCGTGCCATCGATAGAGGGTGTGTGCAATCGGCGCGGCGATCCATCAAAATCACGAATCTCACAATTCGTGAAGATGATCATCGTCCGCCCCAAACTCAACAAACCGACTCCAGCTGGACTCAAACTTCAAGCACACGTAATACATTATCATATGCTCAAATAAGTAGGCATGTACTCTACAATCATCTAGTCATGCTTTTACTTCACAACTAGCACATAATCACATTAGAGATAAAATCAAGGCTCTAATCATCAAGTGTTCTTCATACACTTTAAAATGCTTGGAGGCTTAACCTCCATTAATACTACCCCAAAATTCGTAGGACTTAGGCATATTACTCCTTAATGTCATACTAACAATGGTCAACTCCGTTGAGTCATAATCAATCTTTCAAAAATTAGGGTATAGAAGCCGTTGGCTTCAATACTCTCCTATGTCCATACTAACATGAATAAATAGGTTACTAAGGTCATTAAACCCATAAGACCCCAAATCAAACATTTAAGTATGCAACATAGAATCACAGTCACAAGTTAGGCATATATATTCATTCACAAGTCATCAAACATGCTCCCAACACTTAAACAAACAAGATAGAATGATTTATCATATATCTCTACCCTTGAATATCATCATAAACATACTTTACAATCTGTTTACTAAGGTTATTAAACCCATAAAACTCCAATCAAACAATTAACTAGTCAACATAGAATAGAACTCACAAACAAGGCATATATATTCATTCTTTCTATTTCATCAAATACGAGTCTAACCATTTCATCAAATATGCTCCCATCACTTAAACAAATAAGATAGCATAATTCATAATATATCTCTACACATGAATATCATCATAATCATACTTTACAACATGTTCATCCAACCAAAATTTCATCATCTAGCATATAGTGAAACATGGCATCTCTACAAGCATAACCATTTCATCAAACATGCTCCCAACACTTAAACAACAAGGCAGAGTGATTTATCATACATTACTACACATAAATGACATTATAATAAGGGTTTTATAA